>QRFJ01000529.1:806114-828614 GCA_006176705.1 Cocos nucifera | reverse complement strand
TGTTGCGATGGCCGCATTCAAGGACGGCCTCCAAAAAAATGACTTGCTGTTTTCCCTGGAAAAAAAGTATCCCAAGGACTTCACCGATCTGCTGGCTCAGGCCGAAAGATATGCACGTGCGGAAGAAGCCTTCAAGTTGAAGGACGAGGAAGCCTTAAGGGAACGGCCGGCAGACGATGGAGAGCCGAGCGAAGTTCGACCGCGCTCACGGACTCCCTCCGAAAGCAAGCGGGCCCGAACTCCTCGAGCTCGCCACCGAGGAAGCCCCGACGGAGGGGTGCAAAGAAGCCCCCCAATTGGCTAGAGATAAGATCTCTCCCAAACGACCAAGTCAACCTGAAGGCCTCATTCCCAAAAGACGAGATGGGGGGAGAGGCCAGTGGCCCTTATGTGCCCCCACAGCCCGTTAGGAACAGGAGGAGAACCCCGTCCTAACGCGAGCATCAACCTCGACTAGAGATAAGATCTCTCCCGAGCGATCGAGTCAACCTCGGCTAGAGATAAGATCTCTCCGAGCGACCGTTGACAACCTCGATTAGGAACAGGAAGAGAACCTCGTCCTAACGCGAGCATCAACCTCGGCTAGAGATGAGATCTCTCCGAGCGACCGTTGACAACCTCGGAAGAGATGGAGGAGAACCTTGTCCTAACCGAGCGACAACCTCGGCTAGAGATAAGATCTCTCCGAGCGACCGTTGACAACCTCGTTAGGAATAGGAGGAGAACCTCGTCCTAACGCGAGCACAACCTCGGCTAGAGATAAGATCTCTTCCGAGCGACCTCGACAGAGTCAACCTCAACCTCGGCTAGAGATAAGATCTCTCCCGAGCGACCGGGAACCGAGATTCGGTCGGTTAGGAACAGGAGGAGAACCTCGTCCTAACGCGAGCACAACCTCGGCTAGAGATAAGATCTCTCCCGAGCGACCGTTGACAACCTCGGCTAGAGATAAGATCTCTCCCGAGCGACCTCGGCTAGAGATAAGATCTCTCCCGAGCGACCGGAACAACCTCGGTTAGGAACAGGAGGAGAACCTCGTCCTAACACGAAGCACCAACCTCGGCCGCAGGAGATAAGATCTCCCCCGAGGGAAGCTCGGCTGCAGGAGATAAGATCTCCCCCGAGCGCGCACTTCACTTCGGCTGCAGGAGATAAGATCTCCCCCGAGGGAGGAGATAAGATCTCCCCCGAGCGCGCACTTCAACCTCGGCTAGAGATAAGATCTCTCCCCGAGCGACGCGTTGACAACCTCGGCTAGAGATAAGATCTCTCCCGAGCGACCGTTGACAACCTCGGCTAGAGATAAGATCTCTCCCGAGCGACCGGAACAACCTCGGTTAGGAACAGGAGGAGAACCTCGTCCTAACACGAGCACCAACCTCGGCTAGAGATAAGATCTCTCCCGAGCGACCGTTGACAACCTCGGCTAGAGATAAGATCTCTCCCGAGCGACCGGAACAACCTCGGTTAGGAACAGGAGGAGAACCTCGTCCTAACACGAGCACCAACCTCGGCTAGAGATAAGATCTCTCCCGAGCGACCGTTGACAACCTCGGCTAGAGATAAGATCTCTCCCGAGCGACCGAACAACCTCGGTTAGGAACAGGAGGAGAACCTCGTCCTAACACGAGCACCAACCTCGGCTAGAGATAAGATCTCTCCCGAGCGACCGTTCAACCTCGGCTAGAGATAAGATCTCTCCCGAGCGACCGTTGACAACCTCGGCTAGAGATAAGATCTCTCCCGAGCGACCGGAACAACCTCGGTTAGGAACAGGAGGAGAACCTCGTCCTAACACGAGCACCAACCTCGGCTAGAGATAAGATCTCTCCCGAGCGACCGTTGACAACCTCGGCTAGAGATAAGATCTCTCCCGAGCGACCGGAACAACCTCGGTTAGGAACAGGAGGAGAACCTCGTCCTAACACGAGCACCAACCTCGGCTAGAGATAAGATCTCTCCCGAGCGACCGTTGACAACCTCGGCTAGAGATAAGATCTCTCCCGAGCGACCGGAACAACCTCGGTTAGGAACAGGAGGAGAACCTCGTCCTAACACGAGCACCAACCTCGGCTAGAGATAAGATCTCTCCCGAGCGACCGTTGACAACCTCGGTTAGGAACAGGAGGAGAACCTCGTCCTAACACGAGCACAACCTCGGCTAGAGATAAGATCTCTCCCGAGCGACCGGGAACCTCGGAGAGATAGGAAGATTCGCCCGTTAGGAAAAGGAGGAGAACCTCGTCCTAACGCGAGCATCAACCTCGGCTAGAGATAAGATCTCTCCCGAGCGACCACCTCGGCTAGAGATAAGATTTCTCGAGCGACCAAATCAACCTGAAGCCTCGTTCAGACGAGATAAGATCTCCCCGGTTAGGAACAGGAGGAGAACCTCGTCCTAACGCGAGCATCAACCTCGGCTAGAGATAAGATCTCTCCCGAGCGACCGTTGACAACCTCGGCTAGAGATAAGATCTCTCCCGAGCGACCGGAACAACCTCGGTTAGGAACAGGAGGAGAACCTCGTCCTAACACGAGCACCAACCTCGGCTAGAGATAAGATCTCTCCCGAGCGACCGTGAACAACCTCGGTTAGGAACAGGAGGAGAACCTCGTCCTAACACGAGCACAACCTCGGCTAGAGATAAGATCTCTCCCGAGCGACCGTTGACAACCTCGGCTAGAGATAAGATCTCTCCCGAGCGACCGAACAACCTCGGTTAGGAACAGGAGGAGAACCTCGTCCTAACGCGAGCATCAACCTCGGCTAGAGATAAGATCTCTCCCGAGCGACCGTTGAACAACCTCGGTTAGGAACAGGAGGAGAACCTCGTCCTAACACGAGCACAACCTCGGCTAGAGATAAGATCTCTCCCGAGCGACCGTGAACAACCTCGGTTAGGAACAGGAGGAGAACCTCGTCCTAACGCGAGCATCAACCTCGGCTAGAGATAAGATCTCTCCCGAGCGACCGTTGACAACCTCGGCTAGAGATAAGATCTCTCCCGAGCGACCGTGACAACCTCGGCTAGAGATAAGATCTCTCCCGAGCGACCGGAACAACCTCGGTTAGGAACAGGAGGAGAACCTCGTCCTAACACGAGCACCAACCTCGGCTAGAGATAAGATCTCTCCCGAGCGACCGGAACAACCTCGGTTAGGAACAGGAGGAGAACCTCGTCCTAACGCGAGCATAACCTCGGCTAGGAGATAAGATCTCTCCCGAGCCGAGTTCAACCTCGGCTAGAGATAAGATCTCTCCCGAGCGACCGTTGACAACCTCGGCTAGAGATAAGATCTCTCCCGAGCGACCGTGAACAACCTCGGTTAGGAACAGGAGGAGAACCTCGTCCTAACACGAGCATCCAACCTCGGCTAGAGATAAGATCTCTCCCGAGCGACCGAGCCAACCTCGGTTAGGAACAGGAGGAGAACCTCGTCCTAACGCGAGCATCAACCTCGGCTAGAGATAAGATCTCTCCCGAGCGACCGAAACAACCTCGAAAAGGAGAGATAAGATCTCTCCCGAGCGACCGACAACCTCGGTTAGGAACAGGAGGAGAACCTCGTCCTAACACGAGCACCAACCTCGGCTAGAGATAAGATCTCTCCCGAGCGACCGTTGAACAACCTCGGTTAGGAACAGGAGGAGAACCTCGTCCTAACACGAGCACCAACCTCGGCTAGAGATAAGATCTCTCCCGAGCGACCGTGAACAACCTCGGTTAGGAACAGGAGGAGAACCTCGTCCTAACACGAGCACCAACCTCGGCTAGAGATAAGATCTCTCCCGAGCGACCGTTGACAACCTCGGTTAGGAACAGGAGGAGAACCTCGTCCTAACACGAGCACAACCTCGGCTAGAGATAAGATCTCTCCCGAGCGACCGTGAACAACCTCGGTTAGGAACAGGAGGAGAACCTCGTCCTAACACGAGCACAACCTCGGCTAGAGATAAGATCTCTCGAGCGACGAGATAAGATCTCTCCCGAGCGACCGTTGACAACCTCGGCTAGAGATAAGATCTCTCCCGAGCGACCGTGAACAACCTCGGTTAGGAACAGGAGGAGAACCTCGTCCTAACACGAGCACCAACCTCGGCTAGAGATAAGATCTCTCCCGAGCGACCGTTGAACAACCTCGGCTAGAGATAAGATCTCTCCCGAGCGACCGGAACAACCTCGGTTAGGAACAGGAGGAGAACCTCGTCCTAACACGAGCATCCAACCTCGGCTAGAGATAAGATCTCTCCCGAGCGACCGAGACAACCTCGGCTAGAGATAAGATCTCTCCCGAGCAACAACCTCGGCTAGAGATAAGATCTCTCCCGAGCGACCGTTGACAACCTCGGTTAGGAACAGGAGGAGAACCTCGTCCTAACGCGAGCAACAACCTCGGCCGCAGGAGATTAGATCTCCCCCGAAAAAAGCTCGACTGCAGGAGATAAGATCTCCCCCGAGTGCCCGGTTCAACCTCGGCCGCAGGAGATAAGATCTCCCCCGAGGAAAGCTCAGCTGCAGCAGATCAGATCTCTCCCGAGCACCCGTATCTACCACGACAGGAGATAAGATCTCTCCCGAGCTTCGACCTGAACCAGCACGGAGCTCAGAAGAAGACTTCGGCAGTCGCCTTTCCTGCACTCCCTTCTTTTGAGTCTCGAACTCGGAAGTGGAGGGGGCTAGTGTTGGGGATAAACCCCGCTCCCGCCGAAGTCTAGTTCAATGCCCAGCCTAATACAACCAGTAGCCGCAGAAGAGCTCCTGGGACGCCCAGCAGACGGATCTTAGCCGAACCCCTCCAGCCGGCCGAACTGCTTAGCGGCCGAGCTCCTCGAACTCCTAGCATTCGAGCTCCTTCGAACCCATTCAATCGGCCGAACTGCTTAACGGCCGAGCTCCTTGGACTCCAAACGGGCAGGCCGGGCTTCCGTACCGAACTTCATGCAGCCCACGACTCGCCAGTAGACGCCTTCCTCTCCGTACCGAACTCCATGCGGCAGTATGGCCGTCGCCATCAACTAAGCTCCGCCTATAAAGGATCCTCCAGATATGCTAATCTCTAATCTCTCTGATCTCTAAGCTCTCCTTTTCTTCTCCAAGCTTCGGAACTCATTCCGAGCACTCCATTCATGTTGGCCAGAGCTGACTTGATCGTCGGAGGGTCCTGTCGGAGCCACCCCCACCGGCTCCGGACAGGACTTTGTTTTGCAGATCCCGACGACGACTTCGTCGGCCTCAACTGCAGCGGCCCCCGACGATGACCGGTTTCTGCGTCAACAAAATATATGGCTGTAATGTTTCAATCTTTCAATGATGAATGATGGAGAGCTCTCACGAACTGGTCAACTCTTAAGTCCCATTTTCCGATCAATAGTTGCTCTCAGTCTATAGCTCAAAATTAACAATCCTTAATGATCATGTGGCAAATGTTAAGTCCTCTTTGTTGCGCAATCGAAAGGAACCACACAAGTACTATTGACTTGGTCATCTTGAAAACATGGCACAGATGACAGCTCTCCCAAATTTTTTCATGTGGAAGCATTAGAGATGATTGAGGAATAAAAAAATCAAGATGGCAAAAAATAATTTGAGCATATAATACTAAAAACATCAAGTATCTTATCATTGCAAGCAGAAGAGATGCAAAGTTGGTCTAAGATGGTCAGAAAGAATGGAAATGACAAAAAATGAAGCTGATAAAAGAGATAGTTGGATCTTGTAGAAGTATGAAAGCTCATGTTGTCAAATCAAAAGCACATAGATCATGTAATAGCACAAGCAAACCATGTAACTAAATCCAACACCAAAATGTTGCAAACAAATAATCATGCTATATGCTCAAGGTAAAGAACACCCATGGGCTATAGAACAAATTTGCAAACTAGTTGAATATTACATATCACATTGATGGCACACTTATCATTATATGGATAACTAGTAGATATATCTCTCGATGACTGACTGACCTTTACAACAGTTGTCTAAGTTATAAAATATGTTCAACCAAGCAGCTAAACACATCAACAGCCTCATCAAGATATCCCCATCCAAAACCTCGCTATCTTAATAGTCACCTTATAGATAAGCACATAATGTCTACACAATCCTTCTTCCACAAGATGCTCTAATGTTCTTGTCATGGTTGTAAGATATATCAATTAACCATGGCATGCATGTATCCACCAATTAACAAAACCCACATTACAAAAACATTGCATGGCATAGGTATATAGCTAATTACACAAGTGACATAGGAATATAGCTAATTATACCGAACTTCTGCATCATGAAATTGTTGCATCTTGCATGTATTATTTGGTACATTCCGTCACCATGAACATTCACACTGATAGGAAGAACTTTATGAGCATTTCTTATCAATTATCATTTACTGGCATTGCTTATCAACATCCAAGTAATGAAAGTACATTTCTATAAACACATAATCTTGGCTTCAGAACATCAGTACCCGTACTGATAGCCATCTTTTAAGCATTTTAGATGGACCTTAACATGCCCCAGTTTCCCATTTAACCAGAACCCGTAATAAGTTGTTATTATTTGTTTACAGAAGGAAAAGAAAACATGAAAGCCGCATATCAGACTATCAAAAAAAATGGCATTTATAGAACAATAAATCACCCAAACAAAGAAACCGCTTATCACAAAGTTGACAAGCACTCTGCCACTCTGATTGACAGTGAAGCTCATTAAATGTCACAAAATCCAAACTTTAACATAGCAAAACCCTAGATCAGATCGGAGGAGGTAATCACTATAGACAAATAAACAAATCGCAATTAAAGAAACAGAAAAGAAATCAAAGAATTTATTAGATCTATTAGCAGGAGAAAATCAGCTACTAGGAATCAACAAAAACAAAATCCCAAATCCACAAATCAAGAAAGGTTGGACGAAGTGAAAAAGGGAGGCAAAGGGAAAAAGATCGAGACCTGGCTGAACTTGAGGGGGTGCTGCTCGCCGGCGAGCTGGAGGGAGCCGCTAACGAAGACGACCATGCCGCCTGCGGGTCCGGAGGGCTGGCAGTCGACGGTGGAGATGTTGTGCATGCACTGCTGGAAGGGGAGGGAGGCAAGCTTGGCGGCGATGGCCTGGGCTCCCTGGGTCTTGGCCCCCTCGAAGGTCAGCATCGACCCGTCTTGGTAAAGGTTCGCCAGACCCGCCCTGTTCGAGTCGAACGTCCGGTAGTAGTGCTCCACGAACGCCTTCGCCACCGCGTCCGGATCCATCTCCGCTGCCTGCCAGCCGCCGCCAACCAAGATCGGAAACCCTTATTCTATTCCGCCGCCGCGAGGCCCTTTCGATCACCTGCCTTGTCTTTTCTGTTGTTCCCTTTTATTTTTTTAAATTAATATTTAAATTTATTTATCTTATGAAGCCCTAATCTGCAGACAACTGCAGATGAAAGTCCATCTTTATTTTAATATATAGATATAAATATATTAAATTAAAAAATAAATTATAGAAATATTTTTTAAATTTAAATTAATTTTATTTATATTTTTTATATTTTAAAAAATATCAAATAAATTCTTAAAGTTATCAAAATATTTTAATAAAATTTCGATGATAATTTAATAGTCGATGATGTTAATAAATTTTTTTTAAATGATAAAAATATCCATATTCTTCCTTCTCTATTCTCTTTCATTCTTAGTGCCCCATTTTCTTTACTTTCTTTTCATCCATTTTTCTTCCTTTCTTTTCTTCTCTTTCTTCTCTTTCTTCTCTTTCTCCCTCCTCCTTTCTCCTCCTCTTTTTTCTTCATCCATTCTCTTCCTTCTCTTTCTTCTCTTTCTCCCATCATGATCCGTCGACCTTTTCTTATCTTAGCCTCTTGGTTGCTATTTATCCTTTTATTCATGGTATTTGTTAGTTTCTTCCTTCATGGCATAGAATTCTTCTGATTCATCCATTTAGTTTCTTTCTCAAATCCCATAAAATTTCATGCTTTTATAAAAATTAAGCTCTCAAAACCTTAAAGAATCTACTCACACCAGCACTACTCTTACAAAATCCCATATGCTTGATAAAAATCCCAACCTGAACCTAAGAAACCCCTTCGATCTCCCTCAGGTGCTCTCTTTTCCTATAGATCTCCAAAAAAGAGAATTAAATAGAAAGAAAAGGAAGCAAAAAGGAAAAAAAAATAATTAACCTATGTGGTAAAAAAATCTTATCTTTCAAATTTGTTCTGTCTTTATTTTATTTCATTAAATTTTTCTCTATTTTTTTTCAATTTTTTCTCTATTTTTTTTCTTCCTCGGGAGTCTCTAGTGGGTGGGAAAAGCTTAGATGATGGCTACGATTTTGTGTTAGATATAAATGATTTGGAGGAAATAAATAAAAAGAAGAAGTGGGTGGAAAGGAAGAAGAAGAGAAAAGAAAAGAGGTAAATGGATAGAGAAAGGAAAAAGAATGGATAGAGAAAGGAGAGGAGGAGAAAGAAGGAAGAAAGAGAAGGAAGGAGATGAGGAGAAATAGATGAAAAAAATATGAAAAAGAGAAAAAAAGAAAAAAAAAGTGGAAGAAAGAGGGACACCATCCATGGAGGAGGGAGAAGGAAGAAGATGAATTTTTTTATCATTTTTAAAAAAATTATTAACAGAGATAGATGGCTAGACTATATAGGAACATATTGATAACTAAAATGGCTAGTTTGAAACTTTTTAAATTATAGGAATGTAAGTAAAATTGAGCTAAAGTAGAAAAGGTATTTTTATAATTTATCCTAAATTAAATTAGATTAAGCTCTCAAAACCTCAAGGGATCAATTTGAACTCGCACAAAATTTCATATCCTTCAAGAAAAAAGCAATTGGAACCTAAGAAATCCTTCTAGAACGTAGAGTGTGATCACCCACTTCCCTCGAGGCAGCTCTACCACCCATATCCACCTCGGCCTTGCCGCCACGTCCACCACCATCTTGGATTAAGCTCTCAAAACCTCAAGGGACCAACTCACACCACTACAACTCACATAAAATCCCATATCCTTCAAAACAGAATCCAATTGAAACCTAAAAAATCCTTCTAAAATGTGGAGCATGACCACTTGGTTCCTGCAAGGCAACTCCACCACCTACATCCACCTCGGTCTCACTGCCACATCCACCACCACCATGGTGGTGCCCCTGTCGTTTACCACACACATGGTCTCTCCTCCAGCAGCCATCTGTACTACCTCATTTAACTACACCGATTCCAGCACCACCACCCATCATCGCTCCGCATCCTAGTCATACTCTCTCAAGGCATCGACGACCTCCTGACTGAAGCGGCCGCTATAGTAGAGCGGCACCAAGCTCTCAAGTGACCAAGGTAGAGGGGTCTATGTAGGGGAAGGAAGGACTGAGGAACTAGTAGGCAAAGGCAAGGTGGAAGTCAAGCGATTCATTCTTTTTGATTCCTTTTCCACTTTTATTTTTCCTTTTCTTTAAGGCTTATATGTGGTGAATAATGTGTTGAGAAAAAATAAACATGTGGTAGATGGAAGCTGATGTCTTCATTTTAATATATATAACTAGCTTATAACCTATGACATGCACAAGATACTATTTTTTAAAAAAAATATTTTATTTATTAATTTATTAACATCTATTCTATATATATTTCAAAAATAATTAAAATAAAAAAATATATAATGTGAATTATAAATTATTTATAAGCTATTTTATTTTTTCAAAATTTGGGGTTCTCCATGGTGGAGATCAAGAGGCTTTCGAAGAGTTGGGACCTCTCTCGAGTTGTCCAAGACTGAGACCCTCATCCAAACTTTCCGTCTATTTTGCTCTTCATCTCTGGAGCGCACGCTCTTTCTTTTTTCTTTCCATTATCATGATGGAACTTAAGATACTTTCAAAAAGTTGGAACTTCATCCAAATCGAGCATATCGTCATCTACTTATACATCTATTATGGATAAATCCGCTCCTATCGAAGTTCGGCTAGATATTTGATCGCTGAATGATCCCATCCGATAGCGACAATCAAGATTGAGCCTCGATCAAATTTGCAAGATTCCTCTAGACTGCGTCCAGATGTGCTTGAATAGTAGGGGTGGTCGAGCTCTCCCACTTCAAGTAGTCAGCCATCTTTTGGTAGAACTTCCTCCAGACGAACTTCTATGCTCTGTTAAGAGTTTCGAACTTCTTCTTCAGCCAGACTATCGTACCAGTCGAACTCCTTCTAAACTTCTCCTTCAGTCAGACTTCTCCACCAATTGAACTCCTTTCGAACTTCTTCTTCTGTCGAACTTCTCTACTAGTCGAACTTCTTTTGAACTCCTCCTTCCATCGAACTCCTTCTAAATTCCTTCCGACTGCCCAGAAGGATCTCAACATCGACTCTCAATATGGCGAATAACGATCCATGCATAGCTGATCTCGAGAACCTCTTAGCTTTCCTAGAATAACATCAATAAGGGATGCTCCATCATCTACAACCGTCCCATCCGAACTCTAGTTGGCACATTACGACAACAGACACTATCCTCTGTAACAAACTTCATGTGGCCCTGAACAGCCCACTATCAGACAATTATGGTTGTCACTATCAGTTTGTTACAGGCTCCATTTATATAAGAGGCCCTCCAAATACGCTTTCTTTCCAAAGCTCTTAAGTTCTTTCTAAAAACTCTGCTAAAATCTTTCTGAGCACTTCATTTCTGTTGGTCGAAAGAGTAACTTGATCGTCAGAGGATCTTGCCAAAGCCACCACTCCCAACTCTGAACGAGACTTATTTTACAGGTCACCGATGGCGACCTTATCTTCTCCGACTCTAGTCTCAATTTTGATGATAACTAGATTTCGCACTAACAAGATTGACGCTAGAAGGAGAGCCCTCTTTCTCTTGAAGTTCTCTTATTCTTAAAGGAGTGCCCAGTGGAGATTCTTGAGATTCTTCTTTCGATTCAAAGTTTTTTCCCGACAAAGATGCCTTCTAGGAAGGCCTCGACTCAATGATCAATCGCCTTCACCATCAGATCTCATCCAGATCTACCCACCCCTGTCTCATCCTCAAAATCTCATATTCCACCGACAGCAATGATGGAAGTCGAGCAATTTAACCTGCTAGTCCAGTAGGTTAGGAGTCTCACTAAAGCAGCGTAGGACATGTAGCAGCGACCTCCAGCATCGATCTGATCGGAGTAGGCTTTTTCAAAATCTCAGGATCCAATCTAGGGATGGCCAACTTAGGTAAGTCGGTCGGTAACTTTCAAACAAGAGAAGCAAAGGGTAGAGAGCCCCTGCTTCGATCATGATTCAACCCATAGGAGGACTTTGCCCCCATTCAGGCAGAAGACTTTGGAGATCCACGATTGTAAGGATCTCTTGGATTGAAAACTACAAGAAATAAACTAATGGATCGAGAAACTCCATCATGCTCCCTCCTTTCATGATAATGATATCTGCATCGATCCTCTTTTCTCTCATCAAATCATGTAGGAACTGATCCCGTCGAACTTCAAGCTACCCCAGTTCAAGAGCTATGATGGGACTACTGATCCGATTGACCACTTAGAGATCTTCCAGATCATGATGCTACTCCATGGCATGCCAGACGCCATCCTATGTCAAGCTTTTCCATCAACCCTGAAGGGAGCAGCGAGGAACTGGTACTTCGCCCTCAAGTCAAATACTATTTTTTTTTCAATCAAATGAGCCATCAGTTTATGGCTTATTTCGTCAGCAGCCGACGTCCCTGATGAGGCTCGAACTTCTTCATCAACATTAAGCAGAAGGAGGAATCCATACGGGCCTATGTCATCCATTTCAATGCTACTGCACTGGAGATCCGAAACTTGGATCAATCTATTGTAATGACCACACTGAAGGATGGCCTTCAGAAGAATGATTTGCTATTTTTTCTAGAGAAGAAGTATCCCAAGGATTTTGTTGATATGCTGGCTCGGACTGAAGGTTATGTCCGAGTAGAAAAGACCTTCAAGGCCAAGGATAGTAAAGCCATTGGAGAGCGACGAGCAGGTAAATCAAGTATGCCCACAGCTAAAGAAAAGTTGAGCGAAGCTCGACCATGCTCCAGAATTCTCTCTGAGCGCAAGCGAGTCCGAACTCCTCTCCAGACTCGGAGATAAAGAAGTCCTAACAGAAGAGCATGGCAGGGCTCCCTCCTCAAAAGGTTTCACAACTATACTTCCCTTAATGCTTCGAAAACCTAGGTGCTGATGAAAATTAGGAAGCAATTGATGAGACCGGAGAGAATGTGCACTCATCCAGATAAGTGCAATCCAAATAAGTACTATCTCTACCATCATGATCATAATCACAATATTGAAGAATGCCTTCAGCTGTAAGACGAGATCGAGGAGCTTATCAGGCGGGATCGATCGGGCCCATTTCTAAGACGTCGACCAAAGGTGAGGGAAGATCGGCCAAGGGTGCTGTCGCAACCAGAGCTGTCAAGAAGGGAGGAGCAACAAAGAGATCGACCCTCGCTTGGTATCATCAACACCATCTCTGGAGGACTTCGACGAGGGGAGGCTAGCGGATTGATGGAACCTACGAAAAGGTGGAGGATTGAGTAGTCCATCACTTTCATCAATGAGGATGCCCAAGAGATCCAGTTCTCGCATAACGACGTGGTTGTAGTCTTTTTAAACATTGCTGACTATAATGTACGTCGCATTCTGGTAGATAATGAAAACTCCGTCGATATTTTATTTTACGATGCTTTCTCTAAAATGTCTCTATCTAATAATCACCTGGGATCTATGAACTCTCCATTGGTAGGCTTTACTAGCGATGCTGTGTCAGTTGAAGGAATAATAACGCTATCTGTGACTATAGGGCAATACCCAAAATAGGTCAGAGCATAGGTCAACTTTTTGATAGTAAATGCCCCGTCTGTCTACAACACCATTCTTGGCTGATCTGATCTAAATGTACTCCAGGCCATGGTATCAACCTACTACTTAAAAATAAATTTTCCAATAGATAGTGGAATAGGAGAGATCAAGGAAGATCAAGCTTTGGCCAGGCACTGCTACTCCATCACCTTACAAAATAGAAGCCATCCTGCTTCTTGCCCAGTTGATGGGCTGGATGTCCATGATGATCTTATTAAGGAGCAGAACGAGCCCATGGATGATCTTGTAACCATCCCTCTGAATGATGGAAGCACGGAGCGTATAGTGCAGATCGGCTCCAACTTGGGAGATGAAGTTCGAGAGTAGCTCATTGCCTTCTTATGGAGGAATGCCGACATCTTCGCTTGAGTTCTAGTAGATATGTTAGGAATTGATACCGAGGTCATGGAATATCGATTGGCTGTTAACCCCAAGTACAGACCAGTGAAGAAAAAAATTTGGGACCATGTGCCAGAAAGGTAGAAGACAATAGCGGAGGAAGTGGATAAGCTTCTTAAAGTCGGGTTCATTCAAAAAGTCCACTACCCGAGTTGGATTTCTAATGTGGTTCTAGTCAAGAAGGCCAATGGCAAGTGGAGAATGTATATCGACTTCAAGAAGCTGAACAAGACTTGTCCAAAGGACAGCTATCCCTTGCTCAGAATTGACCAGCTGGTGGATGCGACTTCGAGCTATGAGCTTCTCACCTTCATGGATGCCTTCTCCGACTACAATCAAATCTGGATGGCACCAGAGAATGAGGAGAAAACTACTTTTATCACTGATCGTGGTCTTTATTATTACAGGATCATGCCCTTCGGACTTAAAAATATAAGCATAACCTATCAATGCCTGGTCAATAAGATTTTCAAAGAGCAGATCGATCACAACATGGAAGTCTATGTGGATGATATACTTGTCAAGAGCCGGACCTCGTCCAATCACATTGTCGACCTTAAAAAGATCTTCAACGCTGTTCGAAGATACAAGATGAAGCTGAACCCGACTAAATGCGCCTTCAAAGTGACCTTGAAAAAATTCTTGGGATTCATGGTCTCAAGGCGGGAGATTGAGGCTAATTCGGAGAAGATCTATGCCATCTAGGAGATGACCACCCCAAAGTCAATAAACAAAGTCCAACGCTTGATTGGAAAGGTGGCATCCTTAAATCGCTTTATCTCGAAGTCGATCGAGCGATGTATATCCTTCTTCCAGATTCTCAAACAACCAAAGAATTTCTACTGGACGGCGAGTGCCAACAGGCATTTGAAGAACTCAAGAACTACCTTGGTTCGCCCCCACTACTGACAAAGTTCGAGTCCGAAGAAGAATTATTCCTATACTTGACGGTCTCTCCCGCAGCCCTGACAGCGGTCCTGATCAAGAAAGAGGCAAAAGTGCAATGATCGATCTATTATATAAGCCGAGTCTTGAGAGATGCGGAGATCAAGTACACTAAATTGAAAAAATTGACTTACGCTCTTCTGATTGCAGCCAGAAGACTTTGGTCCTACTTCTAGGGGCATACCATGACACTCCTCACCGACCAACCAATTAAAGTAGTTTTTCATTGAATAGATGCATCTAGAAGAGTAGCAAAATGGGCTATTGAGCTGACAGAGTTTGACATCAATTATCAACCTCGACCATCAATCAAAACTCAGATACTAGCCAATTTTATAGTCGAATGCATGATCTCGGATGAGGCCGAACCTGAGCAGAATGAGGCCAGCATTCCATGGTTGCAGTCGAGCTCTCCCAAAAAAAGAGCAGACCTTTCCGAAGGCTTCTGGGCCTTATATATGGATGGCTCTTCCAATGCTTTCGGTGCAAGTGCTGGACTAATTCTGGTCAATCCCAAAAGGATCATCATTGAGTATGCACTACGCTTTGAGTTTCTGGCAACAAATAATGGAACAAAATATGAAGCTCTAATAGCAGGGCTAAAGATAACAAAAGAACTCGAGGCAGACCGGCTCCAAGCTTATAGTGACTCATAGTTGGTAGTGGGACAAGCCAATGACAGTATGAAGCTCGGGAGGAAAGCATGATAAAGTATATTGAGAAAGTAAAGAGCCTAACCTCAACCTTCAACAGCTTCAGCATTCAACAAATTCTAAGGGCAAAAAATACCAAAGCCGACCTTTTATCCAAACTAGCCACACTCGCCCCCAACGAGCTTCCCAAAGAAGTATACTTTGAAGTATTGAAATGTCCGAGTATGGAAGAACCATAGGTTGCAATGCAGATCGATCATGAGCCCTGCTGGATCGATCCATTGATTGCTTATCTCAAAGATGGGATACTCCCCTATGATCCGAAGAAAGTTCGAAAGTTGAGAAATCAGGCCTTCCAATATGTCCTCTATGAAGGCAAACTATACAAAAGGTCATACTTCCTACCTCTCCTGATGTGTCTCCGACCTTTCGAAGCTGATTTTGCATTGTGGCAAGTGCATGAAAAATTTATAAGAGCAATCTGGATGTCAGATCCCTTTCTCATAAGCTACTTCGACAAGATTATTACTGACCAACCCTGCACAACGATTGTATTGAGTATGTTAAAAGATGCGACCACTGTTAAAGAAATATAAGTATACAAAGACAGTCGGCCTCCGAGCTTATCCTACTAAGCGCACCTTGACCATTTGCATAATGAGGGATGGATATACTCGGATCCTTTCCGATGGCATCTGGGCAATGAAAGTTTCTCTTAGTTACAATCGACTACTTCACCAAATAGGTCAAGGCCGAACCCCTACAAAAATTACTGAAGCCAAAACACAGGACTTCATTTAGAAGTCAATTATTTATAGATTTGGTCTGCTTGGAATTCTTATAATAGATAATGGACGGTAGTTCGCTGGAACGAAGTTTGCAGAGTTCTGTGAAGACTTGAACATCTCCCAAAATTTTATATCGATGGCCCATCCGCAAGCAAATGGTGAAGTAGAAGTGACCAACAGGACCTTATTGCAAGATTTCAAGACGAGACTTGAAAGAGTAAGGGAGATTTGGGTGGACGAACTCTACCATGTCTTTTGGACATACTGAACTATCCAAAGATTACCGACTAGGGAAATACCATTTATCTTAACCTTCGGAATAGAAGCAGTCATCCCAATCGAGCTTAAACTTTCATCAGCATGGTCGTGACTTTCAATGAACAACGTAACTCACAAGACCTCAGAGCTAACCTCGACCTACTGGAGAAAAAAGAGAAGAAGCTCAAGTTTGGATGGCTGTCTATAGGCAAAGGATGGCCAGATACTACAATTTCAGGATCAAAGATAAAATATTCAGAGTGGAGGACTTGGTGCTTCGACGAGCGGCCATCTCTCAGCCTCAGAATTAGGAAAAACTTGCTCCAAATTGAGAAGGACCCTATGAGATCAAAGAAGTCGTCCAACCTAGGACATACTATTTAAGGGAGTTGGGAGGAGCGGATCTATCCCAACATGGAATTCGAAAAATCTATGAATGTATTACCTATGATTTGGTTGTAATGAAATCTTCCTAATTTAACACCCTAATCTTTAGTGTACATCTGTAATGATGGAGGGTAACCTTCCCAACTTGACCATGCGACGAGCGCAGCCATGTTAGGAACAGGAGGAGGACCTCGTCCTAACATGAGCAAAGTCGAAGGCCTCATTAACTTAAGACGAGATGAGGGGAAAGGCCCTAACAACGACCATAATATGTCCCTATAGCCATGTTAGAAATAAGAGAAGGATCTCGTCCTAACATGAGCAAAGTCGAAGGCCTCAGTTAACTTAAGACGAGATGAGGAAAGAGGCCCTGACTAATGGCCCTAATGTGCCCCTATAGCCCGTTAGGAACAGGAGGAGGAACCTCATCCTAATATGAGCAAAGTTGAAGATCTCGTTCACTTTTAGATGAGATGAGGGGAGAGGCCCTGACAACGGTCCTAATGTGCCTCTATAGTCCATTTAGAATAGGAGGAGAACCTCATCCTAACATGAGCAAAGTCGAAGACCTCATTAATTTTAGATGAGATGAGGAAAGAAGTCCTAACAACGATCCTAATGTGCCTCTACAGCCATATTAGGAATAGGAGGAGGACCTCGTCCTAACATGAGCAAAATCGAAGGTCTCGTTAATTTAAGATGAGATGAGAGAAGAGGCTCTGACAATGGCCCTAATGTATCCCTACAATCATGTCAGGAATAGGAGGAGCACCTTGTCTTGACATGAGCAAAGTAGAAAATCTCGTTGATATAAGACGAGATGAGAGAAGAGACCCCAACAACGATCCTAACGTGCCCCTACAGCCATGTCAGAAATAGGAGGAGAACCTCATCCTAACATAAGTAAATCCGAGAATCTTGCTAACCTAAGCCGAGGAAAAGAGGGTGGCCCATCCAGTGGTCCCAAACGAACCCCCAACCTAAAGCAAAGGGAAGGAAGAAATCCTATGACCAATCCTCACATGCATTTCTCCTATGACTACCCAACCATATGAGATGCAAAAAGAAAAATCATGCCCAGGTCCGCAAAATGAACCTTGGATAGATATCCATAACGATCACTTCATCGAAAGACAACACAGAAGAAAGACAAAGAGAAAAAAATGAAGACACAAGCAAGCATTAAGTTCATGTAAGATGAATAATGACAAAAAAAGATACCATTTTATTATAAATATAAGTTCATTATAAGCAAAATAAAGATTGACAATATCGATTACATGAAAATAAAGAAGAAGAAAAAAGGTCGAAGTCTTAAGATGGATCAGACTCCTCAGATTTTGGACTGTCGGCCCCAGCCATCACCAAGGCCTGCTTCAACCTTAAGATCTCTTCTTCAAGCTCTTTCTTTTTTAGTAAACCATCTATGTGCATCCTATTAACGTGTTGAAACTTGCCTTCAAGCTCTCGCCGCTGCTTCCTCAAGACTTCGGACTCGACTTCTACATCTTTAACGGCTTGCTGCTTATAGGTCAACTAGAGCTTCAGTCGTTGCACCTCGACTTTTTCTGCCCCGACCGACTCTAAAATCTCGTTGACAATCCCCCTCAAAGAGGCAATCTCCTTCGACTCCTTATGCTAGCTTGGTAGCTATCATTCAGCTATTTTTAGAGCCAAGCTATTTCGCCATTGGCAGCATGAAGATTTTGCTCGAGTTTAGATATTCTCTCACTCCAATCTAATCGATAGGTATCGTAGATGAGCTCAGCATCGTACAACTATTTTTGAAGCATGGAGAACTTCATCGACCAATCCCACTCGTATCGTGCTTTATCAGAGGACCATGGTGAACTCCCTTCCAATAATTGGATCTTCTCCTTCGCCGCTTTAAGCTCGATTTCTAGGGAGTTGATCTTCATCGTTAACACCCAAGACTTGTAGCTTGTGTTTTTCTTGAGTTCGGTGAGCTCTCTCTCAAAAATACCCTTCCGGATGCTGAAGTCTGCGAAATTCTTTATGTGCAAATTTCAGAGGTGAGTGACCTCTTTGGTCGCCTCTGAAGCATTTTTTCGAGAAGCTTGAAGGTTATCCTCTATCCTCTTCAACTTCTTCTTCAGATGGTGGACTTTCTTCTTCAAGCTTTTTATCAAGGACTTTAGCAGAACTTTCTGAGGTAAGGGGTCGGCGTCGATTAGAGACGGTTGGTTATGACCCTGATTAGGGGGAGAATTTTGGATAACATATGGTACAACACCAATATGAAGAAAGATATGGACAAAAATGAATTCACTTTCATTTAACTAGAAACTTTCAAGTATAAAGCAACATTAAAAAAAAAAAAGGTACAACTATTCGAGATCCTCAACCTCGGGGGTGCAGCGATAGAAGAAGGATCGGCCCCAGTATTGGATGGTCTTGCTTCTTCACTTGTCTCCTCCTCCTCTTTCAGAAAGTCGAGATTGAGCTCGGGGAACCTCCGAGCTATCCTGCCTTTGCAGAGCTCGAAACCTTTGATGAATGCCTTTTGACTGAAGGCGATGTTTAGATCCTTCATTTCGGAGGAGGTCTTGAACTCCTCCATGGCTTGGGCCACTACCTCCGAAATGGACTTCGACATTTGGGCCTCTAGCTCGACGATCTTGAGCTTAGCCTCCTTCTCTTTCTCCTCCAGAGCCAGCGCGGTCTTGAGTTCAGTCGAGATGAACTCTTTTCGAAGCGCGCTGTGGAGGCTCTCATTTTCTACTGCAAGGTGCTCAGCCTCTGCAGCCCTTCCCTATAGATGGCTGATCTCGGCTTGAAGATCCTCCTGGACCTTCAGTGCCTCTACCTCCTAGCAATTTGCCCTCTTAAGATGGACAAGTATGTGGTGGCCCGACTGCCATGAATAAGTCATAGTAAGATAAAGGAAAGAAGAGAGAAAAATGAAAAAGAAATGTAGCAAGCAAATTACCTTGAGAAAAATTTCAAGAAGGTCCTAGACGAACTACGTCCAATCAAGGTCGGCCAGGCGGTCCACCACTTCGGACAAGGTAAACTTATTACTCAAAGCCTGGATGACCTCTGGGTTGTCAAGAGGGTCTACCCCCTGATCATCGCTGCCGCAACTGCTAGGCTCCTTCGGATGAGCCTTATGAGCTACCTTCATAACTACTAACTTTTTCTTCTTCTCCTTCTCCTTATCGGTAGAAGGTTCTGGTGTGTGATCCCCAGGGGAAAGATTCTCGAGCTCAGGCGAAAGGGATTCCCCTTCAGTAGCATCAGCATGGGCAGTCGGGACGACCTCGGCTTATGAGCGAACTTCAGGGGCAATATCAACGATGGTAGGTGCCATGGGGTTGGAGATGTGGACCCTCGCTCGTTTTGAGCCTTCGCCCAGGGCCTTCCCCTTCCTTTTCTTCTGAGCATGAAGACTCCTGGCAAGCCTCTCTACAGCATCAGTATCCATTTCTACGATAAAGAAACAAGTGTGGTCATCTAACACTACTATAAAAACTGCTGTTGTAGCCCAAAACATTACTGCCATAGGATATGATAGTGGTTTTCTAATCGCTGCCACTGTGGCCATCGCCGTAGCTCTATGACAGCAGTTGTTGCAGTGATTGTTTAAACCACTGCCATAGATGGCCTATTACAGCGATTTATAAATTATTACAATATATCGATCTATAGCAGCGGTATATAACCACTGCCATAGGTTATCTATGGTAGTGGTTACATAACCGCTGCCATAGATAATCTATAGCTGCTGCCATAGGTCTAATGCAGCGATTGGCACCATTAGCACCATGGACCTATGGCAGCGGTTGGTATGAATATTACAGCGGTTATAAAACCACTATCGTAGATCTTTTTATAATTAAAAAAATTAAAATTTTTATTTTTTATATATTTTACCTGATAAATATAGATACTCTCAGCAGCACTTACTGTACTTAAGTGTGGGCTGAATATGCTTTGTGTCGGGCAAGGGTCTCGTGTAGGCAGGACGTCATTGGAAGATTATATTCCAACAGATATAGATAGCCGAGGGGAAGGTTAGAAGTAAAACTTTTGAATAGTTTATGCTTATCAAAACTATCAATCGAGATTATCGTTGTAGATTTTTTGGATCTATCGAAGATCTTCAATCTATCAGATCATCGCATCATCGTTCGTGGATCGTCAAAATCAAATTTTTCGACTCGATGAAGTAAGGACCATCGATCGAGGCGACCTTTAGCGATGACACTCTAATGATATTATTTAGATAATGAATGGATGAAGAATGGACATTAATTTTATTAATTATATAATTTTTAAAAAATAAAAAAAATTTTAATCTATGGCAGCGGTTATCAAAAAATCGCTGCATATATTCTAACGGCAGCGGCTATAGAACGACCCTGCCGTAGATCTATTGGCAGAGTTTGTATAGCCAGACTACCGTAGAGATTATATGGCAGCGATTCGATAACCGCTGTCGTAGGTTAGGTTAAAAATTTCTAAATTTTTCTTTCCTTTTATGCACGCTCGATTCTCTCTCCCTCTCCTCTTCATCGTCGGTGAGGCTCCTTCCCCGGTTTCACCGACGACGTCGCCCCTTCTCCCCCTAACCGACGTTGCCCCTCCTTTCCCCCGATTGACGTCGCCCTCCTTCTCCCTCGATCCCGACGCCCGCCCTCACTTCCCCTCCCTCTCTGGCCCTCATCCCTAAACCACCCTCTCCGCCACCCACCACCTGCCCCCCACCCCTCCATCCGACCTCCCTCTTCCCCCAACGAAACCTTTCCTCCGACGAACCCTCCTCCACCCTCGCTGTGCCACGACCCCCCCGCCGCTCCCCATCCAACCCGCCCTCGGCCCCAACAATCCTCCCTCCGGTGAACCCCATCCGACCTCCCTCGGTCTTCTATGAAACACCCCCTCCGACGAACCCCCATCCACCCCCAATCCTCCATCGGCCTCCATTGATAAAACCTCCCCACACTCTATCCTCCTCTAGCCCTGTGGTTGGAAACCAAACCCCCTTCCGACGAGCCCTCCACACCTCCTTCGGCCCCCGTGAAATCCCACCCCACCACACATTTCTCAACCACGCATTCTGACCCTCAACGACTCCAACGAGTTTGATGCGCGAAGCCTTCTTTGGCCTGTGCCTCGTTGCACTATGTCCCCCGCCTCCCCCTGGTCCCCCCATGCTCCGACCGAGCCTCTGCTCTCTCTCTTATTCTTTTTTCCTCTCTTCTCTATCCATCTATCTTATATTTTTATGTTATCTAGCGGTTTACCTCTAGTGCGTCATCCTTCTCTACAATCATCTGCCGATGAACCCTCGAAGCTTTCATACGCATCCGCTCTCTATAATCCGCAGGTATTTTTTTTATTTGAGGATGTTTAAGTATTTATATAACTATATATATACTATCTATAATATTTATAAATAACATTAATATAATATAATAAAATATTTATAAAATATTTATTATAAATAATCTATAAGATTATCTACCATGCGGTTGTAGTTTATAGATCAGTTTACTATGCAAAGTCCGGGGTCAGCCTTGGGGCTGTGCAATGTACAGGCGGGCTGTGGATTAAGATCTATCAATGAATTAGGAATTCGGATCAGAAATCATTGGATAGTTCAGATCTGTGAGTCATAATTTTAATGTACTGATACCGAATTAAATCCGAATACTCGATGGATCTTACCTACTTGAGAGCGGCACAAAGGGATCGACCTCGTCGTCATCCTGATATTGATAGGCGAGGGGGTCCGACTCGCCGCCATCAATTGGGGAAGTGAGGGGACTCTCGACCTCATCAGATGAAGATAAGTCAAGAGAGAGAGAGAATGGGAAATCTATCGTGAGAAGAGAGAGAGTGCAGGGGAGGGGCCGACCTTGCCGGCATCACTAGGAGGATGGGGTTTTGAACCTTAGTCGGCGAGGAAGATCGAGAAAGTGGAGAGGAGGGAAGGGATGGCGGTCCGACCTCATCGACGAGTGTGATGATCCTGAGAGAGGGAGAGCAAAAAATTAGAGGAGGATGAAAAAAGCTGGAGAGTGGAGGGGTTCGACCTCGCCGTGCGTCGTCGGTGAGAGAGGATCGAGGAGAGAAAGGGGGGTGAGGGAGTGGGATCAGGAGGGGATGGCACTACAGCACGAGGCGGTGGCACTGTCGGATATGTGCTCAGGACCGAGT
>QRFJ01000529.1:506711-806089 GCA_006176705.1 Cocos nucifera | reverse complement strand
GAGCTATAGCGCCAGGCGCCAGGCCGAGCCCCTACCACGGCCGAACTGCCTAGAGGCCGAACTCCCCTGCGCCAAGGTCCGGGCCGAACTACCTAGCTGCCGAACTCCCCAGCGCCAGGCTCCGGGCCGAACTCCCACCGCCAGCCGAACTTCCTGAGGGCCGAGCTCCTTGGACTCCAAGCGGCTGGACTTCTTCGGGAGACGGACTCCTCCCAGACGCCCGTTCGGCCATCCGAGCTCCCTCCAGGTTTCCCCTTTCGGCCGAACTCCTTCGGGCCGACTCCAAGCGGCCGAGCTTCAATGAAGTCCTCTCAGCGGCCGAACTCCTTCGGGCCGACTCCAAGCGGCCGAGCTTCAATGAAGTCGTCTCAGCGGCCGAACTCCTCAGCAGTCGTCACTTAGGAGCCCGAACTCCTCAGCAGTCGTCACTGGGCCGAACTCCTCAGCGGTCGCCCTCATCAAACTTCGGCCGACCGAGCTCCTACCGAACTCTCAAGTGTCCAAGCCTCAGCCCAAGCCCAACAGCCGGCCGAACCCCAGACGGCCGAGCTTCGGCTTCTCAGCAGCCGAACTCTTCTGCGGACGAGCCTTAGCTGCATACCTCTTGCCAGACGCCTATGGGAGCCGAACTCCCTCCTATCTTCCTCTTCAGGAGCCCGAACTCCTCCGAAATGGGCACACGACGAAGGCCTTCAACCCTTCATTCGGCAAGCTCTGCAACCATCACTATCAGTCAGTCCGCCGTACCATCGGTCAGTCCGCCGCGGGCGATAGCGACCCACTGCCAGGCGGCGATGGCTGTCACCCTCAATCCGCCGCACACGGCACCAGTGGGACTGACTCCGCCGAACCTCGAGCGGCCCGCCAGCACGCGGCTGCAGTTGTCACCATCAAGCTCCACTATATAAAGGACCCCTCCCGACACGTACTAAGGCTAAGCTCTCTGAACTCTCGACTCTCTAAGCTCTCCTCCACATCTCTAAGCTCCGGAACTCATTCCGAGCACTCCATTACTGTTGGTCGGAAACTAACTTGACCGTCGGAGGGTCCTGCCGGAGCCACCACCCCACCGGTTCCGGACGGGACTTCGTTTTGCAGGTCCCCGGCGGCGCCCAGCGGCCTCGATTGCGGCGACCTCCGGCGGCGACGGATTTCTGCACCAACAGATTGGCGCTAGAGGAAGGGCCTGAACCTTCGAGGTTCCCTTGTTCTTAAAGGAGTGCTCGGCGACGATTTTCCGCCCCTGCTCCGGATCTCTCTTCTCCCTCTTCAGAATTCCTTCTCTGGAAAGAGGAAATGCCCCCCAGAAGGGCTTCGACGCGGCGCTCGACGGCTTCCGCGGCTCGATCCCCTCCGAGTCCGTCTGTCCCTGCTCCGGCCCCGGTGACTCAGCCCCCGTCTATAGCCGCAGTGGATACGGAGCAGTTCAACCAGCTCATCCAGCACGTTCGCGGTCTCACGGAGGCGGTGCAGGCGGTGCTGCACCAACAAGTCCCAGTGCCAGCCCGACCGGCGCGGGACTCTCCGAAGTCGGATGATCCAGTCCAAGAGCGACCGGCCTGGGCAGCCCGACCTCCGATACCCGGATTGGAGAGGCGGAGGAGGGAGAGCCCTTGTTCGGATCATGGATCGACCAAGGGTGAAGCCTCGCGCCCATCTCACCAGAAAGCCTTGGAGATCAGAGACCGTGAGGACCTGCTGGGCCAAAGGCTCTTGGAAATGAACCGGCGAATTGAAGAACTTCGTCCCCCCTCGCGTGGTGATGACGTTTGTGCAGACCCTCCTTTCTCGCAGAAAATCATGCAAGAACCTGTTCCACCGACCTTCGAGCTCCCTCAACTGGAAAGCTACGATGGAACTTCTGATCCGGTTGATCACCTGGGGGCCTTCCGGGCCATGATGCTGCTTCACGGCGCTTCAGATGCCGTGCTGTGCCGAGCCTTCCCGTCTACCTTAAAGGGAGCAGCGAGGAACTGGTACTCGGCGTTGAAGCCCAACACGATCTTCTCTTTCGACCAGATGAGCAGTCGGTTCGCGGCCCACTTCATCAGCAGCCGACGACCGAGCCGAGGTTCAGATTCCCTGATGAGCGTCAAGCAGAAGCAAGGGGAATCCATCCGGACTTACGTCACTCGATTCAACGCCGCGGCATTGGAAGTCCGGGACCTGGACCAGTCTGTCGCGATGGCCGCACTTAAGGGCGGCCTTCAGAAAAATAAGCTTGCTGTTCTCTCTGGAAAAAAGGTATCCCAGGGACTTCGCCGACCTGCTGGCTCGAGCCGAGAGATATGCCCGTGCGGAAGAAGCCTTCAAATTGAAAGATGAGGAGCTCGTCAGAAAGGACCGGCTGGCGGACGAGGAAGAGCTGGGTGAAGCTCGGCTGCACTCGCAGACCCCCTACGAAAGCAGGCGGGCCCGAACTCCTCGAACTCGCCCTGATAAAGAGGCGCGAAGGAGTCCACCTCCCGGAAGGTTCCGCCGCTATGCCCCCCTCAACGCTCCTCGAACCCAGATTCTCACCGAAGTAAAACACCAGCTGCCAAGACCGGAAGGATTACGATCTCCCCCAAACAAGCGCGATCGAAATAAGTACTGCCTCTACCATCACGACCACGGCCACGACACGGAGGGATGCATCCAGCTCCGAGACGAAATTGAGGAGCTCGTCAGAACGGGTCGGCTGGGTAAATTCCTCCGGTACCGGCCTGAAGCAGAAAAAGATCGGCTAAGGGCGCTGCCGTAGCCAGAGACTGCAAGAAGGTCGGCCACCTTACGGCGTCATTCACATTGGCCCCTGGGAAAGATCTCGGTGCATCAGCGATTCGCCGTCTCCCAGCAACAAGAGCTTGCACCAAATTGAGGAGTTCAGCATGAGGAGGTCGTCCACCCCGGAACTTATTGCCGAAGAAATGCGGAGGAATCAGCCTTAGGGAGGAGCCCAATCGCCCCTAAGAGAGAAACGGAGAGCAGAAGTTCCCCCGCTGAAGCGGAATGAAGTTCGGCGCGAGGAAGGCCGAACCCACCTATGAGCCCGTCAGCGAGGAAGCTCCGACAAAGAAGTATGAAGTCCTCCCGCGGAAGCTTCCGCGGGAAAGTGGAACGAAGTTCGGCGCAAGTAAGGCCGAACTCACGCTCCAGAATGTCCCCCAAAGGAACCGCCTACAAAGTGTTCACTGGAGGCGGAATGAAGTTCGGGCGAGAAAAGCCGGGCTCACCCCAAAGCTCGGCATCAAGGTAAAATGAAGCTCGGTGGAAAGCCGAACTCCTCAACTCAACCTCCAAAATAAAGTTCGGCGCTGGCAAGGACGGAACGAAGCCCCCCTCCCGGAAGGTTCCGCAACTACGACCCGCTCCTCTAACTCGAATTCTCGGCAAAGTTAAGAGCCAACCGCCAAGACCTGAAGGACTACGGCCTCTCCAAACATGTGCGATCAAGGAGAAGATCGGCTATAGGCACTGCCGTAACTGGAAAAGACAAGAAGGTTGGCCGTCCCGCGGCGTCATCAACGCCACCCCGGGGAGGAGCTAGGAGCTAGCTACATCGGTGATTGTCATCCCCAGCGACAAAGTCAAGAGAAGCATGGTCCAAATTATGAAGGCCGGCAGGAGATAGAGGAGGTCGTCTGGACGGGACTTGCTGCTCGAGGGAGCTCCGAGGAACAACACCCCGTCGACCCCTCAAACGAGAGCGCGCTGTCCACGATTTCCCTTCGGTAAAATTCTCCCCTCTGCAAATATTATTTCTGGATGCGAAAACTATGCGATGACAGGAGAGCAGCAGTCAATAATCGCCGCGTTAGGAACAGGAGGAGAACCTCGTCCTAACGCGAGCAACAAGCTCGGCCGCAGGAGATAAGATCTCCCCCGAGCGCGCACCTCGGCCGCAGGAGATAAGATCTCCCCCGAGAGAAGCTCGGCCGCAGGAGATAAGATCTCCCCCGAGCGCGCACATCAACCTCGGCTAGAGATAAGATCTCTCCCGAGCGACCGTTGACAACCTCGGCTAGAGATAAGATCTCTCCCGAGCGACCGTGAACAACCTCGGTTAGGAACAGGAGGAGAACCTCGTCCTAACACGAGCACCAACCTCGGCTAGAGATAAGATCTCTCCCGAGCGACCGTTGACAACCTCGGCTAGAGATAAGATCTCTCCCGAGCGACCGGAACAACCTCGGTTAGGAACAGGAGGAGAACCTCGTCCTAACACGAGCACCAACCTCGGCTAGAGATAAGATCTCTCCCGAGCGACCGTTGACAACCTCGGCTAGAGATAAGATCTCTCCCGAGCGACCGGAACAACCTCGGTTAGGAACAGGAGGAGAACCTCGTCCTAACACGAGCAACAACCTCGGCTAGAGATAAGATCTCTCCCGAGCGACCGAAACAACCTCGGTTAGGAACAGGAGGAGAACCTCGTCCTAACACGAGCACCAACCTCGGCTAGAGATAAGATCTCTCCCGAGCGACCGTTGACAACCTCGGCTAGAGATAAGATCTCTCCCGAGCGACCGAACAACCTCGGTTAGGAACAGGAGGAGAACCTCGTCCTAACACGAGCACCAACCTCGGCTAGAGATAAGATCTCTCCCGAGCGACCGTTGACAACCTCGGCTAGAGATAAGATCTCTCCCGAGCGACCGAACAACCTCGGTTAGGAACAGGAGGAGAACCTCGTCCTAACACGAGCACCAACCTCGGCTAGAGATAAGATCTCTCCCGAGCGACCGTTGACAACCTCGGCTAGAGATAAGATCTCTCCCGAGCGACCGGAACAACCTCGGTTAGGAACAGGAGGAGAACCTCGTCCTAACACGAGCACCAACCTCGGCTAGAGATAAGATCTCTCCCGAGCGACCGAAACAACCTCGGTTAGGAACAGGAGGAGAACCTCGTCCTAACACGAGCACCAACCTCGGCTAGAGATAAGATCTCTCCCGAGCGACCGTTGACAACCTCGGCTAGAGATAAGATCTCTCCCGAGCGACCGGAACAACCTCGGTTAGGAACAGGAGGAGAACCTCGTCCTAACACGAGCACCAACCTCGGCTAGAGATAAGATCTCTCCCGAGCGACCGTGAACAACCTCGGTTAGGAACAGGAGGAGAACCTCGTCCTAACACGAGCGCGCACCTCGGCTGCAGGAGATAAGATCTCCCCCGAGAGAAGCTCGGCTGCAGGAGATAAGATCTCCCCCGAGCGCGCACTTCACTTCGGCTGCAGAGAAAGATCTCCCCCGAGCGCGCACTTCACTTCGGCCGCAGGAGATAAGATCTCCCCCGAGCGCGCACTTCACTTCGGCCGCAGGAGGTAAGATCTCCCCCGAGGGAAGCTCGGCCGTAGGAGATAAGATCTCCCCCGAGCGCGCACTTCAACCTCGGCTGCAAGATAGGAGGTCTCCCTCGAGTCGACTTCAACTGATGAAGATAATGTCGCCCCCGAGGAGCTCAAATCCGACCTCGACCGAAGGAGGCGAGTTTTACTTCGGCTTCAACATCAGCTTCATCGACTTTAGCTGGAAACGAGTTCCATTTCAACTCCTCAGACATCGGCTGGAGATGAGACCTCCCCCGAGCTTCAGCTGCAACAAATGCGGAGCCTGGAAGAAGACTTCGGCAGTCGCCTGTTTTGGTACTCCCTTCCTTCAATTTTTGAACTCGGGAGTGGGGGGGCTACTGTTGGGGATAAATCCCGCTCCTGCCGAAGCCCGGCCCGACGCTCAGCCCAATGTAACCAGTAGCCGCTGAAGAGCTATAGCGCCAGGCGCCAGGCCGAGCCCCTACCACGGCCGAACTGCCTAGAGGCCGAACTCCCCTGCGCCAAGGTCCGGGCCGAACTACCTAGCTGCCGAACTCCCCAGCGCCAGGCTCCGGGCCGAACTCCCACCGCCAGCCGAACTTCCTGAGGGCCGAGCTCCTTGGACTCCAAGCGGCTGGACTTCTTCGGGAGACGCCCGTTCGGCCATCCGGGCTCCTCCCAGGTTTCCCCTTCGGCCGAACTTCTTCGGGCCGACTCCAAGCGGCCGAGCTTCAATGAAGTCCTCTCAGCGGCCGAACTCCTTCGGGCCGACTCCAAGCGGCCGAGCTTCAATGAAGTCGTCTCAGCGGCCGAACTCCTCAGCAGTCGTCACTTAGGAGCCCGAACTCCTCAGCAGTCGTCACTGGGCCGAACTCCTCAGCGGTCGCCCTCATCAAACTTCGGCCGACCGAGCTCCTACCGAACTCTCAAGTGTCCAAGCCTCAGCCCAAGCCCAACAGCCGGCCGAACCCCAGACGGCCGAGCTTCGACTTCTCAGCAGCCGAACTCTTCTGCGGACGAGCCTTAGCTGCATACCTCTTGCCAGACGCCTATGGGAGCCGAACTCCCTCCCATCTTCCTCTTCAGGAGCCCGAACTCCTCCGAAATGGGCACACGACGAAGGCCTTCAACCCTTCATTCGGCAAGCTCTGCAACCATCACTATCAGTCAGTCCGCCGTACCATCGGTCAGTCCACCGCGGGCGATAGCGACCCACTGCCAGGCGGCGATGGCTGTCACCCTCAATCCGCCGCACACGGCACCAGTGGGGCTGACTCCGCCGAACCTCGAGCGGCCCGCCAGCACGCGGCTGCAATTGTCACCATCAAGCTCCACCATATAAAGGACCCTCCCGATACGCTAAGGCTAAGCTCTCTGAACTCTCGACTCTCTAAGCTCCCCTCCTCACCTCTAAGCTCCGGAACTCATTCCGAGCACTCCATTACTGTTGGCAGGAAGCTAACTTGACCGTCGGAGGGTCCTGCCGGAGCCACCACCCCACCGGTTCCGGACGGGACTTCATTTTGCAGGTCCCCGGCGGCGCCCAGCGGCCTCGATTGCGGCGACCTCCGGCGACGACGGATTTCTGCACCAACAGTTATCATGGTTGATTTAGTATAGAATGATTTCGACCGTTAAATTAGAAACAAACGATCAAAGGGTTAAACGGCATTCGATTATGAGATAATTTTTTAGTTAAACAATCTTTATTATAATTTTAAATATTTTATACGACGATGATAGTAAAATTTAAATTATTTCCATATACACTGTTCATATTAAGCTGATATTGCGAAAGCATGAGCATAACAACCAGTGAAGTTTTAGAATGGTTATCAGGAGATGTATAGTTTTAGATCATTCCTCATCTCATGAGTTAAATTTTATAATCACCATCATAAAAAATGATTAAAGTAGTAGCCAAGATCATTTATAAAAAAAATTATCTCATAATCGGATATCATTTGGTCCTTTAATCATTCATTTATTATTTAACGGTCGAAACTAACCTATACTAAATTGACCAAGATAACGATATCCGATTGAAATAAAACTTTGATAGTATGCTATAAACATCACCAAGATCATCGTTGTAGATTTTGGATCTATCAGAGATCTTCATCTATCAGCTCATCACATCGTCGTTCATGGTCGTTAAAATCAAATTTTTTTTATCGATGAAACTAGGGCCATCAGATCGAGGCGACCTTTTACGACGATACTCTAATAATAATTATTTAGATAATGAATGATGAAGATGGATATTAAATTTTAAAATTATATAATATTTAAATATATATATATATATATGACAGCGGTTATAATTAACCACTGCTATAAATCAGCTTATAGCAGCGGTTCCTAATAACCGCTGCTATAGGTCTGACTTATGGCAGCGGTTATAATGAACCGCTACTATATATCGATCTATAGCAGCAATTTTTAAGAATCGCTACTATAGATCCGACCTACAGCAACAGTTTTCGATAACTTATGGCAGTGGTTAACAATTTTAACTGCTATCATAGGTACGATCTATGATAGCAGTTAACGAAAATCACTGTCGTAGGAGCTATGACAGCAGTTCGAAAACTGCTGCCATGGTATACGCTACCATAGGCCATTTTTGTAGTAGTGTAAGGTACATATGAAAGTTCATGAGAATTTACATACATCTATATATATATGCAATTAATACCGATGGGGTTAAGGAGACTCAAGCCAAAATTGAATAAGATTTGTTTCCTCAGAAGGTCGGGAAGGGGAGGAGCTCAGTACCCCTTGAGCTTGTTAGACGATTCGAGGTTGGCTCCATCTAAACTAGGGGCTTGGCGGACTGATTCTCTAAGAAAACCTTAAGGAGGAAGGCCAAGCATCAAGATCGAGCATCGGACGTAAAAGTACTTCTCCTTCTAGTTATGAATGAAAGAAGGGGCACCTTTCAGTAATCCCTTCTTACCAAACTGAGGGGAGAAGTACCACTAATCATTTATGAAAGGATGGCATTTAAAGGTATAAAAAATTTAAAAGAGTGAAACTATTGGCTGAACTTCAGCTAGAGAGAAAGAAAGCCAATGACGAATCGAAAGAAGTTCGGTGCGATGGAAGCTAAAAAAATATTCAAGAAGCAAAAAAATACGACAACAAAAGGTGGAAGTAGAAGTCGAAGCCCGACGCACAAAGCTTTCAGATACAGAAAAAACCAACCAGCTAGAGGCAAACTAGCGCGGTCATCTGACCCGGGGATCTCAAGATCGTACTCTGGTGGGATGCTATACTGTATCCTAATTAGGAAGAGGTCATTTGGAGTAAGGATAGAAGGGATGGTGTTCGGAATGAAAGGTTGATGGGACATGTTCCTAGGCTCAACCTTGGTCATGGGGGTAGGTTCTAGGAAGGCCGGTCCAGACGAGCTCCAAGAATTGGCGGATTGAAAAGTTTAAGAAGACATCTAGATCGAAGTAAACCCTCCAAAAAGTCCTCAAAAAGCAGAAAAAATGAAGTGCAAAAACTTGTACAGAAAAATTGAAAGAATAAGAAGTAAAAGAGGCAAGAGTAATTAAAAATAGGTGTTGAGAGGCTGACCTAAGTTGATTGAGATTGACAAAGAGATGATGGGTACGACGAGAATCAGATGGAGGAACACCTAGAACCAGGGAAGACGAAGGAAGGAATTGAAAATCTTGGATGGAAGAAGAGCAGGTGCCAAAGTAAGAAGAAGACTCAGGCAAGAATGAATTTCGAAGGTAGGAGAAGGCCTTAAATAGCCAAGGAGAGCCCAAGATGGTTATGATGGTAGATCTCATTTGGTCGGACCGCGAGTGCCGCATGTCTCATTCATCATGGCAGAGTAGTGGCTATGGGCAAATTCTTAATTGCACCATAACTAAGGCAGTGTTGCAGTGGGAAAGCCGAAGGGCTGTCTTCTCGAACTCACTTCGAATTTAAAGAGCTTCGATGCCAGCACGGTAAACACCAAAATGTCTTATCCTAACGAGCACAGAAAGCCAAAAAGAACTTCGACAGCCACATCTATAATTTCGAACTCGAAAGTGGAAGAACTATTATTGGGGGTAAATCCGCTTCAGCCGAAGTTCGGCTAGATATCTGATCGCTGAATGATCCCATCCGTTAGGAACAACCAATATTAAGCCTCAACTGAATTCGCAAGATCCCTCCGAACTTCGTCCAGATGAGCTTGAATAGCAGGGGTGGTCGAGCTCCCCCACCTCAAATAGTCAGTCCTTTTTTGGTAGAACTTCCTCCAGACAAACTTCCATACTCTGTTGAGAGTTTCGGACTTCTCCTTCAGTTAGACTACCGCACTAGTCAAACTCATTCCGGACTTCTCCACCAATCAAATTTCTTTAGACGGACTTCTCCACCAGTCAAACTCCTTCCGGACTTCTCCTTCAGTTAGACTTCTCCATCAGTCGAACTTCTTTCGGACTTTTTCTTCCGTCGAACTCCTTTTGAACTCGTTCTGGCTGCCTAGAAGGATCTCAGCACCAACTCTCAATATGGCGAATAACGATCCACACACAGCTGAACTCGAGAACCTCCGAGCTCCTCTGGAACAACATCAGTGAGGGACGCTCCATTGCCTACAGTCATCCCATTCGAACTTTAGCTCGCACATCACGACAACAGATACTATCCTCTATAACAAACTCCACGTGGCTCTGAACAGTCCACTATCAGATGGTTACGGTTGTCACTCTCAATTTGTTATAGGCTTTGCCTATATAAGAGATGCTCCAAATATGCATTTTTTTCGAAGTTCTCAAGTCATTTCTAAAAATTCTTGCTAAAATCTTTTTGAGCACTTCATTTCTGTTGGTCGAAAGAGCTAACTTGATCGTCAGAAGGTTTTGTTGGAGCCACCACCCTTGACTCCGGACGAGACTTGTTTTGCAGATCATCGACGGTGATCTCATCTTCTCCGACTCCAACCTCAATTTCGGCGACAACCAAATTTTGCACCAATAACATCCATAGTCTAGGCCTCAATTCTGGAGGCTCACACCATCTGCAAGGGCATGGTTGGGTAGCATTTTCCCGTAAAGCCGGTCTCATCCTCTAGCTCATTTATAAGAGCAAGGTCGTCATCTATGCTTTCCACCATACCATCAGCATTCATTCTAATGAAAAAAATTCTTTCAACAAACCAGACATATCCAAATGATCGCTGTTGATCCAAAATAATAGACTAACAACATGGTTATTAGACTCCGAATCCAGCACCTCAACCCCAAATGGCCAAAACACGCGCCTACACATGCGCATGTGCACCAAAAAAAAATAAAAGGAAAAAAAAATGACGCAGAAACCACCAATATGCTACGCCCACCACGGCAGCACAAAGAAGCGGGCATACAGGATCCAGCGATGGAATATGCCCATCCACCATTACAGCCATTCTTTTCTTGTCCTACACTGTCTCTTTCACCATATTAATTAAACTACTGTAGCAGTGGCCATGGTGCCCATTTTATAAAATATCCAACGGCAGAGTTGCCATGGTGACCATTTAATATATCCTTGGTGACGATGGCGCCCTGGTGCACAACCTCTTCAGCATGAAGTTCAATCCGCAGTGGGTCACGAATGCACCCACTGCCTCATGGGCATCAAAGAGGAGGTCAAGATCTTGGAGCGGGAGCAGGCGAGCAGCGGGAAGGTTTGGGGAGGGCGAGCCATGGCATGGTGAGATCTTCATGGGGGGGTTCGGAGGGGGTGGAGAGTAGATAAATCCCTAAAGTAGATGAATCCAAGATTGATGCTATGGAAAAAGAAATGGGAAGGAAGGAGGAGCATGGAGAGAAATTACCAGAGATGGGGGAAGATCGGATGGGTAGGAGAGTAGTAGCTTGAAGGCATTTCCGAGATCAACGGGACCGCCACTCCCCCCATTCCCGCGAACGTGGACGTTATCCTCCTGCACGAGCTGATAGGGGACTTCGAGGAAGAAGAAACCGGAAGAGAGGGCGGTCAAAGGACAGAACGGTCACCGAATAGAAGAACATCGCCCCATGCTTCTGGGCTTTAAAAAGAGCTTGCAGTGCCTTGTGGAAAGTCTCACAGTAGATGCCTCGCGGCAGCGACTTGGGTTTTCAGTGGGGGAGGAGGGCCGTATATGACCGTATTTCACCAAAAAGCTTGGATTTTCTTTTAATACTTTTTTTATTATTTAATTTTAAAATAAAACCGTTTCAAACTTAATTTTAAAAATATTCTTTAGGCATAAAATCATCACTTGAAGTGATCATTTCATTGCCATCTTAGCTAGCCCAACTCTCAGCGCAATCAACTGAAAAGTCATGCGAATTCAGCCGCTTTATCGCGTTAAAAAGTTGCATTGCAGAGAAAAATCCTGTGCTGAGCTAAAAAAAAAAGTGAAAGGAAGGTGGTGGGGTGAAAAGCACTCCGAATCGCTTTTCTTGTTAAGTGAGAAAAAACATGGCTGGAAAAAAGTGGCTGGAGAAAAAAGGGCTAAGCGTACTCCAAGCCAATCCTTTCTTTGATAGACAAATAAACTTTTTTCAACCAGGACGTGGCTCAGTCAATGAATTCACCTCTTATGATAGTGAGTTCACTGAACTCGCCAGCGCAAGTGACGACTACAAATTCGTCAGTTATTTTATGCAAGTGATACCTTTAAACTTGCCAGTTAGTTGTTCCGTGCAAGCGGTGATTTCAAACTCGCCAATCTAACTAGCGAGTTCAGTGAAATCGCCTATTGGACTGGCGAGTTCAATGAACTCGCCTTACCAAGAGGCAACTTCATCTGATTTAAATCCCCCAACCAGCCCCCTCACTCCCGGCATCCGAGGAAAATCTAATCCACCCCTCCCTCTACTCTAAAACTTATAATCCTCTCCTAGCTTCCTCTAAAATCTCTCTCTAAAATTTCAGTCTTTTCTAAAAACCCCTTAAACCCTCTTTTCCTCTACCAAGCATTCAAAAAATCTTGATCATTCCCCCAATCAATCTTGCTCTCTAAAATCCTGATAATTCCTACCCCACCTTCCTTTCTCTCTAAAATCCTCTCTAAAACCTTGATAATCCCTCTCCACCCCCTCAATGTCTAAGCATCCAGAGAACCCTCTCTCTCGTCGGTGTATTCCAACCTGAATCAATCTCATGATTTCAAGAAAAGATGGGAATGTTTTAAAAGAAAAAAGAGCTCGAGTAGAAAAATTGAAGTCTCGGGGTAGATATAAAAGGGATTTATTTCTGAACTCTGAGTCTAGTGAAAATTTTCAATCAAATTTTTCTCAATGAAAAGCTGTAGGGGGAAGAATAGTTAAGTTCTTTTAGTGATTTTCGAATTGAAATTCTATTTGAAAGAATGGATTGGCTTTCTATGATTACATTAAGCAAACCAACATATCCTATGCTAGTTAAATATTTTTATAGTAATTTTAGTTTTGATAGATCAGTTTATTCTGTTTTATCTTTTATGAAAGACAAGAAGATAGAGTTTGACTATGATGTCCTTGGTCGAATTATTGATATTCCATCAAATGGTGATAGATATTTTAATATGACTTGTTGGAATCATAATAGATTAGGTTATCGTAGTTGTATTAGAACTATTTTTGAGGATGATAGTTTAGGACAAACAAGTAAATCTAGTACACATCTATTACCACTAGAAAATAGATTAATTCATCATATATTAACATTTAATTTTCTACCTAGAGGAGGTTATAGAGATAATGTATCATACATGGATATTTATCTCCTCATAAATATTCTTTCGGATGATAGAGTTAATCTATCATATGTAATGATAAGCTATATAATTGAATGCCTTGAAAAATTCAAAACATATTTATCCTATGGAGCTACTCTGACTGCTATCTTCGGGGCATTTGATGTCTCTATCACTAATGATGATAAAGTTACTGAAATTAGATCCACAAACACCTACGACAAGTCATCTCTAAGGCATATGGGCTATATTTTTACATGTACTGGTGAAGAAGAAAGTCAGCTTGCCGACATAGCTCAGCCCAGTCATCATATGCAGTTTGATCAGCAATCTTATGATGTGCATGCGTTGTCTGCTCGGTTCGATGCACTAGAGACTGATGTCAAAGAGGGATTTATACGTAAGACGAGAGGTTCTCACAGTTTGATCGGTTTGTATAGCATTTTTATCATTAATTTTCTACACCTCCATAGGATCCTATAGTGGATGATTAAGCTCCAACTTCTTATTATATTTTTTTTAAATTTTTTGTAGTGTAATCTTATTTATTTTTTAATGAAATTATGTATCATTAGCCTATGTTATCCTAAACTTTATTCCATGTACTTTATGGATGGGTCGGTCCTTTAGGGTTTGGGACTTGGTCGATTGTCTACATCGATCAATTAGGGTTGTAGGTTTGATTTACGGATGGGTCGATGGTTCAAGGTTTGGGACTTGGTCGATCGTCCAGATCGATCAATTAGGATTTCGATCGATCGACCATAGGTTTAATTTCTGCACAGGTCGGTCATTTAGGATTTGGGACTTGGTCAATCGATCAATCAGGATTTTAGGTTTGATTTATAGATGGGTCGATCATTTAGGATTTAAAACTTGGTCGATTGTCCAGATCGATCAGTTAGGATTTTGGCTGATCGAACATGGGTTTAATTTCTGGATGGGTCGATCATTTAGGGTTTGGGCATAAGCAAATCATCTAGATCAGTCAATCAAGGTTTCGACCAACGTCTAGGTTGGTCGACCGTGGCTGGTCGACTAGTGTTATCAGCCGATCGACTAGGTAGCAAAAAATGGTCGATCAGAGATTGGACCAATCGACTAGTATCAGTCGATCGACTGCAATCGATCAACCAGTATCTCAGTCAGATGATCATAGAATACCGAGCAAATCATGATTGATCCTTCGATTGACTAGGTCTATTCTAGACAATTCCAAATTGATCGACTAGGGCTAGGGTCGATCGACCGTGATCGGTCGACTAGTTTCTCAACTGGTCGACCATAAAATATTGAGAGAATCCCAGTCGATCTAAGCGATCAACTAGATCGGCTCAGGCAAAGCCAAATCGATCGACTAGGGTTGCGATCGGTCGACTGCTCTAGGTCGACCAAGGCTAAGATCGGTCGACCACAAAAAAACTAATATTTTTCTTCCATTTTGGCTCTAGAATGGTGCCAAATGGGTCAACCAGGGTTTCAGTCGATAATGGTCGACCATAAAAAATTGATTCGTATGGTCCATCGATTCGGCCCCGAAACCATGCTAAACTAGTCAACTAGGGTTTGAGACGGTGGACCAATTTCTCAAAAAAAATGATCCATTCGATCGATCGCTTCGAATCCGATACTGTGCCAAACTATTCAATTGACCGTATAAAGACTTATAGACTATCCGAAACCTGAGCAGTCGATCCTCCGAAAATCCTGCTTCACCAGCTTAAATCCAACCTTCTAAGCTACTTAAAATTCAAAAATCATCTAGCATAACACCATCTAACCAACAGCACATCCTGATCATCAACCTATTTTAAAATTGATAAATAAATAATTTCATTGCAAAAATACTAACAATCCTATTCAAGAAAGATGTAATACTGAACAAACAGAGTCTAACAATGTCCCACATGGGTATTATAAAATCAAAAAAAGGAATCAAATTCCACATGAGTATAATAAAACCCAAAAAAATATCAAGTTCCATAGGGTGGTCGTCGCTTTCTCCTGGGCGGTTGCCAATGATGTAGGATAGGTTGGGCTTCACTCGGGCCGCCATGCTCCTCGATGCCATGATCAATCTTTATGATAGTATCATCTACAACATACTCACCTGTAATGCCCACTGTATGACTAGAAACTTTCTTATGGGTAACTCTAAAGTACGCTACCGACTCATCAACAGACTGAAACAATGTCATGTCATCATGCATGTAAGCCTTAGATGACATATAAGGATCGAATGAAGAAAACTCCGACATCTAAAACTCAGATGTGGTATATGATCGAGTAGCACTGCAGTACAGATCGGACGGTACTCTCAACAATGATGGATACTGATAAGATGATGATGTGGATGTGGATGTGTCATACTCCATGGAGATACGCTCATGCTTATCAACGGCATGGAGTACCTTCATGCATATATCCTGTATAACTGACCTAGATGTGGATAGAGACTCTAGGCTACAAAGATGATGGATCTGCAACAAACTATCACTCTAAAAAAAAAATCGATCAAATATATGAATAATTAATAAAAAATATAAAAAATTGATTAATACTTGTTAGATAATCAAACATCATACTAGATCAACAAATGAAATGACCAGTGATGCAACGATACCACTCCATGTAATCGTCATAATAGTGCATGGGATGATCACCGACTGGTTCGTCCATAACATGGTCTCGTCGATCTTTCCATATCGCAATAAAGTCACGAGAAAACCTATCCCATGCCCACACCTGAAGCAAAATTAAGGATCTCGCAATCTGATGTGTATCTATCTTACTTGCTCTACAAAGCTCTCTATATAGCCAACCTAGACCAGCAATACCCTAGCTGTAGTGTTCCACGGTCTCAAAATCGGCAAGTAAAGATAAAAATATGATATGAATTAAGTTATTAGATTTATCTACAAATAGGCACCCTCCTAACACCTATAAGATATATGCTCTAGCATAACATTGTATGACAACATTACCTGCATCATTTGGTAGCCTATTGAACTGCTCAGCTAACCATCACTATAGTGAAAATGGTAAAAGGCGATGCTACAAATGGTATTTTATGATGCTAATAAGTATTGAAAATAAGATCCACGATGCTTCAAAAAGCATCGCATATGTAAGAGTGAAGACGAAAAGCATCGATGCTTTTTAAAAGCATTGCAATATTTTCTAACGATGCTTTATAGTATCATAAATTTAAATTTTATCGATGCTTTTTAGCATCGTTAATAACAACGCATCCTGCACTCTACCAAATGCTTTTAGAAGCGTCGCCAGTTAAGTCACTAACGATACTTATAAGCATCGTTAATCAGTTTGATTAACGATGCTTATAAGCATCATTAATTTTTTAACAAAAAGAAATATACAGGTTTTATATATAGAAAAAAAGAATACAAAAATTTTTGTATAAAATTATATCAATTATTAAAACATAAACCTATACAATCACCACCATTCACACCAAAAGCAAACATCAATAGCAAATTTAACCAAAAGATATTATTTTATATAAATAAAAATAAAGTACTAATCATCCATTACAATCAAGAGTTCAATAAACTCAAAATATATAGAAAATATAAGACTATAATAAAAATAACATAATATCAATCTACAGGCGGATGGTCGTTACTGTCTCAACATGATGTGCCACTATCTCGATGGGTGCCTGATGTGCCAGGAGCCTACAAGAAATATATGAAAAGCTTGATTTACAAATCTATAAATAAAAATATATAGATTATTAAATTAATATAAAAATATATATTTAATAATGTGTTTACTTGAGATGGACCATACATCTCTAACAAAGATGTAAGCCGATCAATCTATCCCCTCATGACCTGAATCTCGACATGGATCTGTCACATCTCCTTCATCTTAGCAGCATGACTCTATCTAATCTCCTATATCTCCACCTCGAGTCTACGGATGCGTGAATTCTAAGCATCTGCTGTAGCATGCTGCGTATATCTACTCACCTCAGATAACTGAGTGGGGGTGACTCCTACTCCATAACCCCTCACTCAGCCATAGTGCTCTGGTCCCATCAACTCTATAAACACCTCGGCCTCAATACGGCTCTACTACGTAGATATGGCGGACTCATCCTCATGCTCTGCCATGAGAGATGTAGCCATCTCCTATATTTATTTTGAAAATAAAAGTTATACATTAATAGCTAACAAAATTAAACTAAAATCATTGCATAAAATAGAATATTAATAATGCTATACATATAAATCTCTCGACTCATCCCGAACAAAAGTACCATCCTGATGAGTATGAGTCATCCGATAAAGCTCCACTTTATCGAGTTCCCTTCCATGCTCATCCACCTATACACATATTTTCAATTTTAAGTAAACAGTTATAACAATTTAAAAAAATATGAGTATCATGATACAGACATGATCCACGATACATAATGATATTAGTTATATAAATATTTCAACATAAAAATTATAAGTTAATTATGAAAGTTTAAGGAACATACAAACTTCTGTCGAAGTCATGCATAACTCTTCGACCTCGATGTATGAGGAACAAACTGAGCTGCTCGTGTAGCTCTACCAATAGCAAAATAAGTCTATAAAATAAAGTAAAGAAGGACACTATATATAATATATAATATATAATAAAAATTAATATTTTTATAAAATATTTAAAAAAAAGATAATGAACCAATAATATAACTATGCCCTCTCGGAGAATCAATAATAAACCAGCTCCATCCACTGATGAGAGGGTACATCAGGAGAATAATTCCTACCAACATCCTCCTCTGTCATACCCTATCTCATATAGTCCCTCTTCAATTGTGCTCTATATTCTTTTCATTTGCAGTTGAGAGACTTCATTACAAAATCATGAGTGGATGGAGGGAGAATAAACTTGCTCTATAAAAAAAAGTTAAATGAAATAAATTATATAAGTAATTAATAATTAATATATAGTATGAACATCGATTCATTACCTCTATAACTTAAAGGAGCTCAACTTTGTACGTTGGAAGCATGTCATTCCATTTTGCATAGCCCAACGGATATAGCTGAGGCCTCCAAGCAACAGTCTCCAAAAATAAAGTCAATAAGCAGGCAGCTTTCTTAACTGGTTGACCTAGCTGATTGCACTCCATAACAATTCTCTCATCCTCATGCATTTGCCACACATCTCGTACTACTGTGGATCCACGTTTGGAACGTACTCTTCCAGATTCGTCTGTAAAAAATACATAAAAGTAACCATATCATAAATATACATAAAATAAATAAAAATAAAATGACAAGAAAGATAATATATACCCTGAACGTGTATCTCATCATCTGGCTGATGAATAGGAGGATCGTGTTGTGCTAATGATAAAGAAGGACAGGGCTCAGAATGCTGTGCAGCTAAACTAGCCTCAGGCTGCTGCGCTGAAGAAGACGTACCAACCTCTGTCTATGAAAATTAGAACTCCATGCCAGTATATTATCTCCTGCGGTGCATGATGTCACCTAGCATTTATATAAATAAAAGATAGAATCAGTTAATATATGAAGTAAAATAACACAATAATTAATGCAAATTATGTACATCATAAATAATTATTACCAAAACAATCAAGCAGTAGTATTTTCTTCAAATTCTGTCCTAACCTACGTCGTCGTAGCATTTAAATCATCAGCTGGCATCAATATGTTTTTTTCAATTCTGTCCTAACCAACGTCATCGTACAATTGCAACAACTTATTTCGGCAATGACGATCTTAAAGCTATTGGAAAGATATCTTACATCAATATGTGACCATCATGACTTTTAATATTTGAAAGTTTTCGATCCTTTAAATGCATACATCATGAAATATTTGATGCATATCCATAAGGTACCATGATACTTTTCAAAACTATCAAAAAATTATCCTTTTCTCAAGCAGACATTGTGTAACTTGCAGGAGGCACATAAATTCTAGCATTAGCAAGCATTTTAGAATGAAACTCCTATCAGATACCCATTTCTTTTAAATTAAGACGCATCTTCATGTTATCTTTGCTTTTTCCATCAAGGTTTAAAAATGTTCCAAGTAAATTATCACAAACATTCTTCTCTATATGCATGACATCAAGATTGTTTCAAATAGGATTATATTTTCAATAAGGTAATTCAAAAAAGATACTTTATTTTTTCTATAAATGTTTACTAGGCTATTGTATAGATGCTATCTATGTATCTTTCTCATTTTCATCCTCAAAAAAATTATCTGGATCTTGAAACACCTCTGCATCTATAGTACTGATACTGACTTCCTCTGGTAACCCTTCATGCATTGAGCTTTCAACATCATCCCTTCCTCTTTTTTTAGAGGACTTTGAGTTCTTACCATAGCTGTAATTGATGCCATCCATTTATCTATGAATATCAATTTCAGAAGGTGGAATAAGGGTACATCCCAATTCTATAGTACCATCTAACAAATCTTTCTAAAATTGAAATGGATGATTTGCTTCCAACCATCGACGGTGTCCCATGTAACAAAATTTACCTCCATATTTTAACCAAATTGAATATGTTGAATCCCCATAACAAGGACATGCGATCCATCCCTTTGTACTCTAGCTAGATAAATTGGCATATGCTGGAAAATCATTAATAGTCCATAACAAAGTTGCCCGTAGTTTAAATATTTGACCGTTGGAAGTATCAAATACATCAATATCCTTCCACAACTATTTTAATTCCTCTATTAAAAGCTGTAGCAAAATATCAATATCATTGCCTGGACCCTTATCTCTTGGAATAATCATTGACAAGATAAGTGATGATTGTTTTATGCACATCTACGATGATAAATTGTAAGGTATTAAAATGACTGGCCAAGTGCTGTAGATAGAACTCAGGATCCAAAATAGATTGAAGCCATCAGAAGCTAAGCCCAACCTAACACTGTGAATATCAGAGACAAAATCAAGATGCCTATCATCAAATACTTTCCATGAAAGACTATCTGCTGGATGTCTCAACATTCCATCCTTTGTACGTCCTTCATCATGCCATCTCATTGATGAAGCTATTTTTGATGATGCATAAATCTTTTTCAATCTAGGTATAAGAGGAAAGTAATGCAATACCTTCATCGATTTTTTTTTTTACTCGACGTTGCATCCAATTCATTCAGTACATCATCTTGATCTTCTTTTTATGTATCCATCTTGAAGATCCACCTACATTGCATGACTCTTGATGAGCATTTTCATCCCGATATAACATACAATCTTTCGGACAATTATGAATCTTTTGTATCCAAGATCCAATTCTTTTACTATTTCTTGGCTTCATAATACGATGGTGGTAAATCAGTGCCTTCTAAAAATGCATCCTTTAATAACTTAAGCGGCATGGTAAAACTCTTTTCAGACCATCCATTCAAATATTTTAAATGGAATAAATATACAAGAAAAGAAATCTTAAAAAATTTCATACAATTCGGATATAATTCTTCATCTACATCTTTCATTAAGATGTGATAACGAGCTATCTCATCATTAAATGTATGTATAGACTCCTCAATATGCATACGTTCCATATGCGTACATCCATCAAATATCTCAACTGTTTCATATATACCACTAGATTCTTCTAAATTTTGAACACCAAGTCCAAAAGCATCTGTGATCAAACCCCTTATATCATCATCTCTTGAAAATTATCTTGTAGACTAGTGGATCCAAAATGAGTCAGGGGTTGGTTACATGATGATGGCAATATAGATTCCTCATGAAAAATTCAGTCGGTGTAACCTCTTAAAAAATTATTCCATACCAAATATTCTTCAACAATTTATGGATCTAAAGAAGAACTATTACATATTTTCGACATGGACATAAAATCTTTTTATTCAAACTACTTTTCTCCACACCAAATTTAATGAAGTCATAAACTCCATCTAAATATTCTTTACTATTTCTTGGTTTATTTATCCAACTTTTGTCCATTGTAGGATAAAAATGATCAAACTTGCAACTTATCTAAAAATAAGAAAAATTATACAATCTGTATTAATGTAATGAGTAAAAAATATCAATCATTTCATAACATTTTAAAAAATAATAGCTATTGTAGTTCATTATAAAACTTAAAGACTCAAAAATATATCTAGATATGATATAGTAAATGCTTGCTATCATCAACTAATTGGTAAAGAAGGTCATATTCCATTCAGAAAATGCATTAATTCTATAGGTCAATTACAGTAATCAAACGATATACAACAAGAGTCAAAAAAAATTTCGACAGTATTTTTTCATAGTTCTCCTGTATAGAGAGAACAAAAGAAAAATATCGTCCGAATTTTTTTTCAAACCCTCAACATACCATTTGATTATTGTAATGATCTATAGAATTACTCATATTTTTCAAACTATCCATACTGGACAATCAATTGACCAATGTATATAATTCTTTTATCCATACAAAAATAAATAAATGTACGGATATAATAGAATATGTACATTAATCAAAAGATGAATCTATAGTTCTACGCAATGTAATTTTTTTTAAAATTAATTCATAATTAACATTGCCTGGCATCTTCCATCAGCCTGAGCACGTAGGGTTAGATGCCTTCGACGGTAACTAGGACCAAAGATCCGAGCGCGCAAGGCCGAGATCCAAGTCTCATGCATGTTAATTAAATATTGTGCACTGTGTCATAAACTTTTAACAACTCAGTTAGATAATTATCCGATGGCAATCAAATAACAAAGAATCAACAAAATAAATCCTTAGGATTAGCATGCATCCTAACCAAATCATTGTCAAATAAATCCTTACTAAAGGCTCAAAGGATCAACAAAATTAATCTTTCTAAGTCATTCAAAATTTTTATATACAAGAAAATAAACTATCTCTTTCCTAAAATTAGTATAGCCATCAAAAGCTAAGGCATTACAATCAAATCTAGAAATAATTAATAAAAATAATTAAAATATTATCTAAATCTTCTAACTACTACATACACTTCGAAATAATACCATACACAAGAATAATCTTTCAATCTAAAAAATAAAATATTATTGGAGAAATGAATTACTTATAATGGACAATAATATGAGAAAATACTAGATGATATTATTTTCATCAAATATCTGCATTCAATAAAAAAATATGATAGTCAATAATTAATATATACTTTATCTATTTTAAATTATCTAAAATATATTTTAAAAATAAATTTTAAATTATATGCCAAAGGTCGGAGAGTGAGAGGTGCGAAGGAGCACCGGTGGTTGGAAGGAAGGTGGTGCGGTCGGAAAGCAAGGGGGCCAAGGAGCATGGCCCACTAGGAGGGTCGGGGATGGGTGTCGGAGGTCGGGGATGGATGTCGGCTGGGTCGGTGGTCAAGCTGGGGGGCAGTGGGGTGCGATGTCAGGGAGGGGGATGGTGGGATGCTACCAGGTCGGGGAGGGAGATTGGGGGGGTCTTTTGGGCTTGCACAGCTGGCCACCGGGAGAGAAGGAGGATCGATGGGATGGTCTTAAGGAGGATGGATGGCATGCGGCATGGATGGCATGGGTGCAGCATGGACGGATGCAGCAGCAGAGGGGAGTGACGGACGGCGATGCGGCATGGACGATGGGTGCAATGCCGATGGTGGAGAATCGACGAAGATGGGGGTCAAGAGTGGGAAGGAGATTAGGGCACGAGAGAATGGGAGGAAAGGATGGATGGATTAAGCGAACCTAACGATGCTTTTAGCACTATTAAATAATGACGCAAAAAAGCATCAAGAATTTCTTAATTTAATGATGCTTTTTCTAAAAGCGTCGGTGTTGACAATGCTGGAATTTTATGATGCTTTTACGCATCGTTAAAAACACAACGCTTTTTAAAAGCATCGGTAGGTCAGCGCAACCTATCGATGCTTTCAAAAAGCATCGACAGAAAATGATCGTTAATTCTATGTTTTCCTATAGTGCATATAGCACTCAATCGGGAATCCTTTAGTTCATCAGGGGTGAGACAACTCCTAGAAGATTAAAATATACATGCCGCCAATCCTAACATGTACTATCTATAACTGGAAGGCCATTGATCGATAAACCTAATTGGATGCTAATGTCCTCCAAGATGATAGTACACTCACCATGTGGTAGATGAAACGTATGCATCTCTATATGCCACCGCTTTACGAATGCAGTAATCAAGTACTAGTCTAACGATATAAATCCGATGCGGTAGATACCGTAAAACTTGACCTGTTATAAATATGGCACTATACATAAATCCAACGAGGCCACCCAAGACCTAACAAGATCTCTCCATCGACATCGTAAAAAATTCGACTCCTGCAAAATCAAATAAAAATGGTATACTAGTTATAGATGCATTTTAATAATTTTGTTTACATAAATGATACAATAACCAATGAAAAATATACCTGACCATCTCAGATGACTGATGAGCGATGAGTAGCCTATGCATAGAGGATAGACTGATCTAATGGACCTGGCTTCATAAATATTATATGCTGCAGCCATATATAAATATTTGATAAAATGAGTATAGCAATAACAAGTATCAATAAAAATTAATAAGATTAGGGAATACAAAAATTAATATTAAATGATACAGATTACAAAGTTTTACTTATGAGTATGCTCATGTTCATGAAGATTCAACAACAAAATACATATATTATAAATGTTCACTCATGTTCATGCTTTATTTGTTGGACATGAACGTCTGTCATATCCTTCTTGGCCATAAATTCGACATCTAGGTCTATTGCCAACTTCTATCCAATTCATTTCATTTCTAAGTCACGAGAATCATGGTCTTCCACTCTACCATAATTGTTGGCATTGTGAAACTATCAGCATATCATTTGTTTGTTGTGATCAATAATCTGTTGGAAAATATATCCTAAAGTCAATCATCTAGGTGGTAGATGATTGAAATTAGTATATGAATTATCTAATAATAATAGTTATTTGGCTAATTCATAATAAAAATTTTATCCTTCTTAAATGAACTCCTAAATTATGATGAAGTACTTAGAACCACAATCAATCGATAAATGAGAATTTATCGAATGGTTTTTAAATTGTTTACAATCAAATGATAAGTTATTAATAAGGATGATAACTTATCGAATGTAGATCATTGTATGCCATATGCGTTGGTTGTCCTCATAACCAAGTGATGTGGAGACACTGATATGGCATTCAGGTGAGATATAGGAGTATATTTGCATTGAATGTGATCAATGTAGCATTGTACTATCAAGAGTAGTTAGCTAAGATCAATGGATATAAGTATCCCTCCGACCTGAGATCATCATGGTGACTTGTAAGCAACTCACTGTACTTTGGCGCTGGACTGCCTGTATTTCTAATATAAGTTTGAAAGATTTCTAAGTACAGTTAAGTACTTGTTAAGTCGATGTATGAGTCAAGATGGGAATGACCACTTCTGATTAATTTCAGAAAGAGAATAACTTGATGTGTTTCAATTTAACAAAACCTAGGCCTGAGTAATCCTCATGAGGAGTCATGAGATTTGCAAAATTTTGAGATACAATAGAGATGACTTGTATAAGTGTTTGACAACATACTCAAAGTTGTCTTGAGCATTATTAATCAAAGGGATGAATTATACGGTAACCATCTAAGAATATTGCTTTACATATATTTGATCTATCCAGACGTTGGAAACTATTCCTAGATGATAACTTCGATTGGTACAGGAATTGATTCCTGTGCTATCGACTTAAGTTCAAACCTATGGGGTCACACACATTAGAGCTTGTAACCTAATCAAATGGTTAATTGATGATTGAAAACCATTTTAAGATCAAACTTTCAATACGATTTATGTTTGACCTAATGCAAGTGTTGTAGGAGGATCGATTAGCAATTGGATTGCTAATTGGCTCAATTTGATTGAGCAATCGGGCTGAGATCAAGTCTAATTAAATTATATTTAATTAAAATTAATTTAGACTTAATTAGATTAAGTCTAGTTGATTTATTGGATCAGCCAATTATAAGAAAGAATAATTTCTTGTTTGACTAGGACTTGGGTGCACCTAATTGATTTAGGATTTAAATCAGATTTAAATCTTGATTTAATCTAATTTAATTGAGCTCCTAGTTGGACTAGGATCACTCTTAATTGAATTATGTTTAAGCTAATTTAAATAAAATTTAAATTAAGTTCAAAACTATTTTGATATAGTCAAACAAGAGGAGTCTCAGTTGGATTGGGACTCTCTCTCTTTCCTTGCACCTAAGAAAGCCCACACCCACACTTTATTTTTAGAAGTTAACATAACTTAATTACACATCTAAGAATGATTTCCCACACCCCATAATCTGGAGGTTTTGGAATAAATTTTGAATTGGTCAAAATTGGAAAGTAGTTATGCATGGGGTTCTATTTGATAGAGTCCTTAAAACCTAAAACTCTATCTCTATGGAAATAAACTCCATGCCTCCATATTGTTGTGCACACTTTTCTCATTCTTTTAGGAATGTTTTTGTTGGTTCTCCGCATTGAGAAAGGGATGGGGTGGCATCCAAAAGTTGGATGCCACTAAGAGTCCTTCTAAGACTAGTCTTTGACCTAGTCTTTGGTTGTTAACCCATGCCACTTTTCAAAGCCCTTTGAGGACATGATAAATTTCAAAAAAATCATAAAAAATTAGAGAAAAGGAGGAGAAGGCATGATAATTTTGGGATACCAAGATTCTTGGAGAAGATCCTTCAATTAAAATATCAAAGATTGATGTCTTGAAGAGATAAGGTAGGAGAAGATTGTCTTCTCTTTATTTTTCTTTTATATATTTTTTTTCTTATTTATTTTTTATGATTTTATGTGATAAAAATTTGAGAGAGAGAGAAATAGGGCATGGGGATAAATACTCCAAGTTGTTGGGGCATGATGTTCTTTTTGGACATGATTTGATCATGTCCTGATGAGAGAAGGAAAAGAGAAGAAAGGTTTTTTCTTAGGATTTGTTTAAGAATCCTTCTTCTTCTTATTTTTGTAGAAATTTTTGAGAGTAAAAATCAAAGATGTTAGATCTAAAAATATAGAAAAAATCTAGAGGAGAAGGTCTCCTCTTGTCCTAGCATAGAGATATTTCAGGACATCGACCATTGATGTCCTGAAGGAGAAGATTTGTCTTCTCTTAGGATTTATCTTTTTTATTTTATTTTCTGATTTATGAGAGATCCAAGGGTTGGATTTTTTTTTTATTTTTTCTCATATTTTTCATCTCTTAGAGTATCCAAGAGATTCGAAGAATATGTATTTAATAACCATCAGGAGGAATCCATGAGAAGCTAGCATTTCGAGTGGATCTTCGTTCGATGAACCTTCGATCTGTGTTGTAGATTCGTATGGATCACCTGTAGAGGTTGGACGTATGTATGGCTCTAAAAGTAATAATAAAAATCAACCATGGAGTTCTCAACCCATGCAAAGGTAAGAGATCTGATCTCTTGGTAACCTAGATGTGATCTAGGATTAGATCTAGAATTATTCTAAATTTAGATATTGATATGATCAATACTACTTATGATTAATTTATTTTAATATTTATATTTACATCATGACATGTTATATATTTTTGATGTAGAATTTTATAATCTAATTACATGCATATTATAGATTAAGCTATTTAATCTATATCTTCCATTGCTTTAATTTAAAAAAAATTTGAAATTTATGCATGAAATCCTACATGTTCACCAACAGTGGTATCAGAGCATCTAGGTTTTTTTATAACATGTTCATGTACACTTAAGAATAAATTTAAAAATTAAAATTAATTAAAGATCGTACATACTGTTATAAGGTTGTCCTGTTGTAAGGTTAATCCCTTATAATGAAAAGGTTATCCTAGTATGTGCTGATCTGAACCTGAATCATGAATTATTTAGATTAGATCTAAAAAAATTTATGATTTAATTTTTTAATTTAAATATAAAATTAAATAAATATTATATCTATTTTAGATTATTTAGATTAGTCTAAATAATATCAGGATTGCACAAACTATCATAAGGTTGTCCGGTTGTAAGGTTTACCCCTTATAGTGAAAAGGTTGTTCTAGTATGTACTGATCGAAGAAACCTAAATCATAAATATGTTAGATGAGATCTAAAATAATTTATAATTTATTTTTAAATTTTAAATCTAATATTAAATAATTTATGATCTGATTTTGAATATTTAGATGAGATCCATGTGATATATTTTATGTTTTGATCTAGATCTTCATGTTGCAAATGTTGATATGTAGCTTCATTTTTTAATCTAGTTTGCATATATATGATATATAAATTTTATATAATTTAAATTATGAATTTACTTTCTATAAAACTCTAGATTTGAAATCCTAGGACATGATCAAAATATTGAAATAAATCAGATCTAAAACCATCATTTGAATTTGATTCAAAGTAAAGTATTTATAATTTAAAAATATTTTAAATAATAAAATTAAAAATTAGTTCTGAGGTTTTACAAATTCATACTCATAAGTTTGAACTTAATTGAGAATTAAGTAATTATTTAGAATCTAGGTTTGTGATTTGAAGATCCTAAGATAATTTCATAAAACATGGGTTAATGGGTAATGGGTTAGCTTTGATCAGTTCCTTAACTGGGTTAGACCTAGGATTAGATTAAATATGAACTTAGTTAAAAAATTGATCAAATCTAATTAATAATTAATTAGAATTAGAATATTTTTTTAGATTAATTCAATATTTATAGTTGATCAAAGTCCATACATCTAACAAATGGATATTGATCGTGGCTCAGTGGTCGAGCCTGAGTCTTTAAGCAAACCAAATCAAAATTAGTAAATCAATTGATGTCTAAGATAAGTCTGGCATTCCAAACTGGTGGTTTTTAATTGACAGCCTACTTACCTGACCATTTCTGATAGTATCTAAGATAAGCCTTGGCAGATCCTTCCATCGATCTTACTTACCTAACCAATATGGTTAATCAACTTTTGATTAGGTTGCTCATTGATTCGTACTAATCCATGTCACATAGAAAATCAGTGAGACTGATCTAGGTGCCCATGGACTGAAATTGATCCTAGTCCTTGTTGATGACTTGAGAAGTCAGTGGGAGAATTTGACTTGGTGAAGCCAATGGAAGCAAATTGGTTCATATCCTTTCTATCCTTAAATCACTAATAATTTAAATCCTCTAAAATTATTAGGTCTTTAAAATGATAAAGTTATGGAGATAACTGAGTTATAGCCTCCCATTAAAGTGTTTGATAATGGATCCATCAACTCAATAATCATTGCAGGCCCAAAGATTTGGTGCTTATTGACTAATGGAATTATCATCCATCATATGATGACTTAAATGTGTCTCTCTAATAGTGGTTAGGTTGGTCAACCAAAGTTGGGCTTAATCATTCATTGGTTAGATGCACCAAGTATAGTCATGTTAATGGTTGGACCTAACTGGATCCTTACAGTGGAGGCCAAAGCCTACTGATTAGGTTTCTAGGGCAAAATTAAATTACTAAAAATTGTTTGGAGAAATAATTGATTATGAACCTATCCTTAGATGTATATGGATTGGCCAACCAAAGTTGGACTCGTATGCAGTCTATGCGGATTCTAGTATCTACTAGAAAATTAAAGTAATTTCTTGAATTGGAGATAGAGGCTACCAGTTTGAATAAAATAGTGGAAGAATTTTTAGACTAAAGTCCAAGTCTCTAGACTTAATATAATTTATATACTTAGATTATTATTCTCTTTTCTCAAAATAAGACTAAACCCTAATTGCTCCTATCACTGTTAGATAGTGATGACTTATGGGACCCAACTTTGATAATTAGTATCGAAAGTTGAATTTGGTTTAGTAGTACAAATGGATTCGTATTGGGATCTCTCAGTTCAGTAAAAATAATTAGTCTAAAATTGATCCAAATCAGATATAGTGCTTCTATTATTAGAAACAGAGTCATAGGAAGAAGAATTATCTTGCTTTCCTTGACCATAACAGGCTGAACACGAGAAATAAGCAAGAGTTACTTATCAAAGATATTATATGATAACATCTTAAAATTTCTCTATATGAAATTCTGCTATCTGGGTATGAGATATCGATAGTTCTTTGCAATTTATTGCAAGAACTATAGGTAAGTGGAATGTTTGAAAATGATGAAAAATATCTAAATATTTTGGATTGAAGTTATATTCCAATCCTAGCTTTAGAAATTGTCAAGCTTATTTTCAAAGATGTCATTTTGAGTGATTGTCACTATTATCCATTTTTATGATAAATGTGTTCTCTGTTGGCCAGGGATGGTTACCGTTTATCAATAAAGAGGATTGTTGTGATATTATTGTGAATAATGTTATAATAATACATGGGCAATAAAGAAATGATATTCAACATTTATACAGTTTGTTAAATGTATACATCCAAGTTAGATTATGTCATGGATGTCTATCTTTAGCATTATAGATTTAGTCATCTTGACAAGAATAGGATAAATGGGTTAGCTTGAGAGAAAAATCTTAACATCAATGATTATAAATCATTGATAGCTTATGAATCTTATCTTCTTGAAAAGATGACAAAGTTATCTTTTACTGAAAAAAATGAAAGAGTCGATAAAGTTCTAAGTCTCATACATAGTGATGTATGTGGATCTGTGAACTTAAGTTCCAAAGAAAGATATTAATATTTCATTTCAAACGACCTATCTGGGCATGGGTGCATCTTGCTTGAATCATTTGAAATATTCAAAGGATTCAATAATGAAATAGAAAAATAAACTGGATAAGGTATTGAAACTCTTCAATCAGATCAAGGAGGTGAATACTTATCTAGTAAGTTTGTGATATATCTAGGAGAGAATAGGATTCTCTCTTAGTGGATTTTTTTTCAAAATATAGTGTATCTGAAAGGAGAAAATTGAACTTTGTTAGACTTGGTTCAATCCATGATAGGGTTGACTTGTCTGTCTGCTTCAGGATTGTGTTCTTGTGGCTACTAGTTTTACTTTGAATTTATACCAAGTAAATCTGTTGTAAAGACTCCATATAAGATATGAATCGGACATAGACCAGACTCTCTCACTTTCGGATTTGGAGTTGATTGATCTATGTCAAATATTTGCACATAGATAAACTTGGATCCTAGTCCAATAGGTATTTAAGGGTGATTAATTCTACCATACTGAAGAGCATGAGATGTTCATCAGCAGTAAGGGCATTTCTTTTAGAAAGAAGTTCCATAGAGAAGGAACTGATGTCTATAAAATTAGACTTGAAAAAGTTTGACTGAAAGAAAAGAACCAACATAATCTAGTAAACCTACATAACCAGATTTGATTAAATCAAACTTGAAGCCCATTAAAGTATCATCTTTAAGGAGATCTAATAGAGTACCACGTTAACCAAATAGATACTTCAGTATCTAGATCCAGGATGGTGATCTTATTGAGCTCAATGAGAACAATAAGGATTCGATCACCTATAGGGATACAATGTAGTGATCTGACTTTGAGAAGTGGCTTGGAGCCACATGATCCAAATTAAAATCCATGAAAATCAATAGTGTATGGACACTAGTTGATTCACCTGAAGGGATAAAATTTATTGGATGTAAATGAATTTTTAATAGGATTAGAGTAGCGCAGATGGAAAGGTAAAAATCTATAAGACCCATTTAGCTATTATCTTAGTTTTCGAACATACATTCTGAACGTATATATTTGTTATGAACAAAGATAAACCCTATATTTATAATTGGGTAAAATATTTTATAGTATTATTTCTTGTGATGTTTGAGGATGAAATTCTCTTAATCGAGAATGATATTTCAGCATTGCAAGAAATAAAGATTTAGCTGTCATCTTATTTCTCCATGTTCGAGATCAGATATGGTATACTCACTAGAGATAGTGAGCAAATATCAGTCTGATCCAAATGAGAGCCACTGAAAGATTATATAAATAATCATTAAATATTTAAAAAATACTAAGATTTAGTGACTCAAATATGAAAGTATTGACTTAAAACATGTGGATGTTTTAATTTCAGCCAAAATAAGATGACAACAAGAGAATGTCGGATCATACCCTAATTATAGGAGCAATCTATTGGAAAGGTTCCAAGCAGTAAGCCTATTCAGTTAGTGATGTAGAGTATATCATGGCATATGATGCTGCCATGTAAGCTACATAGTTACTGAGGTTTATTAGTAGGTTGAAAGTAGCAGCCTCCATCAATAGTCTAGTCCTATCATAGCACTGAAGCCATAGCTCAGGCTAAAGAATCCAAGGACCAGCATATTCTGTATTACTTTCATCTTAGGTATTAGATCTGGGTGATGTCGATCTTTAGAAGATCGATGTAAAAGGAGAAGTTGACTGACCCATTTGTTAAGAACTCGAAACTAAGGAGTTCTACGAACTCAAGTGAAAGATAGGATATTTGATATCATTCTGATTGGCTTTAGTACAAGTGAAAGTTGTTAAAAAATGGATCCTAAAGCCAATCATCTAAGTGGTAGATGATTGAAATTAGTATATGAATTATCTAATAATAATAGTTATTTAGCTGATTCAACATAAAAGTTATATCTTTCTTAAATGAACTCCTAAATTATGATGAAGTCCTTAGAACCACAATCAATCGATAAAAAAAAATTTATCGGATGGTTTTTAAATTATTTACAACTAAATGATAAATTATTAATAAGAACGATAACTTATCGAGTGTAGGTCGTTGTAGGCATATGCATTGATTATCCTCATAATCAAGTGGTGTGGAGACACTAGTATGGCATCCAGATGAGATGTGAGAGTACATCTACATTGAACGTGATCAATGTAGTACTCTACTATCAATAATAGCTAGCTAAGGCCAATAGGTATAACTGTTCCTCTGATCTGAGATCACCATGGTGACTTACAAGCAACTCACTGTACTTTGATGCCGGACTGTCTGTATTTCTAATATAGGTTCGAAAGATTTTTGGATACAGTTAAGTACTTGTTAAGTCGGTATGTGAGTCAAGATGGGATTGACCACTCTTAATTAATTTCAAAAAGAGAATAACTCGATGTGTTTCAATTTAGCAAAACCTAAGCCTGGATAATCCTCGTGAGGAGTCATGGGATTTGCAAAATTTTAAGACACAATAGAAATAACTTGTATGAGTGTTTGATAGCGTACTCAAAGTCGTCTTGAGCATTATTAATCAAAGGAATGAATTATATGCTAACCATGGGCTAGTATTCTAAGAATGTTGCTTTGCATACATTCGACTTATCTGGACATCGAAAACCATTACTAGATGGTAACTTTGATTGGTACAAGAATTGATTTCTGTGCCACCGACTTAGGTTCGAACCTATGAGGTCACACATATTAGAGCTTGTAATCCGATCAGATGATTAATCGATGATTGAGAATCATTTTGAGGTCAAACATTCAATATGATTGATGTTTGACCTAATGCAAGTATTGCAGGAGGATCGATTAGCAATTGAATTGCTAATTGGCTCAATTTGATTGAGCAATTAGGTTGAGATTAAATCTAATTGAATTAAATTTAATTAAAATTTATTTAGATTTAATTATATTAAGTCTAATTGATTTATTAGATAAGCCAATTGCAAGAAAGAATAATTCCTCGTTTGACTAGGACTTGGGTGCACCTAATTGATTTAGGATTTAAATCAGATTTTAATCTTAATTTAATCTAATTTAATTAGGCTCCTAGTTGGACTAGGATCATCCTTAATTAGGTTACATTTACTTTGATTTAAATAGAATTTAAATTAGGTTTAAAACTATTTTGACCTAGTCAAACAAGAGGAGTCCTAGTTGGACTGGGACTCTCTCTCTTTCCTTGCGCCTAAGAAAGCCCACACCCATACTTTATTTTCAGAAGTTAACATAACTTAATTACATGCCTAAGAATGATTTTCCATGCCTCATAATCTGGAGGTTTTGGAATAAACTTTGAATTGGTCAAAATTGGAAAGTAGTTATGCATGAGATTCTATTTGATAGAGTTCTTAAAATCTAAAACTCTATCTCTCTTTCTATGGAAATAAACTCCATGCCTCCCATATTGTTGCGTGCCCTTTTCCCATCCTTTTAGGAATGTTTTTGCTGGTTCTCCACGTTGAGAAAGGGATGGGGTGGCATCCAAAAGTTGGACGCCACCAAGAGTCCTTCTAAGACTAGTCTTTGACCAAGTCTTTGGTTGTTAACCCATTCCACTTTTCAAGGCCTTTTGAGATGTGATAAATTCCAGAAAAATTATAAAAAATTAGAGGAAAAGGAGGAGAAGATATGGTGGTTTTGGGATGCCAAGATTCTTGGAGAAAAGCCTTCAATTAAGACATCAAAGGTTGATGTCTTGAAGAGACAAGATAAGAGAAGATTGCCTTCTCTTTATTTTTTTTTTATGTATTTTTCCTCTTGTTTATTCTTTATGATTTTTATATGATAAAAATTTGAGAGAGAGAGAAATAGGGCATGGGGATAAGTGCTCCAAGTTGTTGGGGCATGATGTTCTTTTTAGATATGATTTGATCATGTCCTGATGAGAGAAGGAGAAGAGAAGAAAGGTCTTCTCTTAAGATTTTTTTAAGAACCCTTCTTCTCCTTATTTTTATAAAAATTTTTAAGAGTAAAAATTAGAGATGTTAGATCTAGAAACATAAAAAAAATCTAGAGGAGAAGGTCTCCTCTTGTCCTAGCATAGACATGTTTTAAGGACATCAATCGTTGATGTCCTAAATGAGAAGATTTATCTTCTCTTAGAATTTATTTTTTTTAATTTATTTTTTGATTTATGAGAGATCCAAGGATTGGATTTCTTTCTTATTCCTTCTCATATTATGTATCTCTTGGAGTGTCAAAGAGATCCGGAGAATATATATTTGATTAACCATTAGGAGGGATCCACGAGAAGCTAGTACTTCGAGTGGATTTTCGTTCGACGAACCTCCAATCTATATTACAGGTTCGTGTAGATCACCTGTAGAGATTGGATGCATGTATGACTCTAAAAGCAACAACGAAAATTAATCGTAGAGTTCTCGACCCATGCAAAAATAAGAAATCTGATCTCTTGGTAACCTAGATATGATCTTGGGTTAGATCTAGAATTATTCTAAATCTAGGTATTGATATGATCAATACCATTTATGATTAATTTATTTTTAGATTTATATTTGCATCATGACATATTATAGATCCTTAATCTAGAATTTTATAATCTGATTACATGCATATTATAGATTAAATTATTTAATCTATGTCTTTCCCTGCTTTAATTTTGAAAAAAATTTAAAATCTATGCATGAAACCTGCATATTCACCAATAGTCAATAATCGACATGTGAGATTGGATAAAATTGATGATCATAACTATGATGGTATTCATTCAGACTATAACAACCATCAATGTATTGTCAAAAATCAATCAATATATGAGTACAAGCAGCCATCAAGTAGTAGCATGGCAAATGATAGCATTGCCATTTCTAGTATGTACATGTATGCTCTAATAATCTTATAATCTACACATTTCAATTACAATCTTAAAAAATAATTTATTCATTTATTAACAAGAAATTAATGAAGGTCTTGCATTAGGATTTCACCTGAACGTTGTTGCCTCTATTCATATAAGATCCACGGAATGCCGTTTGTACTTGAAACATCCCACTTGCTCTATTGAATCTTATTACATTATGAGATGTGGCTTTAGATTGATTGGCAATCAATTGAGTTATAGCAAAAGGGATAAAATTTTCACCTCTATATAATGCATCCTCTGCTTGGATATGTCTTCCATCAAAATATGATACAAGTCAAAAAAAAAGTGAGTTGTACCAATGAAGTTACCGATAGGAAATGAGCATTTTTTAGCACTCTATTAAAATATTCAGATAAATTTATAGTCATCATACTGAATCTTCAGCCACCATCATGTACAAGCCATCATTTTTCTACCAAAATTTCAAAAAACAATTGGAAGGCTTCTAAGTTCATTTTTTCAATTTTCTTCATATATTTGTCGAACTTTTTGGGTTGTGTTTGCATACTTGTTCTTTTCAACAAATCTCTTAGTCTTGTATCCCTGGATCTAGTGTTGAAATTACTAGCTACATGGCATAGACAATATACATGATGTGCACAGGATGGCTGCTAACCAAAATATTTATTTTGTACAACAACTAATATACCTACATGCTGATCTAAAATTAGACAAATATTCCAACGTGGTCTAATAAGAGGTCTTAGACAAGCTAAAAATCAACCCCAAGTATCTGTAGACTCTTCATCTACTATTGCAAATGAAAGTGAAAAAAAATAATTATTTTCATCGACAGCAGTTGCAACCATCAATTTTTCTCGATACTTTTCATATGAAAATGTAGCATCAATACTGATTACAGGTCTACAGTACTTGAAGCCTTCAATTGATGGTGTAAATGCCCAAAAAATATGATCAAAGTAGCAAATGATGGATAATCGGTAGGAGTGCTAATGAACTTCACCCAAGATTCAGGATTAAATTATTCAACAGCACGCAACCACTTGGATAATAAGTCATATGACTTATCTCAATCTCCATATACCAAGGCCATTGCTTTCTTCTTTGCCTTCCATAGCTTTCTATAATCAACCATGTAATTGAATCTATTATTTATGATTGCACTAATATCGATGATAGAAATTGTGGGTACTTCTTTTACAAGATCATGTATTTTATTAGCGATGAAATTCGAACTAAATCTAGAGTGATCTTGTGAAAGCATGGCCAAAATACATGTATGCGGACTAGCATATCTTGTAATTTCAAAATAACCAGCCCGCTTAATGGCTTGGAGCTTTCAATTACATCCCAACTCCATATTCTTATATTTAACAACCCAAAGATTCGGCTTTGACTCAACAATCTTGAATTCATGATGTATGTCCACTAAATATTATCTTACTATAGTTTGTAGTTCTATCTTATCTACAAAATGGAGCTCTTTATGGAACTCATCACCTCTTTCCTAGATACTACAAGATGCATGCAATCCAGAAAATATTAATGCACTGATAGCTGTCCAATCAATGCTCCTAAATGTAACTAAGGGAGCTTCAAACATTGGATAATTTGGAATCTCCACATTAGATGAGAAATATACATCATGGGATGTACCTGCTGGTTGAGCATCATCATCCATATCTTCTTCACTATGTACATCATCTTCCTCAAAAAGTCGATTGTCAATATGGATGACATCTTCGGCCACTGTGTACAATGAGGCTTGTCTGACAATAGATTCTGGCACATCACTATCCATTACCAAATAAACCTCTGTAACTCTTAAACTAGTATTCAACGAAATGCTGACCATATAGGGACTAGAAGCTCCAACATATTCGCTTGTCTGTGTTGCCAATCTAATATCTCGATCAGCTATTTCATCGTACTTCAGATCGGAAATAGTTCTGGTGCCCTCAATAAATTGCACATCAATATACAACTCCGCACTAAATAAACAAGAATATGAACTTATAGTTGAAAATATAATCTCTATATCTTCATCGTCAGTAATCAAAATAGATTTATATTTCAGAATTATTGACTACACAATAATGGGATATCTATATATTATCATTATTCTATTTATACTTCTATCTATATGACAATTCTACATAAGTTATTCCCCAACTTCTCGAATTTCATTCCATATTTCAATCTAATGACCTTTTTATGGTCGGCTAATATACTCTATTCCATACGATCCTTTAACCATGAAACCATTGATATAGCATAAGGCTGTTACTATTTTTGCTATTTCTACTACCTACAAAATAAATTAATCCTATTAACATAGCTCAAATTATTCAAATTGATCAAATATATGGCATAAATTAATTTAACCTATACTACAAGAAATAAAAATTTTGTCGATGCAAAATTTTGCATAGGAAAAGATCATAATTAGCTACACAAATAGTTAAACATCGATATAATTGAAATAATTAGCTATGCTATAGATAAAATATCATAAAATATAATTAGCGATGTAATGATAGTATCGGCATTTAAAATAAAGCATCGATAATGGATGGTCTTAATTTTTTAATTTTTGATAAATATTTATCGACGCTAAGTTTGCATAGGCAATAAGACTAATTGCCTATACTTAAATCTTACGTAGGTAATTAAAATTTGTTGCCTACGTATGGCTATCCAAGAGGAAGGATGAATTAGATTTCTAAAAAAATTTGGTCAATTTATACTCTAATGCAAATATGTGCTTCTAATTAAAAGAACTTGAATGCTTGTGGTGAATAAGTAAGGTGGAGTAGTGGAATTAAAAGCAACTAGATAAAGCAAATAAAGAAAGTAAGGAAAGCAAAACCATAATATAAATATATAGATTTTATAATGATTCGGTGCAACCCCATACTTACGTCCACTCTCCAAGCACTCCTTAAAAATTCTACTATAATTTTTAGATTACAGTGCATTTATTTTAACTCGAGATCATAAATAAATCCAGTTGGTTTTGCCAGGCTCACCAACTACAATCCTATACTGATAGTTTTCTCGAATTCACTATCAATCCGATTGGTTTTAAACTAGAAGCACCAACCATAATGTTTACACTATCCAATTTTTGGCTTGGACCAACCTACGTCCCAAGTTTCTTTTTCCCAAAGAAATTTGTAAATAAACAAAAATATAAGTATAAAAATTTAGCATAAAAATTAAAAAAAACTTTTTTTAAAGTTTGATGGAGAGGCTGAAAGATGGCTCTTGTATCTTTGTATTCTCTCCTTTGAAGGCTGAGAGGAAGCTTGAATGAATGAGGATGATCATACTTTGAAGCTCTCTGAATTTGATGCACAAGGTCCTCTTTTTTCTCTCTTTTTCTTTAGATATTCAATAAACCTCACTATTTTAATGATTTCTACTTTCAATCTACTTAATCTTTCTTTTCAAATATTTTTCTAGTCTTTTATACTCTTCATGATAGCTTGAGGATCAGTTCTAGCCATTGAAAGTCTTGAAATAGCCGTTAGAGTGGAGAAATGACCGTTTGAAAAAGCTGCAGAAAACTAGCCATTATGATCACTAGGTCGGCTCAATTTTTGACTAGATCGGCTCAGTCCTAACTGAGTCGGCTTAGTTTATAGCTAGGTCAGCTAAGTTTATAGCTGGATCGGCTAAGTTTATAGCTGGATTGACTTAGTTTCTTGGATCTTGAAAAACTAGCTTTCTGCACTTTCTATCTTTTGCTTCCACTGAGACTGGTCGGCTTAGTTTCAGACTGGGTCAGCCTAATTTATGTGCCAAGCATGCCGAGCAGCCCATTTCGAAAGAGGATGACCTAGGGGTTGTTCCTTGGATTGATCCTTTTGCTATAACTTGATTTTCTTCTAATTTATGCATTTAAAAATTATGGGACTACCTCTAAAAGATCAGAAATCTTTTAAGCTTATTCTTGAAGCTTTTGAAATAGATTTTCTTTAAATTTATAAAATTATGTTTTTGCTTCTTATCATTTTTTCTTGATCTTCAACTTGATAAAATTATAATTTTAACTTGAAAATCTGAAAAGACCTACATCCATTCTTGAAATACATGATTAAATACTTAAACACTCAAAGTTTAACAATCATCAAAATTAATTATGGGATCAACAATCTTCTCCTTTTTGATGATGGCAAAACTTTGAGTGTATGCATAAAAATATAATTTAATGTGTTTTAATAAATTGGCTAGTATAAGTCATGAAGTGATAATATACATAAACATAAATGCACACTTCATGAAATCTCCAATTAATATTTCATATAATTTATATACTCATATCAAAATAATATTTTAATTCAAAATAATGAGTATTAAGATTTCAAGTATGAAATTCATTGAGTTTTTTAAGTATTAATTCTTTAAGCATATACTCAATGTACCTCTCCCTCTTTTTAACAACATCAAAAAGCACATGGAAAAGAATAAAAAAAAAATTATCAAAATCAACATCAAGACATTAAATTGATAGATGTATCAAATTCATAAAGTCAAATCAAAAAAATCATTTCTCCTTTTGAATGAATATTTTTTTCTTTTCAAAAATTAGCTTGAATTCAAATATTATAGACTCTCTCCCTTTTTAAATGAATATGATCTTTTAATCTAATTTTCATATATGCACAATTAAGCTTTAAGAAGAATAGAGTTTTTCAAAGAATTTAATCATGAAATCAAGTGTAGTATATACTTTAATATTCAATCTTTTTTTTTTAAAAAAAATTTAGTCAATTAAGTTCGTAAAAGATATATATCAAGAATATATCGAGCAAAGTAAAATAAATAGAATCAAAGCAAAAGATAGTCATATTTTTAAATTTATTACTTTGAGTAAAAATTATTTTAATACTAATTATTCATAAGAATTTTGCAATGCACATAAAAAATTTAGGATCAAACTTAAATTTTCAAATGAGTTTCAAAATTTAGTTTAGAAATTTATTTCTTAAAATAAGAACATATTTTCAAATTCAATTTAACTCTAATCATTTGCCAAAAATGATCATGCAAATCAAATTTAAAGTTTGGCACATTAAAAGTTTAGTATTATATATTTATCAATGAGCTTTAAAATTATAAGAATGTATCAAAATCAATTTATTTGGAGTAAGAATATATCTCAAACTTTTTTTCACTCTAAATAGTTTTCAAAAATGATTTAACAATCAAATCAAAAGTATATAGATCAAATGGAATCATCATATTAAGGCTCAAAAGTATAATGAAATCAATGTTCATTTATCTTAATGTAAGCTAATTAGAATTTTCAATCAAAGCTAGATAATATCATTTTCCTTATTTTTCATAATTAATACTAGATAAATTTATTTTTTAAATTTTTTTCTTTCAAATCAAGCAGATTAAACATGAATTTAACTACTAAATTTAGATTTTTTAAATTTAAAAGATATTTTTAATTTCAAAGTTTTTTTCAAATAATTGATCATTTCTTCTTTAATAATTTTTTTTCTTACTTTAGCAAATAATGCTATTTTAAAATTAAATATAATTTAAAAGTACAAGCATCAATTGAGTGAAATAAGCATTAATCAATTAAAATATTCACTCAATTAAGTTTAGAAAAATATATAAAATTCTTTGAATTTATCTCAAAAGATATCATATCAAGAGTATATCAATATAAAATAGATTTGAGATATTATTCTAATTTTTTGGCCAAAAAATAATATAATAAAATACAAGTCAAGAATGATATCATTGATATCAAGAGTGAGAATTTTCTTAGGAAGAAACTTCTTGATACCAATTAAACTAAAATTTAGACTAAATCATGATTTTCTTAACAATTCAATATCATTTAAAGATTAATTTACAAATTCAGCTTGATATCAATGAATTTAGTTTTGAATTGATAAAGATAAATTGATTCAAATAAATTAATTTGAGTTGGTATTAGCAAATCGGTCAAGATACACCATAAAGAGATTTTTAGTTATTCTTCAAAATATCACCTCTTTCTTTTCTTAAGAAAAATCAAGCAATTATAGTTTCAAAAAAGATATGAATTTTTGAATTTATCTCAAACGATATTATATCAAATGATATAGTAGTGCAAAACTAAATTTAAAATAAAGCTATTCTTCTCTTTTTGTCAAAAGATAGATCAATCAAATACATGACAAATAGTAAAATATTTGATATGAATTACTTAAAATTGAAGTCCTCTTTAAAAGTTTAGCTTTAAGGATAAATGATAATTTTTTTGAAATATCTTATTAGATATCAACTTCAAAAGATTCAAGAAGATCATTTTTCAAATTTAATTTTCAAAATCAATGAATTAAAATAAAATAAGAATGTTCATCAATATTTTTTTTTTAAGATCAAAGAGTCAATCAAATCGATGATCAAGAGAGATATTCAAGAAAATTTAGAGGATCATAAAAAATAATCAATTGGGAGGATTTCGATAATCAAATAGGATAAGATCAAATCAAGAAAAAACTAGCTCTATGAGTTCAATTTAACTAGAAAGTTTTGAAATCCTTAGGAGTAAGCTAATATACAATGTAGTTCAATACATCAAGCACTTGAATTTTATGAATAGATATTTTATCTTCAAGTACTTAGATCATGCAAAGTTTTGAAAAATTTTAATATTTAACTATTTTATGGGGGAATGTCAAAAATCAGTTTTATATGTATGTTCAACAACTTAAAAATATTCATATTCAATTAAACATCTTTTAATTTAAGTTTACCAATTGCAAAATTAATATGAGGAAGCTATTATATCATATTGAATTTTAAGATAATTTTAATTCATATCATAACATGATATTTATAGAGAAGAGCATATTGATCTTTAAAATTAAAGGATATAAATCATCAAAATCAATCAATCATACTAATCTTACTAATATATGAAAAGAATTTCAAGCAAGTAAATATCATATTAAAGTCAATAGATTTAATCAAAATAATTTGAACAATCATTGATGGTATGACGTGAGAAAAAGTTTAGATTATACCATACAACAATATCCATCTCTTTTCATTTCTAAGGCATCCATAAAAATTTTCTTCCTTTTATTTCATTCGGATTCTCGGTGTACCTATAAAATCATTGATTAGTTTTTGGAACCCAAGTCATCCTGGATCCAAGGAGGTTAGAGCTCACGGTTTCTTTTGAAACCCAAATTTGTTTGATATAAGTTTAGCCATTTCTTTTAATGTTGCATTTAAAAATTTTATGACCAACTTTATTATATTTAAAGCACTTAATTGAATAATTTTCAGTTGAAGCTTTGTTAAGCATATTTTTTTCAAACTTTTATTTTCTTATTGAATCATAACTAATTCCATGTTTGTCAAAAATAGCTCTTTGATCATTTAAAATGACTTGAAGCTTTTGAGATCCAATTGTAAACTTTTTAATTATGGACTTCAAGCTTTCAATCTCTTTCTTTAGTTTGACATTTTCTTCTAAAATAGATTTTTTAAATTTACTCTTTTTTTAGTAGAAAATCTTAGTTTATTAAGTTCTTCTTTCAACTTAAGATTTTCTTCAATCATAGAATTTTTAGATTTAAATTTTTTTTTCTTTAACTAAGAAATTTTTAGATTTAACTATATTATTATTTTTTTAATTAGAGTTTCAATTTATTTCAAGAAATTTCCTTTTTCTTTGATTATGTTTTTCATATTTTTCAAAAAATCTTTGTTTTTACTTAAAATCTTGTCTTTTTGTTTAGCCAAAGAAAGATTAATTTTTTTAAATTCTTTATTTTATAGCTTTACCTTCTTATGTTCATCTACTAACTCATCGAAGGCTTCATATAATTCATTAAAAATAAATTCAGAGGAGTGTTCATGATATACCTCATCATTTTGAGCCATAAGGCAACAACTTACTATACCTTCCTTCTCTTTCTCATTCTTCTCTTCTTTGCTTTGCTCTTCCTTAATCAATGCTTTTTTTTTTCTTCTTTTTCTTTTTCTTTTCATTCTCATGAGCCATGAGGCATATGCTGGGGTGAGCTTGATTATCCTCTTGGAAGCTTGGTTCTTCTTTTCAACCGGCTCCCTCAAAAGTCATTTTCAATGTCTTCCAAACTTGTTTTGCTAAAATACAAGAAGAAATTAGATTGAACTCAATTATATCTAATAAATAATAAAGTATATTTAAAGCCTTAGCATTTAATTATTTTATTTCTTTGTCATGCTCTTTTAATACTTTAGGAGTGTGTGAGCCATCAATTATGATCCTCCATAAGTTATAATCATATACTTGTATGAAGATACGCATGCGTGCTTTCCAATAACTATAATTTGATTCATTAAGCATTGAGAGTCTATCAATAGAATAGCCTTCACTAAACAAAGAATCTATTTGGATCGCCTAGATCTTTAGCTCTTGACAGTTAGGTCAAAACTAATAATAGATCACTTGCTCTAATACCACTTATTGCCCAGGTATGGCTATTCAGGGGAGGTGAATTGGATTTCTAAAAAATTTTGGCCAATTTATACTCTAATGCAAATATGTGCTTCTAATTAAAAGAACTTGAATGCTTATGGTGAATAAGTAAGATGAAGCAGTGGAATTAAAAGCAACTAGATAAAGCAAATAAAGAAAGTAAGGAAAGCAAAACCATAATACAAACACAGATTTTATAGTGGTTTGGTGCAATTCCGCACCTACATCCACTCCTCAAGCACTCTTTAGGAATTCCACTATAATTTCTAGATTACAGTATGTTTATTTTAACCTGAGATCATAAACAAATCCAGTTGATTTTGTCGGACTTACCAACCACAACCCTACACCGATAATTTTCTCGGATTCACTATCAATCTGATTGGTTTTAACCTAAGAGCATCAACCACAATCTTAAAACTATCCAATTTTTTGTTTGGACTAACCTACATCCCAAGTTTCTTTCCTCCAAAAAAATTTGTAAAGAAACAAAAATACAAGTATAAAAATTCAACCCAAAAACAAAAAAGAAAAAGAACTCTTTTTAAAGTTTGATGGAGAGGCTGAAAGATGGCTCTTGAAGCTTTGTATTTTCTCCTTTGAAGGTTGAGAGAAAGCTTGAATGAATAAGGATGATCATACTTTGAAGCTCTTTGAATTTGATGCATAAGGTCCTTTCTTTTCTTTTTTTTTTTAGATATTCAATGAACCTCACTATTTTAATAATTTCTACTTTCAATCCACTTAATCTTTCTTTTCAAATATTTCTCTAGTCTTTTATACTCTTTGTGATAGCTTGAGGATTAGTTCTAGCCATTGAAAGTCTTGAAATAGCCATTAGAGTAGAGAAATGATCGTTTGAAAAAACTACAGAAAATTAGCCATTACAATCACTAGGTCGGCTCAGTTTTTGACTGGGTCGGTTTAGTCCTAACTAGATTGGCTTAGTTTTTGACTGGATTGGTTCAGTCCTAACTGAATCAGCTCAGTTTATAGCTGGATCAACTCAATCCCCTAGATCTTGAAAAACTAACTTTCTGCACTTTCTATTTTTTACTTCCACTGAGACTAGATTGGCTTAGTCTCAGATTGGATCAGTCTAGTTTGCATGCCAAGCATCCTGAGCAGTCCATTTCGAAAGAGGATGACTTAGGGGTTGTCTCTTGAATTGACCCTTTTGCTACAACTTGATTTTCTTCTAATTTATACATCCAAAAATTATGGGACTGCCTCCAAAAGATCAGCAATCTTCTAAGCTTATTCTTAAAACTTCCGAAATAGATTTTTTTCAACTTTATAAAATTATATTTTTGCTTCTTATTATTTTTTCTTGATCTTCAATGATAAAATTATAATTTTAACTTAAAAATCTGAAAAGACCTACATCCATTCTTAAAATATATGGTTAAATACTTAAATACTCAAAATTTGATAATCATCAAAATCAATCATGGAATCAATAAAATTATTAACTATGCTAAATTAGCATTGATAAATATTTTTTTATTAATTTTTTTTATTTTTATAAATAATTTATCGATGCTAAATTAGTGTAGGCAATAAAAATAATTACCTACACTTATAAATTATGTAGGTAATTAGGCTTATTACCTATGCTAAATTAGCATCGACAAATATTATTTTATTATTTTTTTTATTTTTATAAATAATTTATCGATACTAAATTAGCATAGGTAATAAGAGTAATTGCCTATGCTTAGATCTTGCGTAGGCAATTAGCTTATTTCCTACGCTAAGTTAGCATCAACAAATATTTTTTTTAATTAATTTTTTTTATTTTTAAAAATAATTTATCGATACTAAATTTGCGTAGGTAATAAGTCTAATTACCTATGCATAAGTCTAACATAGGTAATTAGGCTTATTACCTACAATTATGTAGTGTCAGCAAAAATTTTTTTATTAATTTTTTTATTTTTATAAATAATTTACTGACACTAATTTAGCATAGGCAATAAGAATAATTGCCTGCGTGCATTTCTTGCATAGAAAATTAGACTTATTTCCTTTGCTATATTAGCATCGACAAATATTTTTTATTATTTTTTTATTTTTATAAATAATTTATCGATGTAAGATTAGCATAGGTAATAATTGTAATTACCTATGCCTAAGACTTGTGTAGGTAATTAGACTTATTGCCTATGCTTGCTTAGCATCCGTAAATATTTATTTTTTTATTATTTTTTTATTTTTATAAATAATTTATCGATGCTAAATTAGCATCGATAAATATTTTTTAATTAATTTTTTTAATAAATAATTTATTAATTACTTTTTCTCTCTCGCTCGATTCTCTCACTCTCTCTCTCATCATCAATTTTTATCGCCACTGTCGCTGCTATCGCCACTGCTGCCTCCCAACCGTCGACTCCTCTGCTTTGCTCCACCTCCACATCGCATGCTGGCCACCCCCGCTTTACTCTACTTCACCCGACCACCACAACTGATCCCAACTGCTGTGTCAGCCCCACTTTGCTTGGCTTCACCCCTGATCCACACCGCTATATCTTTTTTATTAATTTTTTTATTTTGATAAAATATTTGCCAATGCTAAAATTGCATAGGCAATGAGGTAATTGCCTACGTAAAATTAAAACATAGGCAATTAACCTCATTTGCTCATGTTAGGTTAGCATAGGAAATGAGGCTTATTACCTATGCAAGGCAAAAGCATAGGCAAATAGGATTATTACCTACATAAAACAAAAGCGGTGGCAAATATTCTTTTTAATATTTTTTTATAAATAATTTATCGATAAAATTTTAAAATTTAAAATTCATCTTTATCATTCATAATCTAAATAATTATTATTAGAATATCATTATAAAAATTTGCCTTGATAAGGTAGTCCTAGCTATGTCGATCAATAAAATTTGATTTTGACGGTCACGAACGATCGCATAATGATTTATTAGATAGAGACCACTGATGAATCCAAAAACTTATAATAATGATCTTAGTGATATCTATAGCATATTATCAAAATTTTATCTCAATCGAACATCATTATCATGATCAATTTAGCACGGGATGATTTCGATCGTTAAATGAAAAACTAGTGATCAAAAGGTAAATGGCATCCGATTATAAGATAATTTTTTAGATAAATAATTTTTGCTACTATTTTGATCATTTAGATAGTAATGATCATAAAATTCAAACTGCACGTATATGAACGATTCAAAATTATGTCTCTTGATACTAATTCTTAAGGTTCTTAAATAATTATACTTATATTTTTATAAGATCTGCTTAATATGAATGGTGCATATACGTACGGTTTGAATTTTATGATCATCACCGTATAAATAATAAAAATAGTAGCAAAGATTATTCATCTAAAGAATCATCTTAATCGAATGCCATTTGGTCTTTTGATCATTCATTTTTTATTTAATGACCCAAATTATTCTGTACTAAATTGATCATGATAATAATATCTGATTGAAGTAAAATTTTGATAGTATGCTATAAATATCATCAAAATTATCGTTGCAAGTTTTCGAATCCATTGATGGTCTCTATCTATTAGATCATCATGCGATTATTCTTGACCGTTGAAATCAAATTTTATTGATTGATATAGCTAGGGCTACGGAATTGAGGTGGACTTTTGTGACGATACTCTAACGATAATTATTTAGATAATGAATGATGAAGATGGACTTTAAATTTAAAATTATATTCATAAATTATTTATAAAAATATAAATATTAATGTAGAAATTTATTTTTGATGTTTATGTTGCATCAAAAAATGTTCAAATTGCCTATGCTATTCTATAACATAGATAATTAATATTATTACCAACGTAAAAAAATCATCAAAAACTATTTGACACTTTTAGCGATGTAATAAAAATGTCGGTAACTAAAACAATCACCTACAGAAAAAAACTAACGTAGGAAATTGCATTTATTTCTGACATATAATTTACATCAAAAAATATTTTTTAAATTTTTTATTTTAAAATTTTAGTTATATATTTTTTGAAAGTAATTTTATTTTTAAATAAATATTTTTTATGTTGATTTATCATCGATAATAACCTTAATTTGTTGACACAAAACACTAGTCAGTAAAAAATATATTTTGCGTCGCATAGTGTGTGTCGGAAATAACCTAATTTCCTATATTAACTATTTATATAGGTAAATACTACATTTACCGAGGTTAATTTTACGTCGCTAAAAATTTATATTTTTTATTAAATAATTTATATTTTATTAAATATTTGCTTATGGTTATTAAATATCGATAATAAAGTTAATGACCTACATTTTTCTTTAACGTAGCTAATTATAGGAATTACCAACATAATTTGTGTCAGTAAATCTTTTTAAATAATTTATTTTTTATTAAATATTTGCCGACATTTATTAAACATTGTAGTAAGTTAATTATCTATGTTTTTATGGAACATAGCTAATTACAGGAATTACCGACGTAAGTTTGCGTCGGTAAATCTCTTTAGATATTTGCGATCCCACCCCTCAGTGCATTTCATCTCCCGCCCCTACCCTCCTATTTCCCCCGCCCGAACCCTCTCTACTAGCTACCCTATTTCTTTCCCTTCTCTCTTTCGAATGCTCTCACCATCGATGGTCTCCGCTTCCACCTTCGTCGCTGCCGTCGCCACCGTGCCGCCGCTCCAAAAAGATAATTTTTTTTTTTTTTCTTTTGCATCCTCAAGAATGGAAGGAGCGAGGGAGGGAGGTTGGGGTTGGTTGCCCGAACAAGGAGGAAGGAGAGGAGGAGGGGCGGAGGGGAGCCGTGAGTCGGGAGTGGTGCCGAGGTCGGGGTGTGAGGGTGGCGGTGGCGACGAGTACCTTAGGGGTTGCATGGGGGTGGAGGAGAGGGAGGCATGGATGGAGGGGGAGGAAGTCATGGTTGGCGGTGGTGATCGATGGTGGAAATCCGATCGGAGTGTGGGGGTGGCGATGGGTACCCGAGGGGTGGCGCAGGGACAGAGGGGAGGGAGGCACGGATGGAGGGGAAGGGGGCGCAAGGGGTAATGGTAATGGTGGGAGGGGGTGCAGGCAACGGGAGGAAGGGGTCTCTTTTTTTTTATAATTTATTTATTTATTTATTTTTAATACTTAAAAATAAAAAAAATAAAAATAAAAATAAATAAAATAAAATAATATAAAATATAAAATATTTAATTATATTTTTAAAATTAAAATAAAATATTATTTTTTAAATAAATAAATTTTAAAATAATTTTAAAAAAGAGAGGAAAAGAAAAGATTATAGTAATTTATATAATTTATAATTATATATTTTATATAAAAAATTAATATTTTATATATTTTATATAGAATTATTTATTATTTTATAAGATTATATATTTTATATTTATTTTATATATTTTATTTTATATATTATATATTTTAAAAAAGAGAGTGAAAATAAGTAATTTTAAAAACAAAGAGAAAAATAATGAAAAGTCATCACATGTAATATAGTGCAAGTACCAAAATAATTATTTAAAATTTATTTTATAATTCAAGTAATTGCATGAATAGCTAGTAAGTAGCTATAATAGGATGAAAAAAATATAGGACATATGAAATTTGCTGCAAAATTTATTTACATATAGCTTTAAATTTTATAGATAATCCATAATTAATAAAAATAATTTATAATTCAACTAAAATGATGATCTTTAATTTGCATTGAACCTCGTATTATTAATTTTATGAAGTATTTCTCTTCGATGCACTTTTTCATGGTAGATCTAGTTTGTTAAGACTATCTTCATGATTACTTACTTTTAGTTATTAGTTATATAAATAAATTTTTTATTTATAAAATTTATTATATAAAATATAAAAAATATCTATATTTTAGAGAAAATTTTACTAAAATATAGAGTTATCCTTTTTTGATAAATTATGATATTATTTTTGAATGTATGTTCAGAAATGGATGCTAAATTACATTGAGCCATAGATTTTCGTTCAAGAGTCGATGCCGATCGAGATCGACTCTTGGATGCCCCAATTTAGATATTTTAAAAAAGTTTTAATCTTATTATTGTTATTAGTTGATATTTTATTTTGTTATGTAATGCTCAGTAGTTATCTCTCATCTGTTCTATGGGTATATATTGGATAGGATGCATAGGCACCGTATTCACATCGTATACTTGGAGAACCATAAGAAGATGCTGCCAAAATTTTTATAATAATAAAATAAAATAATGACTAATAATAATAATAAGATTATTATTCTTTTGAAAGAGATAGGGCCATACCAGTTAGAAATTAATAGGATTATGCACTCTTAAAACCTTACTAATAACACATACTTTAATGGTGAATATTTTTCGTGGATAGATAGAAAATATCAACAAAAGTTAGATGAATACTCGCTCTATCATCTTACTTGAATACTGACAAGATGTTTGAAATTTTATAAAATTTGCACGAGAAAGAGTTGATGATCCCAATAGAATCAAATATTCTTGTCAAAAATGTCACAATAATTATTTCTAGCCTACAGATACAACATTGAAGCACTTGTTAAATTAGGGTATGGATAGAAAGTATACTATTTGGGATTTGCATGAAAAAAATAGACATATTAACATAAGAGACCAACATATGAGTCAACAGCGTGAACCAATTGACATCAATGAGATGTTAGATGATTTATATGAAGGGATATATTTTGACAACTCTTTTGAGAGTATGGATAATGCAAATGATGGACATTTTGAAAAACTCATGAGAGATGCCAAGGATCCATTGTATCCAAATTATAAGAAGTTCTCAATGCTTGAGTACTTGATAAAACTTCTTCATGGTAAAATCATGTTTGGTTGGAGTCAAAAGTCATTTGAGTTTATATTGAACTTAATCTAGGAGGCATTATCGGATGGTGAAAAACTTTTAAAATCATATTCAAAGGCAAAAAAGTACATGTGTGAACTTAGACTGGGTTATACACCAATACATGCATGCAATAATGATTGTGCATTATTTTATAAAGAGCATCAACACTTGGATTTTGCTCAAAATGTGGTGAGTCAAGGTATGCTGAAGATTCTAAAAGAGGTAAGAAGCGGTCTTACAAGATTTTGAGATACTTTTCATTAATACTAAGACTTCAGAGATTTTATTAGTCATCGAAGACCGCTAAGGTGATAAGATGGCATTATGAGATGAGAATTCTTAAGGATAACATCATTAGTTATCCAGCAAACTCTATAGTTTAGAGAAAATTTGATAAACAATATCCTCAATTTGCTAGTGACCTACGCAACATTCATCTTGGCCTAGTATCTGATGGTTTCAATTCATCAAAAGCATGAGCAATGCTTACAGTATGTGGCCGGTTATGCTAATGCCATATAATGTTGCACCATGAAAATATATGAAAGAGCTATTTATATTTTTATCATTGCTTATTCCTAGACCTAGAGCTTCTAGTAATGAGATAGATGTTTATCTATGATCCTTAATCGATGAATTGAGAGAACTTTGGAAGATTGATGTTGTGACATACAATTCAGTTAGTAAAAAATTTTTTTGATTGCATGCGATGATAATGTGGATAATTAATAATTTTCTAGCATATGACAATCTATCTGAATGGAGCACAAAAGGATATTTGGCATGTCCAATTTATAATGATGATAGCTGCTCCGTTAGACTAAAGCATGGAAGAAAAATTGCCTATATAGGTCATCGTAGGTTTTTACCATCTAATCATTCTTGGGGAACCTATCAGAATCGATGCTTCAATGAAAAGTCAGAGATGCATGGGCTACCTTGTATGATGAGCGAAGATGACATATTGGCACAACTAGAGGCCATTGGCAATGTTAAATTCGGCAAAGTTTCTAGAGGTCATAAGAGAAAGCGTAATGAATCAAAGTTGAACTAGATGAAGCGGAGCATATTTTTTGAATTACCTTATTGATAACATCTCCTACATCGTCATAATTTAGATATCATGCACATTAAGAAGAATATTTATGATAATATTATCAAAAATTTCTTAATAATAAGAAAAAATAAAAGATAATTCGAATTCTCGGCTAGACCTAAAAAGAATGGGAATACGATATGAGTTGCACTTGGTGCCCCATGATGGTAGAAAATTCTTAATGCCAACTATAAATTATACATTGCATGGAGATGAGAAAAGAAATTTTTGGGAGTAGTTAGAAATCATAAAATTTTTTAATGATTTTGCCTCCAACATTTCAAGCCATGTGAACTTGAAAGATGGCAGCATCTCGAATATGAAAAGTCACGACTCTCATGTTATGTTGCAGCGTCTTATACCTATTATGATGCATAGCTTCTCTACCGTAGAGGTACAGAATGCATTTATTGAATTAGATATTTTCTTTCGAGAATTATGTTATCGGAAACTCCAAGTTGATATACTTGAGAAGCTTCAAATATTATCTTATTGTTGTGTAAGCTGGAAAAAATTTTCTACCATCATTTCTCGATATTATGGTACATTTGGTGGTTCACCTTTCAAGAGAGGCTTTGCTTGCCGGATCAGTTCAGTACTGATGGATGTATCCTATTGAATGATAATAATATTATAAAAAACTAATTTTTTAACTTAATTTATAATCATAATAAAAAAAATAATTACATATTTTTTATCATTTTGTATGTGCAGATTCTTATATAAGTTAAAATAATATATGCGAAAAAAAGCATGTCCAGAAGGATCAATTATGGAAGGATATATCTTCATAGTGTGTCTTACATTTTATTCGATGCATCTTGATGATCTAAAAATACAATTCAATCGTGAAGAGCGCAATGCAGATAGGGAGTAGGTCGACATTGAATCTACATTATCTATTTTTAAGATTAATATTTATCCCATTAGTGAAAGAAAGTACAAACATATGGACATAGAAGAATACGAGCCGGCGCATTTCTATATACTAAATAATTATGAAAAAATCTATCATTTTATGGAGTAAGTATCTTTACATAATTAATATTATATACTTTTTATAAGGTAAAATAAATAATAAGCATGTATTTATTATAGAGAGCATAGAGATGTATTATTGCAACAAAATAATAAAGATATCGAGGAACGACATCGAAGGAAGTTCGCAACTTAGTTCAGACAACGTGTAAGTATAATAATAGTTTTATTCAATTTTTTATTACATATAATGTATGCAGAGTCTGATTTATTTTAACTTATATGTATGTTGTTGTAGATGATGTTAATGTATCATAATAATGAAGATGGTGCAACCGAGGAATTATATGATTTGGCATGCCACCTCAATCTTAGGATTTCGTGTTATAGCTTATGTATTATTGGTGATATAAGATTTCATACAAGAAAACTTGATATGCAGCAGCGGACTCAAAATAGTAAAATTTTGACATTGAAAATTGATGGAGATAATGAGATTGAATATTATGGTATCCATTCCGATATTATACAGTTAAGATATGGGTCAAAATGATTTGTTTGCCTATTTAAATGCCAATAGTGGGATATCAGTAATAATAGAATGGATATTTATAAAGATGCATACTTCACAAGCGCCAACTTTGAGAGAACATGGTATCAATTGAATTCTTTCATACTCACTAGTCAGGCAAAGCATGTATTATACTTAAAAGATATAAAATATAAGGATGAATAGTATATTATACAAAAAATTGCACCAAGGAATGTTTATGACATAGATGTTCATTTCGAAATAGAAATGGATGAGGATTTTTTTTAGGAAGAATAGAATACAGCTGACTTGGGATAGTACAGTATTGACATTAGAAGCACATCTTCTCTGATTAAGGATGACGTGCAACCTAATAATATTGATGTTAATAAATTAAATCTGAACGTGTTGGAGCATTATGATGAAAATGATGATAACTTCATAAATGATGATGAGGAAGATTATATATTGGTGGATTATGATGATGAAGATGTCAAGAATCCTCTTAATAAAGATACAAACATTGATTGATAATATATAATTTTTCAAAAAAATCATATGTCTTAAATTTCATATATCATTTAGTATTGATGTAATATTTATCAATATTAACACATCTCTAATATGTTGTTTGATACAGACATAGCACTAGAAGGACGATCTCGGAGGGTTCAAACATGAGGAGATGTCAGTGCATCGACTTCTCAGTAGCGGTCTCTTGATGATCAGACGGTCACATTAACCACTTCAGGTTGATTTTATATATTATAATTTTTATATTTAATTTACTTTAGTTTTTTATTATTTATAAATAACTGATTTTAAGATATGCCACTAGGAGGATGATCTGATTGGGGGATCGATATGGAGATGTCGATATCTTTTCTTCATCGCAGCAGCACACTATTGAGGTAGGCACATCGTCTCCTACCATAGGTTGATTTTACATATTATAATTTTTTATATTATATTTGCTTTAAATTTTTATCATGTATAAATAACTAATTTTAAATTTTTTATTTTGCTGCAATTGCTGATACTATGATTAGACGAACACGTAGACCACCAAAAATGAAAAGCTAAAGAAGTGGAGGATGGGACATCCCAGGAAGAAGATGAGGATTGTCATCCCATCAGGATATATCATACCACTAGAGCGCCACATCAGGGATCTGTACATGTGTGAGGTTGGTATTATTATTCATTCGTATGGTCCCCTGATGCTGTTTGATTGGCGTAGAGTTACAAGGCCACAGCAGCAGGTTCTCTTCGACCATGTACAGATAACTAAATATAATTTTTGATAATTATTTAACTAAATATAATTTTTGATAAATCTTATATATATTATATTATTTTTGCAACATGATTTTGATATTCAGGACATTGATACCCCACATGTGTGGGAGGCTATCCTTCGGTATATGGGGCGATTGCTTAGAGGATTCAGATATGAGCTCCATGATCACTGGAAGGAGGTCTTTTAGGCACATGGGGCGGTGGCGGCACGTGAGATATCGCACAAGAGTATATCATGCCCCGATTGGGATCTTCTCTACATCAGATATGAGGATCCAACATATTAGGTATAACTATTATATATAATAAAAATATTGATTATTTAATTGATATGGTATTGTAATATATTTACTAATATCTTGATTGCATTTACTTATTAGGCCTACTACGACAAGATCTCATAGAGCAGGTCGAGGCTCATGGTAATGCATTATGGTAGATCAAAATCATTTGTACAGTATCAGTATGAGCTGATAAGTATACATACATACATCTTTAATGATTTGTTAGAATATGTCTGTATTAGTATACTTATATTCATAAATTTTAGGAAAACTTCGAGACAAGATAGCTGCCCGGATGGATTGACGTCTACCAGAGGACCCATCGTCGGGTGAGGGTGAGTGGCTTCCGAGACTAGAAAGGACATGCGAGTATTAATTGATTAAGTTCTATTTCAATTTCATTATAAAGTTTAGACTTTTTATTATATCTATTTTTTTATCATATGATGGAGATACGATCCCAGTCCCTAGCTAAGGGCTCTATCCCACACACAAATGACAATATCTATGATGAGGTGCTCGGTAGGAGACCTAGCTATGTTACGATGTTGGGATATGGAGTTGTGGCCTCTAGCTCCTCTCGAGCAGTATATGTTTCTTGTGATGCTCGTCTACATGAAGCGGAGAGGAGACATGCTGAGACTGAGAGAAGACATCAGAAGGAGATAGCGGACCTATCATCCCAGCTTCAAGTATTTAAAGCGAAGCTCGATAAGTTATGTCGTTGTATGCCTCCTCCACCGACTTGTGATGTTTCTGTTGATGCTTATGATCAAAACTCCATCAATGATGATGATGGTGCCTCTCCCATCGATATTATTTTATATTATTTTTAATTAATATATTTTTAGCATTTATATTAGATAATTAGTTTGCTAACTTAATTTTTTAATTTAATACAGGTCTATGATATGTCGCTATCGATATGGAGTTTTATTTTATTTTGATATATTTTGTTTAAAGGATATGTAGTATGTACGATATTTTGTATATATGTATGATTTTTTTTATATGGATATTATATAGATATTTTAAAGTGAATGAATTTAATTTTGGCATGTGTTTATTTGTTATGTGAATGTTATATTATGTTCATTTATCTATAAATTTTAAAAAATTAGTATAAATAAAATTATTTAAAATTATTTTTTTGGTAAAAATAATTAGCGATGCAAAGAAAGCATAGGTAAAGAGTTATAGCGACGCAACTTAGCATCGATAAATCAAAATAACCATCATCAAATAGCATGCCAGCATGCCATTTTTAGCCATGCTTTACAATTACCGATGTAAATTAATATCATAAAATATTTATCGATGCATATTAAATGTAGGCAAATCTAAAGTAACAATCGCTAAAAAGCATGCCAGCATGCCATTTTTAGCCATGCTTAATAATTATCGATGTAACTTTACGTTGCAAATTATTTGCTGACGTAAAATAAGCATAGATAAATTATTTTTTATCGATATAAATATGTCATCACTAATAATTTACCGACATTTATCTTGCATCATAAAAAATATTTTTTTTGATATTTATTTAGCATAGGTAAATATTTATTTATCGATGTAAGTTTTCATCGTTAAAAATATTTTTGTTGATATTTATTTTGCATGGGTGAAAATCCATATTGTCGATGATTATTATACTTCGGTAAATACTTGACTTTCGATGCCTGTTTATTGTAGCTAAAACTAATCTCCGATGTTTAGTTTAACATCAGTAAAATATATTTTTTTTGATGAAATTTTTTAAACATCGATAAATAGAATCAACGATGATACTTTTGTTGACGTATTTTTTTCGACGTATTTTACGTCGGTAGATGTAATTAGCGATAATTTTTTAGGATTTAGCTATGCTTTTATTGCATAGCTAATTATCCTTTTCTTATAGTGCTAGCACTAAATTGACATAACTTAATCAAATTAATCTAATTAATGTAAGTTAATTCAAAGTAAACTAATTAGTATACTTTAAATTAATTCAAGTTTAATTTAAATTTAATAAAATTTATTTAAATTAATATAAATTATAAAAAATTAAAATAAAATTAATACAATATAATAGAATTTAAAGCAGTTATAATCTAGATAATCCAATCAATGTAATTAACCTAATTACTATAAATAAAATAAAATAATATAGCATAAATTAGTCATAATAATATAAAAATATTTAAATATAAATAAATTAATCTAATTAACATAGCTTAAATTAATAAAACTTAATCAAATTAATCTAATTCATGTAAGTTAATTCAAAGAAAAATAATTAGCATAATCTAATTTACTATAAATTAATTCAAGTTCAATTTAAATTTAATTAAAATTATTTAAATTAACATAAATTATAATAAATTAAAATAAAATTAATACAACATAATAGAATTTAAAGTGATTATAATTTGGATAATCTAATTAATATAATTAATCTAATTATTTTAAATAAAATAAAATAATATAGCATAAATTAGTCATAATAATATAAAAATATTCAAACATGAATAAATTGATTAAAATAAAATTTTAGAATTACCACATAAAAAAAATTCACTTGACTGGTTGATAAAAGGTGGGCCCGAATGGAGGTGGGGGAGGGGGACTGGTGATGGGGGCGGGTGATCGGAGGTGGGGTTGAGGAGCTAGGAGACAAGGATTGCAGGGATTTGAACGAGGGGTGGGTGGGGTCGAGGGTGGGACTGGAGACCAGGTCGAGTGGGGAATCATCAATCGGACGGTGGGGATAAGAGGGACTAGGGGCGGGGCAGGAAATTGAAAAAAAAGGCCAAAATGGGGCCAAACAGGAGGGGGGACGAGGGGTGGAGTAGGGAATCGAGAAAAAAAAGGCCAAAATGGGGATGGACAGGGAGGGTGGGGGCCAGGGGGGACTGAGGTTGGGGCAGGAAACTGAAGAAACCAAAATGAGGCTGGATGGGGGGGGTAAGGGGGGATCGGGCATGGGGCTAAGGACAGGCTAGGTGGGGAAGTTATGGTCGGACGGCAGAGGACAGGAGGACCAAGTGTGGGACTGAGAATGGACGGCCAAGTGGGGAAGCGGTGGTCAGACGGTAGGGAACAAATGGGAGCCTAGGAACGGATGGGGAGGTAGTCAAAATGAAATCGCTGGCTTAGAGGGCAATTTTACTGAAGTCGCTCCTTCAACGGGCAATTTCTGTTTGCACACATGGCTCCGCCTGTTGCACTCGTGGCATGGGAGCTAGTGTGAAATTGCCCATTGAGGAAGCGATTTCAATTGGTTACGGTAGTTTTGAAAATAAATTTTGAATAAGGATACTTTTGGAATTAAGTGATAAAAAATAATTAAAAAAATTCTAAAAGGCTTTCTATCATTTTTTCCAAAATCTTACATGTCAAATAGAAGCAAAAGCCTCCATTTTAATATATATACTAGAATGTAATCCATACTATGCACGAAATGTAATTTTATTAAATAATATTTTTTTATTAATTTATTAATATCTATTATATATTTTAAAAATAATTAAAATAATAAAAAAATATTTTATGTATAGTATGGATTATAAGTTATTTATAAGCTATTTTTTTTAATTTAGAATTTCTTATGGGCCTCTTGCGATTTAGCTTCTTCTAAAATTCTTATTCTTTTCCGATATTAGCATTCATTTTTCTCTTCTTTGTTCTTCACCTCCAAAGCTCACTCTCTTTTCTTTCTTTCTACTGCCATGGTAGAGCTCAAGAGGCTCTTAAAGAGTTAGAATTTTATCCGAATGGAGCATGTTGGTATCTACTCGCATATCCATGGCTTGGGTCTCGATTCTACTTTGGAGGACCGTGACATCTTGAAAATTTTGTAGTCAACGAAGAATCCTTTCAATCAAAAATCCCCAAGCCTACAAATATCATGCTTCTACCAAGATTAAGCTCTCAAAACCTCAAGGAACCAACTCACACCGCCACAACTCACACGGAATCCCATGTACTTGAGAAAAAACCCGATTGGAACCTAAGAAACCCCTCTAATCTCTCTCAAGTGCCCTGCTTTCCCATGGATCTCTAAACAAAATAATGAAATAAAAAGAAAAAAAAGCAAAAGAAAAAAAAAGATCATTGATTTTTCCTATGTTTTCTCTTGTTTTTTCTCTTTTTTTTCCATCCTCAAAGGAGTCCCAACCGAGTGGTAGGCTTGGAGCAGCTGAACAGTGAAGCACCAAAGAAAAATCCTTTAAATCAAAAATCCTGAATCCTACAAAATATCATGCTTCTATCAAGATTAAGCTCTCAAAACCTCGAAGGAACCTACTCACGCCACTACAACTTGCACATAATCCCACATACTTGAGAAAAACCCAATTGGAACCTAAGAAATCCCTCTAATCTCTTTCAAGTACTCTCGTTTCCTACATATCTTTGAAAAAGATAGTGGAATGAAAAGAAAAAAAAAGTAAAAAGTAAAAAAAAAAAAAATCATCCATGGAGAAAGGTCTTACATAAATTTTTTCAATGTTTTCTCATTTTTTCTCAAAATTTTTCATTCTTGAGTCCCAACCAGATGATAGGTTTGATTTAATCCTAAAAGCCCGAACCCGCTCCACATTCCTATCCATTTCTTTACCCATTAGAATGCAGCAGACATTGGCTTCAAGGTGCAAACTCCGAGAATATAAAAAATGCATCTTTGACCAAACCCATCTGAGCATATCCTTTAATCATTATATTCCATCCATAGCACAATATCTCTCTTGGACATTCTATCAAATGATACTGAACGTTCTTCAAAAATTCAAACTTTGAGTACACATTCACCAAAGAACTAGAAACCATTGTATGCAAGTCTAGACCAATCTTAACAGAGCAGTAGTGGATGGCCTGAGAAGTAGAAAGAATGCCGAGAGAGTTGGAGCTAGGATGGGCGGCTGCTAGATTCATCGTGCGGGCATGGACCTGGATCATAGAGTTCTAGGCAAAGGAGGTGGGCGGCGGGGAGGCAGGTGAAGAGGGTTCAGCTGAGAGTTGGGGGCTCGACGACGGCGACGATGAAGGAGAGGAGTCAGGCAGTGGTGGTCGGAGAGTGGATGAGACCAATCTTGATCATGTTAGCATGGGACTAGTGGATCTCGGAGAGGTTGGTTGCCATGTCCACGAAGAAGAGGATGGAAGGAGGCAAGAGAGGAGTGGTAGACATGGCGGCCAGCATTGGCGATGCTATTCAAGTTGGCGCACCTAGGGTGGAGCTCGATGACGATCCGGTCAGCGATGATAACCACGACAAGCCTTGTGGACACTCGGCAACAGCAGGTGACTGATGAATTAACTGGCAGGGCGATGATGCCGTTGGACTTTGAGGTCATTTTTTATTCCTTCCCATCTTCGATTTTTTTTGCCTAGACTTATACATGGCATATGTTGCATTGGAGAAAAATAGATACATGGTGAAAGCTGGAAAAGACTATCATTTTAATATATATATATATACACACACACACTAGCAAGTAATCTGTGCAATGTAGCGGACTCTATTTAAATGATGATAAAAAATAATTAATAAAATATAATAATAATAATAATAATAATAATAATAATAATAATAATAATAATAATAATAATAATAATAAAATATATGTTTGGAAATATATATTTTTTTTAAAAAATTATTTGGATACTATAAATTTGCAATCATATAAAAGAATCAATTATTTTTTTTCAAATTTATTATAATATAATCAAAAAAATTATAATTATATTTTCTTCAACATACATTGCATATGTTGGAAATCTAAAAATTGACACCAGTGTTTAATCTATATCCTTTTAACCTGAAGAGCAATTTTTAGTTTTATAGTTAACTGATTAATTAATAAGTGGATATTGATAGTTAAATGGGTACTCTGCCCAGCTCCGCAGCAATCAAAGACAGCCTTTTGTTGCTTTTTGAATTTCACATAATTTTTTTTCTTTTTTTTTTTTTCGATAAACCACATGATTTTTACTTTGCAAAAGTTTTTTTTTTTTTTTTTTTTTTGGCTCCAAAAGATCATCAAAAAGGAAACTACTAACTTTAAATTTGGATGGATCATTATATTTCAGTAACAAACGAAATGCCCTAGAGGCCAGAGTTCTGTCACATCCAATTCGTCTCAAAGATAGGAAAAGATTTCTAGGTAGCTCCCCTTTCACGTGCACTCCCCATCGGCTGTTCATGGTCCCTAGGCCCGTATGGACTTCAATCCTTCTCAACCATGGGTAAAGGGTAGCGGAAACAAGCGAAACTATTACGTGATCCGCACGATTATGAGAAAACATACACGTGGCGGACAGTAGCCGAGGGGAAATAGATGCGTGGCGGAAGACAATAAAGACTTTCATTTTACCGCCCCCTCCAGCTCCACCGCCGCCAGCCCTGCCTGCCTCCCTAGCGCCACCACTGGTATCACTGCCAGCACCTCCACGGCCAGATCTAGCGTCGTTCTCCCCCGCCTGTCCACCGCCGCCGCATCCGCCGCGGCCTCCAGCAGCGCCTGCACCGCTGCCGCCCGCCCATAGCCCGCCATCACTTGCAGCGGCGTCAAACCCCCCGCCGGCCCTCTCGACCCGCCCCACGTCCGGTCCGGCCGATGCACTCCTCCGAACCCTGATCGCCTTCCCCCTCGTTCTAGTTCTCCGTCCACAGGGAATGAGATGCGCCCAGCATGTTTTGATGAGGTGTGTGTGTACGAATGGACCCATTGCTTTACTAACTGGTCTTGATCCCCGCCCACTGAGCTTGGTTGCCCACTTCTTTGCTGTTGCTACATATATGGTGTTGGCCGTTTGTTGCTGCCATTTCCTTCACCCAAACGATCATGGGTTGGAGCCAGATTGATCTCACTAAGGAATCAGATTTGTCCTTGTGAATTCCTTTTGACTTCCGCAGTAGTCTAAATATGTTTCGTTTCTCATGCTTGGCTTGTCATATTAGACAAAATGGAGGTTTGAAATCTTGCATGGATGCTTTAACCATTATTAGAGAGGCACCGATATTATTAAGATAGCCTTCGATGCATTTTATTCCAGCATGCTAAGAAATCTTTGGCCTCTTAAATTCTCCCGAGCACAAGAGAGCCGGGTCTCTAGGATCGGGTGCCAGTTCTTCTGCAGCGTCCAGCGGGGCTTCGGAAAAATTTGTAGACATGTGGCATACAAAAAATATACGTGTCAAACGAAGACAAAAATCTTCATTTTAACATATATATATATATATATATATATATATATATAAAATAGATTAAATATATAAAAAAATACAAAATAAATTATATAGCAAAAAGCTCTAATCAAAGTTTTTAAATTATTATAATAAAATTTTATAAATATTAATTTAAAATATTTTTTATTATTGTAATAATTTAAGTTGGTGTTTTTATATCATAATTATGCAATTAAAAGTTTTAAATTTATATATTATATTATTAAAATTAAAATATAAAAATAATTTACAAAATTATCAATACTTTGTAATTACAACATAATAAGATACAAAAATAATAGTATTATATTGTATTATATTATAATAATATTATATTACTATCATTATTATTCTATAATTGTATTATATTGTAATTTATTATATTATAATAGAATTTTGTTACCATAATATTGCATTATATTATAATTGTTATATTGTAATAGAAATGTATAAATATCAAAATAAATAACTCATAAATTAAAAATATTTTACAATAGCAACTTTTAATAGCAGTTAGATAAATGAAAGTACCATGCATTATCTTTTATTATCATTTCTTCAAACTAAATATATTTTATTGATTTAATTATTTTTATAATATTTTAATAATATAGTTATCAAATAACAAATGATTCATGATCAAAAGCTCTGCCTATTACATATAGCAATGCCATACAACATCTTCGAAGAGGAAAAACAGTGTGTTGCACAAGTAGGTTGTAAGATAGATTATTGGCGGATAGGATTGAGTTGTGGACAATACATTGATGTTACTAGGTGGATATTTCTAGATCATGACCGTCTAATGGTGATGTCTTAGATATATGTGGCAGATTTTCTTAAATTTTATCTGCCATGCAAAATGCTTATCCTTTAAACTTCTGTTCTAATTTTATTGTAGCTATATACCACTTTCGATTTCTCTTTCCCTTTGTTGATATGAGAAAATAGATCACTTTATGTATGCACTTTGTCCATAATATAATTTGAAAATGTTACACAATTTTAATTTTTGGCATTATTTATTTTATTCATCAGTTCAAAAGCACCATTGCATTAATTTGCTTGCAATATAAGAATGAACAAAAATATTTTCATGGTCGATAACTATTATAGAAGGTGTTGGTGTAGGTGTAGCTAACAACCTTTGGCCATGTAGCAATATCAGGAAGATCACTAATCTAATGATGTTCTGATGGTAAAGTGTCATAATCGATTTCAGATTCAGATCGGTTGAGTACCAATCTAGAATAACTATCGACTTGATGCTATGATATGCTTAATTTATATTAGCGAGACATCAGTTATAGCCAATCCCTTACTCAACTACAATAATTAAGGCCAATGTATTACTGACCGACGAGTGAAACGTCACCATATTGCATCAGCTAATCTGGAGACTCATTAATACTATTTTAAGCTAGATTGGTTTACTCTACCAATATAATAGTCGATCCCTAGTGAGAGGATATCAATTACTTTCCAACTATTTTATAGCTATCTTCTAGCTATGCTATAGTTAATTTTCATATAGATAAATAACTCATGATCTCTATATAGTTAGTTATTCTATTATAACAAACTAACGGCCTAACAAATTTTTAATGAATTTCTAACAGCCTAACAAACTATTCTAACGATCCAACGGCCTGAGCAATTCTCTCTATATAAAGAGGGGCAAGATACTCTCCTAAAAAGAAGAAAAAGTAACGCACGGAGCCCAGACTCTATTGAACTTTTTTCCCAATTTTTTCATTGAAGAGAGTTGAGTCTTCATTCTTTCCGCTCACAATCATTCTTCTTGTCTTCTAATTCTCAATTTTTCACTATCCCGAACTAACTTAAGCATTGGAGGATCCTAAATCAGAGAGTATCGCACTAATTTTAGAGCTTCTTTATAGGTTCATTTGCGGTCTATAACGATTTAACCCTTAGCAGCTCTCCAGCTCGATTTAACACCGACCTCATTATCTTATCTCCGAAATCCTACAACAACAGAAGGCAATTACTTTTGAATTGCCTCTTTTTATGATTTTCACTATATATATATATATATATTTGTCACAAACAATGCATTTCTTTAGTATAATGCAAGTTAGCTCTACCAGTGAATCTTAATATACTCAATATCTTAATATATATATATTTTTAAATTTTTCTATCACCTTTTGGGCTCCACTTATTAAAAACTCTCAAGATATTTTGACTTTTTAATATTTTTGTTTAATAATGTCTCTTCTTTTTCCTCCTATAGTTCATCAAAAACACAAGTATTGTATGTGCTACAATTTTATTAAAACTAGATGCATGCAGTAAATACAATTGAGGAACTAGAAAAGTAAGCAGAATTGTAGAAAGTCATTTATTCTTTTCCATCGATATTGGGACTTTTGTATTTCCATATGGGAACATTATTAAGCTTTAAAATTTTGGATATAAAAAGATCCCTCAGTAGCAAAACAAAAATTCAATAAAAAATAGCTCCTTTGTCATATTACAAGACACCTAACATTCAACACCAGTCGATGTTCATGAACATTGGTTGCACATGTATTGAGAGGCAACATGAAAATTCATAAGTATCATATTCCAACCTAGATAATATGTATTGAACATACAATGTTATCTTTTCAATTTAAGGAATATTCCTTTTCAATTTCACCCACCATTTTTTTTTCTCTTGAAAATAACCCTCATTGCTACAATACATAATTAAATAGATTTGACTATTTTCAAAAATAAAATAATCAAAATCCTAGAAAGCAAAAATTAGATACTAATTATTCTTCTTAAGGAGATAATACAAGAAAATATGAGAAAAAACTAATTAGCATATTTCAATTTATATTATACTACATATAAAATAATAATTCTTAATTTAAGTAATATTCCATTCTGATTTCTTCATTTTTCTTTCAAAGATATCATTCCATATCTCTTTCAATACACAGCTAAGCCTTATCTAAGTAAATTTGGTTGATGCTTCAACTTAGTTAGCCCAACATATCAAATTTTTTATTATAGCAAATACTACCGATACTTAATTTATTAGATGTTAGTCATATTTTTTGCATCTTTCCTAGGGTCTATGACTTCTCATTATACAAAAAAAAAATAAATTAAGTTGTCTTTAAAAAAAAAGACCTGACATTTGACCATCGAGAGAGAGAGGACGAAAAATGAGGCACTACAAAGTGGCGGGGTGGTATAGGAGAGGGGGGGGTGGAGGTAGTTGAAGAGGATTGCAAGTCTGTGATGAAGGTTTGGGAGGAAGGGGGAGAGGGAGAGGAGGTATGGATAGAAGCGTCAATTGGCCCTAAGGTACGCTGGCAAGAAGAATGGTGGTGATAAACTTATTTACATGCATGATAGATTAAGTTGGATTTAGATGGGGCTCAATCCAAAATAAAACTAAATTTAGTCAGCCCGATCTTGACATGGTATTCGGGTCTACTTCCCAGGCTCAAGAAAATATAACTAAATTTAGTCAGCCCGATCTTGACATGGTATTCGGATCTACTTCCTAGGCTCAAGCCTTGTATTTAGTTGGGCTTCAAATTTCAAGCTCGGCCTTGGGCTTCAGGTTTCGAGTAGTAGCCTTGGACTTCCTTTTTTTTAATTTAAAAATAAAAAATATAAAAATGCAAAAAAAAAATGTTGCACATGAGAGAAATCCCTAGAAAACTTGCTTGAGATCTAAGATACAAAGAGATCAAGAAAGGAAGAGAAGATATCTTGCCTGAGATTTAAGTGTAATGAGTGGGTCAATGGGTAGCCACAAGGATTAGTCATGTTCATGTGTTTTAAAAGCATATGGTGCATTGATAAGGAGCAAGTTGTATTCCTGCCCCATGGATCAATAGCAGCCACTAACCCTATGCCCTTCGTAATCACCATCATTTGCACCTCCCAAGAAACCACCATTCCACCTCTTGCCATGTAGTCATTGGCCTCTCCTAGCTCCAAGAGATCATGGTTTTAAGCATGATCTTTTTCGGTGTCATTGATGAATGATGATTTCATCCTCATCCTTGACCTTACATACCAAAGTTGTGTCCTCATAATACCAGCAACCATCATTATAATTAGGGGTGCAAATCGATTGAGTTGGACCGAGTCACAAGTGACTTCGATCCGATTCGATTTCTTGATCGAGTCCTAATGTTGGACTAGACCCAACCTAGTAGAAGATCAAGTCGGATCCATGGACAAAAATTTTGCTCTAAATGGGTCATTCGGATGAGTCAAATCCGTGTATAACCCGACCCCAACCCAAAAAATTTGGATCCAATTCGGGTCTAGATCTATCATCTTAAAACATAGCTATGTCTATTTATTAACCAGATTAATGATCTATAATCCCATCTACTTCTTTCCACTGAAAATTTTCAGATTCTTTCTGACCATACACCAATATATATCCATCACCACTATATCCTTATCATTACAACAATTATGTTTGATCTAATTTCAATACCGATCCAAATGTAAAAAATACTTTTAGGAGGGTGTTGAGTATGCAATTGATGACTAAAGTTCCACTAGATCAACTTCACATTTCAATAATTCAAAAAGAGATTATGTCTGTTTATTCATGGTTGTTACAAAGTATAGCCTTTAAAGGCAATCTAATTCCTTTTCTTATAATTATTGTCGATAAGTACTCCAGAGTTGGTTATCTTTCAATTAAATACTATTATCTTTTCTGGGCTGAGGCAATTCCAAATTACTGCAACATGAGGAGCTACAAATCCACGTTTTTGATAAATGAACTTACAAAAATAATTAACCAAATAAACATCAAAATTTCCTCATCTTTAATCATTCTGGTCCCATCCTCTAGTTGGTTCTTACAAACTCATTTGTGAAGCCTTTATGGAGATATTTCATGCAATTCCTACATATTTTTGATTCACCTCCAAATTTTATGAGTCATGGACATCTTGGATTTAAGTACCTGAAGAAATCCTATCATCTAAGTTAGATAACATTGATGGCAATCATTTGCTAGCAAGTGTTGTTGGAGGAAGAAAAGAATTTTCTCTAATACTAAGAAATCAATTGCTGAAATTTTGGATATTTTTTGCACTTTGAAGAACACCACCTAAATATGAGTATCATCTGCTTTCCTAATTGTAGTGAGATCTATTTTTTTTTTCTTTGTACGAAATAAAAATTTATTATATAAATTAAAATAGAAAAGAACTAAGTCTACACATCTACTTTCCATGGCCAAAATGTTACAAAATGTGCAAATACTAAGTTTGGATCCAATATTGAGTTCAATTCGGACTGGATTGGATTAGATCATTAAGCATGAGATCCAAATCAACCCATAAAACTAAGCGGATCGGGTCGTATCTAAATTCAAGAAACTCATACCCAATTCAAAAAATAGAATTGATTCAATTTTAGAACCGAACTTAGCCCCATAAATCTTTTAAAATGGGCCCGATTGGGTCTAAGTTAGTTGAGCCAATTTAGGTCATAGATCAACTTAACCCATTTGCAGTCTTAGTTATAATAGCCACACTTTAGCAACCACAACATCACCATGGGATCTGTCAATGGGCCCCTATGCATCTCTATCATGTTCCTTAGGATTCATCTCTACATCCATTGCACCTCCTCTAACTCAACACTTACCTCCATCATTGTTGAATGTTCTTAGTTATCGACATATACTATCATTAACAACTACTTCTTCTTTTGCCTATTGACATCCAATAACTACAACACAGCAGCCACAAACTTCTTGGCCATCAACTCTCCTCATTCCAATATCAGCATGGAGGAGGTGGAGAGGTGTTTGATAAAAGAACATGGGAAGGGAAAAAAGGTGAGGGTGAGGGTGAGGGTGAGGGTGAGGGATGTGAGAACTCCTATTCAATATGGTAATGCTACAATTGACAGTGATGATGAATATATTGATCTTCTCAAAAAAGAGGAGGAGGGGAGAAGAATAGACTCCTTTTTATTCGAGAATAAAGATAGTGAACCTGCCTACTCAAATGAACCAACCTTAAGAGAATCGACCCTAGGATTTTAACATATTGTTTTACAATTCAAGCTAGGTCGGGCTTGAATTGAGCTTTAATGCCTTAACACAAGTCCATCTCTTTAACAAACATGCTCATTTTTCAAGCCTGGCAGGCTTGAAATGCAAACCCTAGCCTGACCAAAAAGCTTCAGACTTGAGTAGGTCGGGTAGGCCATTTGGTCGATGAATAGATATAGTAGCATTTGGAGGGGGGAGGGAGAGGAAAAAGTGTTGAGTAATGATTGTAGTATTGCCAGAGAAGACAAAGGGGGAGCATGTGTGAAGGCTAAGAGAATGGGGGTGATGCATTGTTGGGATATGGAAGAATTTTATTACAACTAAATATATAAAACTATAATATTATTCTAAATATAATTATTATATTGGGTTGGGTTGTGTTAATCTATACAACTATATTAAAGGAGAAGTTAGTGCTCTCCCAGTGCGATATGTGTCTTCCATCTATGCTGCCATGTGCTGTGCATCAGATGAATCCATGAAGAGGCCAAAAAAATATAGAAAAAAATATCTTTCATTTAAAAAATAATTGAATGCCACATGTCATGCATATAATGGATTATAAGATTTCTCTTTGTGGCTGAATAAAAAAAGAAAAAAAAATGTGCGCTGGATCTACTTGTAGCATAACAGAGATCTTCATGTAAGAGGAAGGAAGACAGTATCTTACGATGGGACTACTTTGAATTGAGTAATCTCTAATGGTTTCTCCTAACCATCGATCAAGAGGGATGATCTTTTACTGGATAATGGATAGTTCTTTAGATTAGATAAGGAGTCAGTGTTGCCACCCAGGGATAGATTTATGTATATCTAAGGGGTGTCCAGGGACACCCTTTGATATAATATATATATATATATATATATATATATATATATATATATATATATATATATATATATATATATGTATGTATGTATGTATGTATGTATGTATGTATATGTATATGTATGTGTATATATATACATATACATACATACATACATACATACATACATGTGTATATATATATATATATGTATGTATGTATGTATGTATGTATGTATGTATGTATGTATGTATGTATGTATGTATGTATATATGTATGTATGTATATGTATGTATATATATATATATAAATATACATATATATACACACACACAGATATATATATATATATATATATATATATATATATATATATATATATATATATATATATATATATATATATGTGTGTGTGTGTGTGTGTGTGTGTGTGTGTGTGTGTGTGTGTGTGTGTGTGATACTATGTATGCATATATTTTTATATATAGGATATCCCTTTTTTAATGTAAAGGACAAATCTAGCTCCTAGGTTTGAAAATTGAAACCCACCAGGTCACTAGGGGGCGGCCTCTTCAACTTTTTTTTCTACCAACCAATGTTTCAAAAATAACCCAAGTGCCTAATTAATGAATGAACCCTCCCTCTCCCTCTCTCTCATGAATGATGAACAGACAAATGCGGCTACCAACTTTTTTTTTTTAAAATCCTATGCACCTAATAATGAATCAAGTCTTAACCCTCCTGCTCCCTCTCTCTCAGGAATGTCTCTCTTAAGAATAATGAACAGAATAAACAAATAGAATAGGTGTAGCTCAGCAGCTACCATCTCTATCCTCCGACCTCTTTCGCTCTCTTGGTATTCATTGCAACTCTATAATTTGATTATTTTACTATTTTATACCAATCGGCTACTCTCTCGATCATGTTAATGTTATCTAATATTTATATATCTATTTGTTAGAATTTTAATATAATTATATAAAATTTTCTATGAAAAGTATGATTTTGTAGTTTAGTTGAATAGTTAATTGATGTTTAATTGCATAGTTAATTGATATTTATTTGAACAATTAAATTATAAAGAAAAAACTTCAAAAGAAAAACTTCATTATCACAAAGCTCATCTCAATGTCAAGATGGAGCAAGTGAAAGTGGTTCTAATCCTAGTCCTTAAACATATTCTAGTAAAATTAAAATTGATTTTGAAAATCTTCCTACTGATCCAGCAGAGAGAAAAAGAATTTCTGATTATCATCCTAATAAACGAGATGAAGCTAGAAGAAGATACATGCAGAAAGGTCCTTGTCAACCTTGAAATCATACTTTTCTACAAAAATCAATTGGAGGAAAATTGCATAGATTTAATCCAGATTGATTTGATCAATATTCAAATTGGTTGGAATATAGTATTAAAAAAGATGTAACCTTTTGTTTAGTTTATATTGCTATTTATTTAAATCTGAAGAAAAAAAGGTGGGGCGGATGTTTTTATTTTGGATGGATTTTCACATTGGAATAAAAAAAATAGGTTAGATCTTCATTTTGGTTCATGTAACAATTTTCATAATCAAGCCACTAAAAAATATGAAGATTTAATGAAAGAGAAGTAATCAATTCAAGTGGCTATCCATAAACAATCAGAGCAAGTTAAGAATGGATATCGGCTTAGATTGTATGTTTCAACTATATGTGCCAGATTTTTGTTATATCAAAGAATGCCTTGTCGTGGTAATAATGAATCAAAAGATTCAAATAATAGAGAAAATTTTTTTGAACTTGTGAAACTTGCTGCCAAATTGAATATGAATATACGGGCTGTTGTATTGAAAAATGCCCTAGATAATCAACAAATGGTAGCCCCTAGTATCCAAAAAGACCTTGCAAATGCAGCTGCAAAAGGGATAATTAATTTGATTATTGAAAATCTTGGAGATAATTTATTTGGGATATTGGTTGATGAATTTGGTGAGATATCTGGAAAAGAACAAATGGCAATTATGATATGTTATATTGATAAAATGGAAAATGTCAAGAAATATTTTATTGGCATTATACATATTGCTAATACCTGTGCTACGTCCTTAAAAGAAGCAATTGATTCTGTACTCTTAGAGTATGGATTGAGTGTATCTAGAATACAGGGATAGGGTTATGATGGAGCCAATAATATGCAAGGTGAATTCAATGGTCTTAAATCTCTAATATTGAGAGACAATAAATCAGCATATTATATTCATTGTCTTGCTCATCAGCTTTAACTGATAATTATGGCTACAACAAAAAAGCATATTGATGTTATTTGGTTTTTTGACTTGGTCTCTCATGTAACTAATATAATTGGAACTTCTTGTAAGAGAAAAGATGTACTTCGTGAGAGGCATGCCATAAGAATTGCATAGGCAATAAGCAATGATGAAATTGGGGTTGAATCAAGAACTTTTTCTTAGAAGAGCAGGTGATACGCAATAGGAATCCCATTATAAATCACTTTTGAACTTGATTGAGTTGTTTCCAGATATGATTGATGTTCTCGAGTTCATCTTTCTTGATTCTCATAATTCAATGAATAAAAAAGAAGCGTATTCTCTTATGAGATCATTATGCTCATTTGATTTTGCTTTTATTTTACATTTAATATTTGATATTTTGGGGATAACAGATGAGTTATTAAAAGCTTTGCAAAGAGAAGATCAAGATATTATCAATGCAATAGAACTTATGAATGTGTCTAAGCAAAGATTGCAGAAGATTAGAGATGATGAATGGGATATTCTCTTGGAGAAAGTCTATCAATTTTGTTATCATCATGATCCTGATATCCCTAATATGGATGGTGTTTATGTACAAGAAGGAAGATCAAAGTGTAAAGCTCCATATGTTACTAACATACATCACTACCATGTAAATGTGTTTTATGCGGTGATAGATATACAAGTTTATGAGCTAAATAATTGCTTCAATAAGGTAAACACTAAGCTACTTCGTTGTGTGGCATGCCTAAGTCCCAAGAATTCATTCAGAGCTTTTGATTCTAGAAAATTGATGAAGATGGTGGAATTTTATCCTAATAAATTTTCTAGTATTGATATTAGAGCAGTTGAGCATCAACTTAAAAACTATATTTTTGATGTGCAATTAGATGATGCATTTGTTGATCTTCAGGGGCTTGGTGATCTTTCAAGAAAGTTAGTGGAGACAAGAAAGTATTTTGTTTATCCTTTGGTATATATGCTTTTGAAGCTTGTATTGATTTTTACCAATTGCAATTGTTAGTTAGGAAAGAGCTTTTTCTATAATGAATTATGTCAAAAGCAGATTACGAAATTGAATGTGTGATCAATTTCTGAATGATTGTTTAGTGACATACATAAATAAATATGTATTTGAAAATGTCATGGATGAAACTATTATGTACTATTTTCAAAATATGAAAACTCATAGAGAAGAATAATGTATTGAATGTATGTTTTTTTAATACATGTTTTGATGTAACTGTAAGATGACTGTCTTGAATGAATTTTATTTTATTAATAATTTTTACTTAATTATAAACATATACTATTATCTTGTATATTTCATTATTTTTAGTATTTTATGAAATAAATACTTATTAAAAGGACACCCCTTTGAAAATTTTTTGGATCCATCCCTCTTGCCACCTCATTTATTTTAATCAATCAAGGGAGTAGATCGATTAGATAAGCATAGACGATCAGACGGGGAGAGGGGGATTATAAATATCGTCCTCTGGGTGGTGGGCAATAGGCATCGTTAGACAAAATTTTTAGATAAGTTTCTCTATTATAGTTAGACCTTTATTTGACTAGGTTTCTCCCTTTTTTTTACCAACTCATTGAGCTGTATAAGCGGTGGTTGCTGTAGGTGTGCTGCGACCGCCTATTCCGCTGGGTGCATCATCTAAGGAAGGGAGCACCTATGGTCCAACTCCAGAGAAGATTTGTGTTTTGCCATCAATGTTATAGGGGATTGCTACCTCCTTTCGCAGCCTTCCTCTTCCCGTATTTCATCACGTGGGGATAGGGTTATGGCAATCAACATGGATATGTAGCTATTGTTGATTGCCGTTTGGGAAGGTTGCTGCATGGAGTAGCCTTCCATTCCCTAAAAATGCTGGTAGTGTAAAGGAAGGAGAAAAAAAAGAGAAAGGTATCAGGATGGACGGTTGCTGTTAAGGTACAGCATCCCCCGAGTCTGGGTTTCGGGTGGGAATTAAGTTAGTTTTTTGGCTTTGGATATTAGGTAGTTGAGATATCAAGTATCAGGCTGATGGGTTTGGGTTTGGATTTGGGTCAGCCTTGGAATTTGAATTAGATTGTTAAAAAAATAAGATCTCCTCACACTGACCGACATAGCCACTGGTGATCAGCCAGTAACAAGGAACGAACTTCTCCTAGAGATTTATGTGGAAGCACGATCAATGGATTCAAGGAATAGAAAAAAGAAGAAAAAGAAGAGTGTTCTAGGAGAAAAGAGCTTTATTCAGTATAATTTCAGTATGTTACAATCCTTAACCTGTTTTTAGTATAAATACTTTACAAAAGGATCAAGCTCCAAGCTTATAGAAAAACTTTTTCAAATCCAACCAACCCACATATACAAAACTAATCCCGTGATACTGAGCCGGCTCAGTTTCAGACCGAGCCAGCTAACCTGCAATTGGATCGGCTCAGTCTCTGAGATTGAGCCGATCCAATTGTGTACCATGCTAGCAGTCCCAAAAATACTACTTTTTGTCTAGATTTTTTCTAAGACATAGCCGATCCAATCTAAGATTGAGTCGGCCCAGTTTTCAACTTAGCCGATCTAGTTTAGGGTGAGCTGGCTAAATTCCTATACCATACTTATCCAGGCTGATCTCTTCTCTAGCTTGCTCCCATCTTTTCATGATCTTTCTTCTCATACTTTCAAGACTTGGGAGCACCACTTATGAGCTCACATTCTCCATCTTGGGGCTTTCAAATCCTTATGAACTCATCTCTTCCTAACAGATCCATCCATGCCACACACATCTGAAAGCTGTCTCTAGGGAGTACTTTTGTAAGCACATCAGACTGATTCTCCTTGGTATGGACCTTTATCAGTTCCACTTCACCTTCCTCTACTAGCTCTCTGATCTTATGGTACCTCACGTCTATATGCTTTGTGCGCACATGATAGACTGGGTTCTGTGCTAGCAATAGAGTACTCTGACTATCACTATACAATATAACTTTGCTCTACTCCATCCCTAACTCAATAATCAGCCTCCTAAGCCAAAAAACTTTCTTTGTAGCCTCAGTTATTCCAATATACTCGGCTTCTATGATAGATAAGATCGTGATTGGCTGAAGAGTTGATCTTCAAGACATCGGTCCACCATAAATGCAGAAGAGGTATCCAGTAGTAGACCTCTTTGTATCAAGATCACCAGCAAAATTTGCATCTACAAATCCTTCAAGAGGATCCAAACCTCCATCTTCAAATCCTCCAGATTGCCCACCAAATACCAAACCATAATCTCTTATTTCATGTAGATATCTCAATATCCATTTCAATGCTTTCTAGTATTTCTTTTCAGGGTTAGCCATGTATCTACTAACCATGCTCACTGCATATGCTATATCTGATCTACAGCACATCATAGTGTACATCACACTGCCAACAATATTCGCATAAGAGATTCTATCCATGTACTCTCTCTTCTCTTCTGACTGATGGCTTTGATACTTGAAGAAAGATATGTGGCTCGACAATGATGTCTCTGCAGGTTTTGCCTTCTGTTGGAATATCAGCTATTCTTATACCACTTTATTAAAGATCTAGTACTGAGATATTATGATAGAAAAAAAAATAAAATAAGAATATAATCAAGTAAGTGGATCAGCCTAAAGGCTCACCTCCATGAGGCATGCAAAGCACCACTATAAAAGAGAAAAATAAGTACAAGAGGAGAATACCCACTCTCAACTCACTGTACGTAAATCTCTCTCAACTAAAAGCTACCCTCATAAAAGCTCTCTTAGAATTTCAAGAAGATCCTCAGAAGCTACAAGATGCTCTGCCCTCATAGTCTCCGTGCTGGATGCTATGCACCTGTTATTTCTCTCTCACGGGCTGCACATCTCGGCACTCTACCAAGCTCCTCTCAATAGCTGTTTGAGCCTCTCTACATGCCTTTCATGCCACACATGCCACCTCATACTCTACAGCACCTCAGTCCTTTAAATAGGATGAGAATCCTCTTCTCAATAGTTCACAAAAGTCCTAATAGGGCTCTTTCTCCTAATATGAGTCGAATATGATTTTGATGGAGTCTTGAAATATTTTTTAATATTTAGATCATAATCGCAACCCTCCATGGGCGCTGGATCCTATGGTCCATGTGCAACTTTCATAGACCCTTTGGATTAATCATAATCCAAGTCCAAATAGAAAATCTCGTCCTATTCTATTCGTCTCTGTCGAGCTAACTCTGTCAGGGGTTGAGCTGGTTCGATTGCATCTCATCCAAACTTCTGCTTTCTGCCTGAGAGGGCTGACTCGATTACAGTTCAAGCCAGCTCGATTTTAGCCCGAGTCGACTTGATCCCGTATCTGAGTGAGCTCGATTGCTTGATGATTTGATTCTCCTCTATTGTGGATCAAATTCGAGATATCAAATTCGAATAATCTCCACCTCGACTCGACATTCGGCCTTTATCTAACTTTGAGAGCTTGTGATCTATCTCATCCTCATGCCTTAAGACATGCCTATTGATCATGGATGAAAAAATGTGGGAGTCTAGCCAGGCCGCTCAATCCCACCTTCATCGACTGCTGTGATCCTCCTGATCTAAGATCTGCTCTGAATAGCCTCCTGCGATAATAGAAATTTTATTTTACGACGTCGCATGTCGTCCTCCCGAGTCTCTCGTCCCATGCCCGATCCACCTCCACCTAAAACTTCATCTTGCACTGGACTCCCTATCAGATAGTAATGTCCTCTCATCCTCTTTTTTTCCTCCAATATCATCCTATCGCCATGCATGATCTTTAGAATTCCATCATTAGCTATCCACCTATAGTCGTTTGAATCCAATCCGCTCAGTGAGATAAGATTCTGTCTAAAATTGGATATGTATCAGATCTTTTTCAATCTTCTCACTGTACCATCATATGTCCTCCAGCTGATCGTCCTAATGTCTCTGATTGCATAGCTCGATCTATCAGGTAGATAAACAGTACTCTCACTACCTCTAGAGAGTCAAACTGCTCCTCTCTATAACAAATATGATATGTATAGGTAGAATCTAAAATTCACTGTGAAAAAAAAGTAGATATCTCGTCAGATATCTTTAGGACATCATCTTTTGACTCGCTATTGACCGTCGCTATAGTAGCCCTCGTCCGATCCCTGAGCTACGGGCAATCTCTAACATGATGCCCCAATTCATTGTATCGGTAGCATCTGATCTTGCTAAGATCCCTCATCTTGGACCTGAATCTTCCTCCTCGCGATCCTCTACCACTCCATCTACTGCCTCCTACTCCTCAAAAAATTGCCAAAGCTGAGCTGCCACCATCTGAACTCAAAGCTGGGTTCTTCCTTCTGAGAACCTCGTTCTGGAGTATTGCTGCAGTTACCTCATTCATCTTGATGGTGCTCTTTTCTACTAGAAGAGCAGTCACTAAGGACTCATATGAAGAAAAAAGCAATGCTAGCAAGACCAACACCCTGATCTTCTTCTCAACTTTTTCATCAATACTGAGAAGGTCGATGAGGATCTTCTAGAAGTTGGATAGATGCTTCCGCATGCTCTAACCTTTGTCCATTCGCAGCTGGTAGAACTGCCTCTAAAGGAATAACATGTGAGTGATTTCACCATGTACAACTTCTCAAGCTTTGACTATAGTGCCATCGAAAAAGTATCGCCAAGCACATGGATCACGACATCATCCGCTAGGTATAAGTGGATTGTGCTCACCACCTACATCTGCATCCTCTTTCAATCCTTCACCTCCATGGTAGCTGGCATCTCGTCGTTCAAGAGAATGTCAATCAATCCATGTTGGATGAGGATATCCTTTACCCTTGCTTGTCATAAGAAAAAATTGCCCTTTCCATCATACCTATTGATCTTTACCTTGATTGCACTTGTCTTCTCCATATTCTTCAATCTCTATCCACTACTGCAATCTGTGCTCTGGTATTGTCTGGCTCTGATACCAATTTGTTAGGATATTAGCTACTCTGATACCACTTTGTTAAGAATCTAGTACCAGGATATTACAGTAGAAAGAAAGAAGAAAATAAAATAAGAACATAATCAAGTACATGGATCAGCCTAAAGGCTCATCTCTATGGGACATACAAAGCTTCACTACGAAAGAGAAAAATAAGTACAAGAGAAGAATACCCACTCTCAACTCATTGTACATAAATCTCTCTCAATTAGAAGCTATCCTCACAAAAGCTCTCTCAAAATCCCAATGAGACTCTCAAAAGCTACAAGATGCTTTGCCCTCACAGCCTCCGTACCGGATGCTATGCACCTATTACTTCTTTCTCTCGTTGGCTGCACGTACTCGGCACTCTGCCAAGCTCCTCTTAGTGGCTGCCTGAGCCTATCTATGTGTCTCTCATGCCACACAAGCTACCTCATGCTCCAAAGTACCTCATTTCTTTAAATAGGATGAGAATCCTCTTCTCAGTAGTTCACGGGAGTCCTAACATGACTCTTTCTCCTAATATGAGTCGAACATGATCTTGATGCAGTCTTGAAATACTTTTCAACCTTTAGATCATGACCATAACCCTCTATGGTCACTGGATCCTATGGTCCATGCGCAACTCTCGTAGATCCTTTGGATTAATCATAATTTGAGTCCAAACAAAAAATCTCATCATGTTCTATTCATCTTCGTCGAGCCGGCTCTATCAGAGATCGATCTAGCTCGACTGCATCTCATCCAAACTCCTACTTTTTATCTGCCTGAGAGGGCCGACTTGATTATGGTTCGAGCCAGCTTGATTTCAGTTCGAGCCAACTCAATTCCGTATCCGAGCCAGCTCGACTGCTTGATGATTTGATTCTTCTCTACTATGGATTGAATTTGAGGTGTCAAATCTTAACACCTTCTCCATCCAAAATCTCTCCAAAATTTTCTGGACATATCCTTCTTATGACAAATGGAGCACTCCTTTGCTCCTATCTCTGCAAATCTTCATTCCAAGAATTTTCTGTGCTGAACCTAGATCCTTCATCTCAAACTCAGATGATAATGCCTTTTTCAACCTTTTGACAGCTTCCATGCTTCTACTGGCTATGAGTATATCATCTACATACAGAAGTAGGTATAGGGCATCATCTTCATCTTCATCCTTGATGTAGATACAATAGTCATGTTCACATCTTACAAATCCTAGAAAAGCTATCAAATCTGTGATACCACTGACGAGGGGATTGTTTCAAGTCATACAGTAACCTTCTGAGTAAACACACCTTCTCTTTCTGTCCAATCTCCATGAAACCATCTGACTGCTTTATGTAGATCTTTTGCTCTAAAGTCCCATGAAGGAAGGCCATCTTCATGTCCATCTATTTCAATTCCATGTTATGCTGTGCCACCAGTGACAACAAAATCCGAATAGATGTATGATGCACCACAGAAGAGAACTTTTGTATAATTAATCCCTTTCCTTTATGAGTATCTCTTTGCTACCAATCTTGCTTTGAATTTGACTCCACCATATTTTGAAGATGCCTCCTTCTTTGTGAACACCCACTTTGAGCCAATAGGTCAAGTACCTTCTGAAAGATCTACTAGCTACCATGTCTGATTTTTTTAAGTGATTCCATCTCTTCCATCATAGCATGCATCTATGAATCATGATCCTTACTCTTCATAGCCTCTGTATAGTTTTCTGAATCTCCATTAGTAGTGATAAGTACATAGGAGATAACCTTATCAATGCCATATCTAATCGATCTTCTGATAGTATGCTTGAGCTTGTGCAAAGCCACTCCCACTGGCACATCACTCCTGCCTGAAGTCTATGACTGATCCTGCACCTCCACCTAAATAGCTGATTCTTCATGGTGGTCTCCCATCTGAGTATCTATTCTCCTACCTAGCTCCACCATAATAGAAACACTCCTATAAGTGGATGCAGACTGCATGTCATCTGTCTCTGACTGGCCACCACTATTCACCTTGATTTTTCTAGTTCCAACTATATTTCTAGACCACTTGAAGATCCTTTTCTCATCAAAGATAACATCTCTGCTGATTACTAACATTTGTGCTTCAGGATTCCACAGCAGATATCCTTTGACTCCTTACGGATATCTAATAAAAAACATCCTTTGAGATTTTGGGTTCAATTTGCTCCTCTCAGCTATCTCAACATGTGCATAGATTGGACAACTGAATACCTTCAGATTGCCAAGCTCTACCTTCTTCATACTTCAGACCTTCTCTGGAATGCATCTGTTCAGCTTGCAATGAGGGAACCTGTTAACAAGAAAATAAGAAAAAATTATGGCATCACCCCAAAAGGATTTTGAAAGTGATGTCTGCAACCTCAAACTCCATGCCTTCTCGGTTAGTGTCTGGTTCATCCTCTCTGTGACACCATTCTGTTAGAGAGTCATCTTCACCGTGTAATGATATTTAATACCATTTTTCTCATAGTACCTCTTAAACTCTAGGCTTGTATACTCTCCTTCATTATCTGACCTCAGACACTTCATTTGTCTTCCTGACTCCTTCTCTACCTCAACTCTCTAGACTCTGAACTGGACAAACACCTCTGACTTTTCTTTGATTAGATAAATTCACATCTTCCTTGAAAAATTATCAATAAAGGTGACAAAATATCTTGCCCCATCTCTAGCTAATATAGGAGCCAGTCCCCATACATCTGAGTGCACTAAATCCAGCACCCCTTCACTGCGCTTGATACTTTTGGCAAACTTCACCCCATGCTATTTGCCAAAGATACATGGCTCACATAAATCAATATCCCCCTTCAGGGCTAGGATCATCCCTCTTCTGCTAAGTTCTATGAGCCCACGACCACTCATGCGACCCATCCGATAGTGCCACAATCAATATAAGAGCAGCTCCTCCTATGCTGCTGCTAGCACCTCTGCACTATCATTCACCACTGAGTTTTTCATTCTGTAAATATTGTTGTTCAGTCTTCTATCTCTTATCACCATCAAAGCTTTCTTGAAAATCTTCAAGCATCCACTCCCAGGTTGGCTACTAAAAGCATAATCCTGCTCCTCCAAGTAGCCTAAAGAGATCAAATTCTTTTTCAGCTCTGGTATATGCCTGACATTCGATAATGTATGAATGATCCCATTGTACATCTTCATCCTGATAGAGCCAACTCCAGCTACTTTACACAGATGATCATCTCTAAGACTGATACTTCCACCATCATCTTCTGGTAGGTAGCAAATCACTTCCGATGAGAAGTATAATGGTGTGAGCATGCTGATCCAACATCCATGTAGTATCATACTCTATGGATCCATCTAATGCAACTAGTAGGCCTTCTCTACTGCTCATCGAAGCTGTATCATTACTTTTGCTGGCCTTTTTTTTTCTGATCTCAAAAGGGAATAATTTCTCCTCAGATATCCAGGCTGATGATATTTGTAGCACTTCAATATCTTCTTCTGATTCTGAGACTTTGATCTATCCTTGTATTTTTTCTTTGCCTTCTCCATTGATCTTTCTTATTTTTCATTCATAGCCAAGATCTCAAACTTAGGATCTTCCTTGCAGATCTTCTTTCTTTGCTTATTTGATCTAAGCACACCAACAACCTCTTCATAGTTTAGGATCTTCTTTCCATAAATTAAAATTGTTATAAGACTATCATAAGAACCTGAAAAAGAACATAGTAGTAGCAATGCCCAATCTTCCTCGTTGATCTTCACATCCAAACTCATCATCGTAGAACACACCTGATTGAACCTCTTGATATGTGCAACAAGATCTCCGCCTTCTTTGGGCATCCTCAGACTGTAAAGCTATTTCTTCAAACACAGCTTATTGATCATATTCTTCTCCATATATGTGTTCTCCAGTCTCATTTAGAGCCTCTTTGCTGTGATCTCTGTACAAACCTCAGGCAACACCTGATCGACTAAGCATATTCTGATTGTACTAAAAGTAATTTCTTCCAACTCTTTCCAATTGTCAACACTGATCTTTTTTGATCTTTCTCTTATCAAGATCTTGTAGATCCTCTGCTGAACCAATAAGTTCTTTACCCTTTGCTGCCATAAGGTAAAGTTTTTCTTACCATCGAACTTTTCAAAATTTACCTTGAGTCCACTTGATCCCATCACTACAATCAAGTCAAGAACAAAATTCTAACACCCTTTTACGATCATACACCAGCAACACTATCCTTCAATAAAGATCTATACTTCTTAGATCCTCCTTCCAACCTTCTATATCACCTTTCCTTCATGTAACAACTCTCCACCTCAGTCTAGAAATAACCACGAAGAAAATAAGAAGATTTTAGGATAAAACCTAGTGCAACAGATCTTGGATGTAGAAATCCTAAGTGCCTTCCTTCCTTCCATGCAACACTACCATAATACTAATTATTGGAGAAATAAAATCTTCTTACATGGACCAGCATAGCCACTGGTGATCAGCTAGTAATAAGGAATGAACTTCTCTTAGAGATTTAAGCAGAAGTATGATCAATAGATTCAAGAAATAGAGAAAAGAAGAAGAAGAAAAGTTTTTCAAAAGAAAAGAGCTTTATTCAGTATAATTTCAGCATGTTACGATCTTTGACCTATTTTCAGTATAAATACTTTACAAAAAGCTCAAGCCCCAAGCTCATAGAAAAATTCTCCTAAATTCAAACAATCTACATACATAAAACTAATCCCGCGACACTGAATCGGCTCAGTTTTACACTAAGCCGATCCAATTGTGTATCATATCAGTAATCCCAAAAATACTGCTTTCTATCTAGATTCTTTCTAAGACATAGTCCATCTAGTCTGAGACTAAGCCGACCTAGTTTCTAACTTAGCTGACCCAGTCTTAGGGTGAGCCGGCTAAGTTCCTGTACCATACTTATCTAGGCTAATCTCTTCTCTAGCTTGCTCCCATCTTTTCATGATCTTTCTTCTTATATTTTCAAGACTTGGGAGTGCCACCTTTGAGCTCACATAAGTTTCAGATTGGGGTTGGGTCAACCTAGATTTTGGATAGGATCTAATCAGGATTGGATTTGGGTGAGCCTCTGGGATTGGGTTTGGTTTTTTTTTGGTTTGGATTAGCCTGAATGGTTGGGGTTTAGGGTTGGGTCCGAGTTAGCCTAAAGGTTTAGGTTCAATTCAAAAATAGGATTGAACCAACCCAGATTGGAGCAAGATTTTATGATTGGTTCAAAGTCCAGGTTAGTCTTAGGATGTGGGTTTGGGCTGGGCTTTGGGTTGGCATTGGAGATTTGGGTTAGGTTCCATGTTGGGATTGGGTCAAGCTAGATTGGGTCTAGATCTTAGGATTGGGATTAGGTTTGGGTTAGCCTTAGGGATTGGGTTCGAGTCAAACCAGAATGGATTGGATTGGGGATTAGGTTTGGATTTGGGTTAGCTATAAGGATTAGGTTTGGGTCAAATCAGAATGGATCGTGATTGGGGATTAGGTTTGTGTCCGAGTTTGTTATAGGAATTGGGTTTGGTTGGGTTCCAAGTAAGGGTTAGGTTTCAACAATGGTGGCGGATTCGGCAGGGGTGTGTAAGGGGGTGCAATGGGGTTTAGGTGAGTACTAGGGTTATGGCTTGTTCCATGAAGGTGGGGATGGCGGTGAGGGTGAAGAGGTTTTTGGTTAGGGTTAGGGCTAGGGTTATAGGTTGGGGTTGCGGGTGTGGAATGATCAATACTTAAATTAATATATTAAATACACTCAAAATATCATTAATTAACATGTACTAGTTTGAATTTGATACTTCCTAATCTATTTTGCAAGTTAATAGAAGATTGGATCCAATTATGCTTAATTGGGTCTAATGTCGCTTAAACCCAAGTACATCCAAGAGTCATAAAGAAGATCCAAGGGTTCACATCAAATGGTTACAACCAAGAATGGAGATCTAGCTGCCTAAAGATGAAGATCCATGGGAAGAAAAATCAATGGTTGAAATAATCAAAAGAATATCTAAGGGCCTGCAATCCTTGGAATATTCTCATGTGGATTCAAGATGAAATCAAGGGCCACTAACTACCAAAGCAAGCATCCAAAGGCTCTCATTGATGGTGCCAAGAAGAGAGAATAAATGAAAGAAAATCATGAAGATACCAAGGTGTGAACATAGCTTAAAGATTAAAGGTCAAGATTAAAAGATTAGCCTTCATATGGATCATAGTGTGAACACAACTAATTAATCAATAAAGAAGAACCAATCAAGCCCTAGATCCAAGAGCTAATTGTGGAGGCACTACCTATGAAGATTCTATGAAAATTTGAAAGAGGAATTAGTAAAGAATTCAGATTTGAGCAAAGATGGAAATTTGTCATCAAGACAAATATAGTAAAACATTAAAGAAGAAACCAATGGCTATGATTCTTAACCCTAAATCCTATGGCCCCTATTTCATGCATCTACAACCCTCAAAACCCTAATCTCCACTCCATAAAAACCCCCTTTGGCTAGCCAAAAGAAAAATATAAGCCTTCCCCACGTCCAAAATCCCCCATATCCTTAGGTTCCATGCACGCTATAGCCCTTTTGCACGCCAATCCTATCTTCCCAGATTTTTAGCTGGCCACAGATCCAATCTTTTTTCTTGAAATTCTGCCATCCCGAACCTCCATCATCCCCACAAATTATAAAAATCTCATGTCCAAAAGCCTCCAAAAAGTCCTCCAAACCTTTCTCCCTTTCCAGCCCTACAAACTATAGCCTAAAAATTTCAGCAACCCTCTTCCAATTTTCAACTTCTTCCAAATCCTCTTTCCTCAACCTATTCTCCACCAAATCTCCTCCTCTTGCTGCTGAAGGTCTTCTCTAAGTCCAAGAAAAGAAATCTCCAGAGTTCAGGATGAAGATCGTGGTAAAAAATTTTTCGATGGCTGGCTAGACATCCTATTCGCAAGATCCACTATAACTTTATTTTGGCTGTTTGATCTTATTGATATATCTTTTATATTTCTTTCTTTCATTATACAATAAAGATTTGAATTTTTTGGAACTAATTAAATTTTACAAGCTTTTACTTGTATTAGACATCCTTTCTTTTTGCATTGCATATTTTCATAAAATATCTTAAGGGCATAATCCATAAACAACAAAAGATAGGGATTTTATCATCCTCCCTTAGCCCACAAACCACTATCCTGCATTTGCATTGACCAAAGTTTTTTAAATTAAAATTAATTACACATTGACCCCTAAGGTTTTTTAAGTTCACTGGGATAAGGGATCCTAAGAGTTGGACCAGGTTAGGGTTGATCAATTAACTGGTGTCTAGGCAAATAGTTCAGAGATAAGATTCCGAAGGAAGGTAGTTATTTAATTGGTTCTGTTTGCTTACTTGGCCAATTTTAATTAGTGTCTAAGAAAAATAATAGGGGGACCCCTACCGATCTTATACTTACATAGCCAGTTGATCGGTTAGCCTCTGACTTGGAGGGCTCAAAGACAATCTTGGTAGTTAGGAGCTGTCTAGACTTAAGATAACCCTAAGTAGAGTTTTATTATATTTATAACTTGTTTGCTAGTAAAAAATTAAATCTAACTAAAACACTCTCATCTATCATCTGTAGGTCTAGGATTCTCTTAGGACTCTCATTGTTAGAACTCTCCTTCATCCTCTCTCCTCTTCTTACATAAAAAAATAAAATAAAAATAAAAATAAAAAATCAAATACATAAACCAGGGTTATCCTAATTTTGTGGTTGCATGCTCAGTCATAGATCACTACAGACAGAACTACGACCCCTAAATCCTGAAATTGAGAGAACCCTTAGAGTAACCCACACCAAGACTATGGATGCACATAGCAACACTGACCCACCACGCCAATTGAGGGAGTACTTCACTCCATCATATACCTACTTCCCATGTATCCAAGTACCTTTTATAGAAGAAACTCAATATAAGATTACGTCTAGCATCATTCAAATATTACCATTTTTCTATGGACTTGTAATGAAGACCTGTACAAACATCTGGATGAATTTCTTGAAAAATGTTCTACTATCAAAATTCAAAATCTCTCTGATGAGGCCCTTATGTTGAAATTATTTCTCCTTTCACTTAAAGACAAGGCCAAATGCTGGTTAAATTCATTAGATTCCATGACCATTTCAACCTGTGACCAATTACAAGGAGAATTTCTCAAGAAATATTTTTTAATTAAAAAAATAAACCAAATTAAAAAAGCCATAACTAGTTTTTCTCAATTAAAGGAAGAAATGTTCTATGAAACTTAAGAGAGGCTCAAAGACCTCATCCGCATGTATCCACACCATGCTATATCCAAATGACAATTGGTCCAGTACTTTTACGATGGATTATCAGAAAAGTATAGACAATTGGTTGATTCTTTCTGTGGTGGGACATTCATGCTTAAAAGCAAGCATGAGGCTTGGTAGTTATTCAAGCCCTGAGCAAAAATTCCTTACATTACATATTTGCCACGTCTGGAGAAGCTCCCATGTTAGGATCCAAAAGAGATAGAATATATGAGGTAAGCCACTTTGTAGACATCCACGCAAGGTAGATGCTCTATCCCAGAAACTCAATTGACTACTGCAAGTTCATCAGACCTCTTTTCCATCTATTCAATCATAAGATATTTGTATAATCTGCTCAAGTCCTACTCATGCTATTGGTAATTGCCCAGCAACCTATCAATTTTCTAAGCTTGTATAGGAGCAAGCCCATCAAGTCCAAAACTCATACTATTCCTAGACTAAGAAACGACCCATACTTTAACACATATAATCTCGACTGGATGAATCACCCAAACTTCTCTTAAAAACTACAACCTGTGATCAACTCGGCTCTCCATAGACCAAATTACACTACTACAGTAAAGGGCCATGGCAGTGATTCTAAACCACCACCGTAGTCCAAAAAATCACTGTCATAGCCTACGATAGTGGTTACTTAATTAACTGCTACCACTGTTGCCATCGCTGTAGGTCTATAGTAGCGATTTTTATAGCAGTTATCGTAACTACTGCCATAGGTCACTTATAGTAGCAGTTATACAATCGCTGCCATAGACAATCAATGGCAATGATTATACAACCGCTGCTATTGTTGTCTATGGCAGCGGTTATACAACCACCGTAATATGAGTTTATGGTAGTGGTTGTATACCGCTGTCATAGATAACTATCACAGCGATTCGCAACGGCTGCCATAAGTCATATACGGTAACAGTTGTATAACCACTACCATAGATTATCTATGGCAGCAGTTGCATAACCGCTGTGATAGTTATCTATGACAACGGTTGTATGACCACTACCATAGAGCTAATGCAGTGGTTTCACAACCGTTGCCATAGGTTATGGCAGCGGTTAGTACGCTTACGACAGCAATTTCCAACCACTATCAAAGATTTTGAATAATAATATATATTTTAATATTTAATTTTTTTATCTGATAAATATAGTTTAACATATAATACAAGAATATATCTAAAATAACATAAGAATAATCTACAATACTCAAATTTTATTACTAAATAAAATTTATTATAATATTTTTAAAAAAATATATTAAAAGTCTACATCTAAATTTAAATCATCGTCATTGGAAGAAGATGGAACACGAGCTGGAGGAGCTGGAGCTGGAGGGACTGGAGTTAAAATGCTAGCCAACATATCCTCAAGGCTCATGAAGTCAGCTCCAAATCGCATAGAGAGCCTCATCACCATAGCGATCATGATGTTCTATAGCTGAGATGTGCGCTCCTCAGCTTGAGTAGCCTTTTTCATAGCCTGAGCAATCCGTTCCATAGCCTCAGGTACCCATGCCAATGCCTCCTCAAGCTGTTCCCAACTAACGATCCCAAAAGCATGTGAAGAGACACTCGCCTCAAACCAATAGCTTGTCAACATATGTTCAGGCCTGCATCGGATCCTCCCATGGTGCTCAGACCCTAAAACTTGAGATAGATGGTCATGAAGGCCAGAGATGTCTAAGTCCTTGCTTGCGAGCGCATCGAAGTGCTCCTATAATTATAAATTTAAATAAAATATCATAAAAAATGCTATAATACTAATAATATTAATTTATTTATTATTTATAAAAAAATTTTCGATCGTGGTGTTCATCGTCCTGCCCTTCTTGTCTTACGGCTAAATGCAGTTCAAGAACACATCATACCCTCAATATCAGAATGCCCCTCAATCTTCTCCTAGTAACTATAGTTTTAATTTCGAGGATAAGATTCTATAAGCTTTAGCAAAGATAGAAATCCACTCTCAGACTCTTTAATCTCATACATAATCGATAGCAAAGCTAGAGATCCAAATAGATTAATTAGCTACCGCCTTCAGTAAGAGGGAGGAGGAAAAACTATCTAGTCAACCCAAGATTAATTCTAGAGATCAATATAGGGTTGAGAATTTTAATACCCATGAAACTTTTTTCGAATAAGCCAAATCTATTATGACCCTCAAGAATAGTAAGGTCATAGAACAACCAGGTGAAATTGAAAATACCAAAACCAATGAAAAGTTGATTGAGTTTAAACCAATCAAAGAGAAGGCGGACCTTAGGGCAAGGGATGAACCAATATCTTTAGCATCACCTCAATTATCCCGAGCTCCATTTCCGAGTGCATTAGAATCTTCTACGCCATTTAACAAGAAGGGACTAGATGAAATGTTAGAACTATTTAAACAAGTTTAAATCAATCTCCTCCTTCTTGATGGAATAAAATAGGTCCCAGCTTATGCCAAATTTCTGACAGATTTATGCACACAAAAATGAAAATCTAGAACACAAATTTTGAAAAAAAAAATTTCTTACTGAATAGGTCAATTTAGTCTTCCAACATGCTATCCCTCCTAAACTTAAAGATCCAGATGCCTCTACCATCTCTTGTGTCACAGGAAACCTACATATTGAGAAAGTTTTGTTAGATCTAGGGGTCAGTATGAATATTCTACCTAATTCAGTATATGACCTCTTTGGATTTGGTGAGTTAAAATCCACTTCGGTAATCTTGCAATTAGCTGATAGATCCATTAAGGCATCGCATGGAATAATCAAGGATGTTTTAGTAAAGGTAGATGAGTTCTACTTTTTCGTTGACTTTCTAATTTTAAATATAGAGCATTCTAGTGATCCAAGAAAGATTTCTATAATTTTAGGATGATCCTTCCCAGTTATAGCCAATGCATATATTAATTATAGGATAGAAGTCATGATTGTCTCATTTGAAAATAGAAAGCTGAGGTTAAATGTATTTCAGGCTCCTCACAAACTATAAACTACTACTTAGTAGATGTGATAGAAGAAACATTAGAGAAAGCTATTCTTAAAAATATTTCTTAGGACCCAGTGCATAAACGTTAGGATTCTTTTGGAGTGGACAATTTTGACTAGATAGATATATTAAAAATATGAACACAATATTAGAGCCATCCAAGTTTTGCATTACTTCCCCATGGGCTGAGAAATATGAGCTTTTACCTGCAATACCTTCTCCAATAGCTCCCTCTTTAGAATCGCCATCGATTCTAGAACTGAAGCCACCTTCAATCACACCTGAGTATGTATGTATAGGACCATATGACATATTCCTAGTAATCAGTGCATCATATCCAACTTCTAATCTAGAAATTCAATTTAGGAGCATTCTAGAAGAATAAATAAAAGAAATCCTTAATAAATCAGGGACTGAGAATGGGGTCACAAACCATTTTCTAAAAATTAATGAAAGAATAAAATTTATCAATAATAAGGTTGTGAACTATTTTCTAGAAATTGGTGACCAAGTAATAAAATTTATCAATGATGGGGTTGCAAGTTATCTTTTAAAATTTGGAGATGAAAAACCACTAAAATTTTTTAATCTAGTGTTTGATCCTAGATAGGTGAGAGAGTCGCTTGGTCTGGTTGAGACCTTAAACTTAGCGCTTGTTGAGGGCAACTCAGTATTTTATCTTATCTAATTTTTTTTAATTTTATAGAAAATTAATAAGGATGACTAGCCAAGTTGGAGGGAGCATATCAACAATAAATCAGGTGGTATCCCTTCTTAATAAATATTTATTCTTATTTTTTTACTTCTTCCATTGGGGATAATGAAAATTAAGTTGGGGGGAAGACTAACCAACTTAAGTTTAAGTGAGTCCTCAAGTATGATTAAAATAATAAGTTTTATGTACCCAAATTTTATCTCAAATTGAAATTAATTAGACATTCTAATCAATGAGTAATTAATGGTCTGGATAATTCTAGAGATACTAAGGGGCAAATTATTAAGAAAATCCAATGAATGGTAAGATTTAGACTGAATCAAATTTTAGAGTGATTTCATAGTCCTCTTTCTACTGATCTCAATGAAAAATTTACTTCATGAGGGTTTGGGTGAAAAGGTCAAAGTATGTAAAAAGTTTTTCTTAGTACTTATTTTAAAAAAAAGAAGGTTTAGCATTGTCTCACTGAGTAACCGAGCCTTTTCGTCTAAGTAAGTATTGTGGTTTGCATCAAAAAGTGGGGATGTAAGAAACCAATTTGAATCATACTTTTTTGGACTCGAGTCAATAAGCCCAAGAGGTGTTTTATGTCTAATGTTCTAAAGCCAACTATTTTGGGAGAAAGCTTACTACAAGGGTCAGCAAGAAAGTACAAAGAAAAACAAGAAGGTAATAAAGGGACAAAATTACAAGAAAATAGTAAACCTAGCTCACGTCAAGTTAGATAATTTAAAGAGTAAAGTGGAGAGTTGATGTAAGATCTTTAAAATTTCTATAGCTAACACTCAATCACTAACTGGATCGAACGACGTACCTCTTTAATGGTCTGGCCAAGTATCAGCTGCTTTTAGGAATGCCTAACCTAACTTTTAATTCTAGGCTAAGCCAGGTACTCACTCTGATTTTTCTATATTACTCGAGGACGAACAAAAGCTAAGTTGGGGGATGTAATCAATACTTAAATTAATACATTAAATATACTCAAAATATCATTAATTAACATGTACTAGTTTGAATTTGATACTTTCTAATCTATTTTGCAGGTTAATAGAAGATTGGGTTCAATTAGGATCAATTGGGTCTAATCTAGCTTAAACCCAAGTGTATCTAAGAATCATACAGGAGATCCAAGAGTTTGCATCAAATGGTTACAACCAAAAATGGAGATCTAGGTGCCTAAAGATGAAGATCCATGGTAAGAAAAATCAACACTTGAAATAATCAAAAGAAGATTTAAGGGCCTACAATCCTTGGAATATTCTCATGTGGATTCAACACGAAATCGAAGGCCACTAACCACCAAAGCAAGCATCCAAAGGCTCTCATTGATGGTGCCAAGAAGAGAGAATAAATGAAAGAAAATCATGAAGATACCAAGATGTGAACATAACTTAAAAATTAAGGATCAATATTAAAAGATCAGCCATCCCATGGATCATGATGTGAGCACAACTAATTAATCAATGGAGGAGAACCAATCAAGCCCTATATTCAAGAGCTGATATTGGAGGTACTATCTATAAAGATTTTATAGAAATTTTGAAGGAGGAATTAGAGAAGAATTCAGATTGGAGGAAAGACATCAAAGGAGGAACCAATGGCTTTGATTCTTAAACCTAAATCCTATAGCCCTTATTTCATGCATCTACACCCCTCAAAACCTTAGTCTCCACTCTATAAAAATCTCTTTTAGCCAGCCAAAAGAAAAATATAAGCCTTCCCCATATCCAAAATCCCTCATAGCCTAAGGTTCCATGCCACAACCCTTCTGCAAGTCAATCCTAATTTCCTAGATTTTTAGCCAACCATAGATCTAACCTTTTTCCTTGAAATTCAGCCATCCCAAACCTCCATCAATCCTCTACAAACCATAAAAATTTCACATCCAAAAGCCTTAAAAAAGTCCTCCAAACCTTTCTCCCTTTCCAGCCCTGCAGACTACAGCCTAAATTTCTAGCAACCCTCTTCCACCTTCCAACTTCTTCCAAACCCACTTTCATTAGCTTATTCTCCACCAAATCTCCTCCTCTTGCTACTAAAGGTCTTATCCACATCTGAGAAAAAGAATCTTTAGAGTTCAGGATGAAGATCATGATGAAAAATCTTTCGATGGCCTGCTAGACATCCCATTTTCAGGATCCACTGTAACTTTGTTTTGACAATTTGATCTTGTTAATATATCTTTTATATTTCTTTCTCTCATTATGCGATAAAGATCTAAATTTCTTGATTTATATATATACATCTTTATTTTTTTTCCTATATTTTCAATCTAAAATAATCTATACTCTTAAGATGATCCGTTATCTACAGGTATGGATCGTACTCTTGGGATAATTATATTTAGATAATTTTTTTTTTGTATCTAATTTAATTTTGACTAGTCTATAGCTTTAAGAGATGGACCATGATTTACAAGTATAGATCATGCTCTCTAAGATATGCTATATCTTTATTGGTTAGACACCTAAGCAAAGGCAGATGAAAGATGGATACAAACTGTCTAGCAAAGAGCAGTAAGGTCCTGAGAGATCCATCTTCATATTTATAACAAACTTTTAATTACTTTTCTTTATTTACTTGCTTTCTAGTAATCTAAATAGTTTCTTACTTGATCTTTATTTTGTTCTTAATTTAAAAACTAAAATGACTCAAATGTAACTACATGATCCTAATGGAAATGATCTCGACTCATCCTAACTATAGTAGTGAGTAGAGTTATTTTTGGTGCTATCAATGACTATGCATCAAATTTTAGCACCATTGCCAAGGATCATATTTTAGTTTCTTTGAATCTAAAATAATAATAATAATAATAATAATCAAAAAAAAATTACTACTTTATTTTCATTGCAAATTTATTGTTATTTACTCTTTTTAAGTTTTTGCCTTATATTATTTTTTATATAAGATAGATTTACTGCTTTTTAGCTAGATTACTATAGAAATTCTTTTTGCTTTCTATAGCCTAGTGATTTATTGCTTTTTATAACTTAAAATAATTCACTATCTTAAAAGTAGATTTGATTTCTCGTCTTATTTATAGGTTACCTAGTTGCTTTTTAATCTTAGAATAATTTACTTTATATTTAGTTAGATTTTTAAAAATTTTTTAAAATTAATTAATTAATTTAAAATTTATCTCTTATTTTTTCTTGCTTAAAAATAACATAACATAAAAAGAAAAATAAAGATACCACATAATACTTAACTAAAATAGAGAAACTAATTAAATCTTAAAAGCTTCTTACTTGTATTAGACATCCTTTCTTTTTACATTGCATATTTTCATAAAATATCTTAAGGACATAACCATAAACAACATAAGATGGGGATGTATAGGCAAGTAGTTTAGGGATAAGATCATGAAAAAAGGTGGTTACTTAATTAGTTTCATTCGCTTATCTAGCCAATTTTAATTAGTGTCTAAGAAAAGCAATGGAAAGACCCCCATCGATCTTATACTTATCTGGCCAGTTAGTTGATTATGTTAAATGTATGCCCTAGAAGCCAGATTGATTGATACTTGTAATACACTTCTAAGAATAATTTTATAATTTTAACTATAAATTAATAAAAAAATTATTTTCTATCATACATTCTTTGAGTTAATAGTAATGACAATTCATATTTTTAAGAGTTAAAAATTTAAGACATAAATTTTTATAATTAACTCATAAATAGCTCTCGATCGTAGGATCATCACGAGGATGATGATCAATCCGAAAGATTGGTGTACGATCACTTTCTTAGGATAAATATATCTTAAGTCTACGGTGTGGAGATATCGGAGCGAGAGTACAGATGCTCATTAGAGAATGAGGGCACTGAGTGTGACCACCTCGAGCAGTCATAAAAAAGTCTACTTTCTCATCGATGACTGGCTCGATGCTGTAGTACTGTGTCTGGTTCTTTGATCTGAGGTGCATCGGTAGTTTACCTTGAGGGTGTTATAGTTTGATTATACCATAACTCGATCTCCTAGCCATTCAGAATATTAAGGTGTATGTTAGCTATAACATGTTCATTGTAGGAATTGGATTGCACTAATAAGAGATCTATCTACCTCGGTAGATGAGGAGCAGCCCTATGATAATCATGAGATTGAGTTCTTAAGCCCATGGCCATGGTAGAGTGAAGATCATAGAAAGAGTTTTTATTAGAATTTCACATTGGACTCAAATCGAATCATTAATTCATATTACGGATGTTGGGTTTGATGAGTTTACCTTAACCCTAATCCAATCGAGGCTCAAGATAAAAGAATCCAATCACACAAGTAATTGCACCGAGAGATTCACTTTCAGTTTTGATGGACTGTCATCATATACTGCTAGGTGTCACTTATGGATTTTGAAAGTAATTACAATGATTTTGATGATCGATCATTCTAATTATATGAATAAGAAAAGTTCTGGTCCATCGAAAGATATTTTGATGATGTCGATGATAGAGATTGCGACATATCTCATTACCATATAGAACTGAATCTAACTGGATCACACAAATAAGGATTTGAATCTAAATATCATCAATTGAGCTAACCCAGTTTGATTGATTTGGATTAGATCTAATCAGGTTCAAGATAATCGTGCTAGCACACAATTGAGCCTGATTTTCTTCTTTTATAATCTTTCTAATTCATCGCAACCGAGTCAAATTTGATTTAACTTATTCTTATATCTTAAATGAATTTATTTTCATCTGACTAGAATTATGTAAGTTAAATTAATTATAAAAATTAAATTCATTCATAGTGCAAATGGACTAGGGTCAAAAGTTGACCTATTTGAGAGAATTGAGGGTCAACTGATCAGATGCTTCTAAAATTTTTTTAAAAAAAAAATTTAATCTAATTTTTGGATATGTGATAGGGCTCGAGTCATGATATGGGTGTGCCAAATTTTATGGTTTATGGTAGAGTTTTGACTAAGTTTTGATAGAGTTTGATTTGGATCAAACTCTTAAGGAAAGAGTCCTAGGCACAATGGACTCTTCCTTATCTACTCATGTCACCTACTTTTTGAATCAATTTTGGTGATAAAACTAGATAGAATATAGTGGTTTTTTATGGAGAATAATCTCTAGAGTCTTTTTGATCAAATAATAAGTGATTTGGTCAAAGAAGGACTCTAAATGGCGTTGGATTTGAGAAACCTTTCTCACGACATTATGAAACATCGCATAAAATATATTTTCCATGCCCAAAGGAGCCAGCTCTCTAATATCCCACTCTCTCTTTATCCTCCCTCTCTCTCTCTCTTCTACAAGCCTAAAAAGTTAGGCATAAATCTGAGTTGAAGGTCCAAGGTTTTTGGCATAAGATTCAGGATCTACGCAACGATGTTCGTGAGATGGACAAGCAGCTTTCTCAAATTATTTTGAAGGTTCTTCATATCAGATTCAAATTTGATCTTTGAAAAAAAAATTTATAAGGAGAAGACGTCTAGATCCTGCCTGAGTGGACATCGGTAGAGGTCAGGTGCATGCGTGGCTCCTTCCAAAATCTCAGGACATATCAGGATCATTGTAGGATAATTTGATTACCCAAAGCAAAGGTATGAAATTAAATTAGATTTAATTTTATTTTTAATTTTTAATATTAGATATTTAAGATTAGATTCGAGATGTCTCATATATAATTAGGATCATAATTTTTTTTTTTTAATATTTCTTCAAATTCGATCAGATCTGAACGATCCTGTGCAAGAAAAATAGAATTTTTTCTTCTTGGTATCAAAGCCAGGTTGGCTATTCATCATATCTATTTTAAATTTGATTTAATTATTATTTATGATTTGATATTAAAAAATTTTAGATATCACATTAGATATGATTAGATCTAAAATTAAAAATTTAAAAATTTTATGATTTAGATCTATAATGTATGAGATGCATGACTAGACTAGGAATAGAATAGTTCTATGTATAATCTAGTATAATTATATTATTAAATTAATTAAATATAATTTTAGATCTAATTTAATTTAATTTTTTTAATATTATAATTATTATAATTAGATCTAAAAAATAGAAAATAGAATTTTTAATTTTTATCTTATTCATATGAGATATGAAAGATGCATGCTTAGACTAGTTATAGAATAGTTCTATAAAATATCTAGAATAATTTTATTTGATGTGATCAAATTTAAATTTTATTTTTTAGATATTATATATGATATATTAGATCTAAAAACATGCATGTTTAATTTAGTTATGATACATGAGATGTATACAAAATATATATAAGTTAGATCACTAATTATATATGCGATATATGATTTAGATCTAACTAGTTTTGTAGTAGAAATTATATTTTTGATTAAGATGTTCTCCTTGACCATCCAGTCATAAGAATAAAGTAGGATTTAAAATTTCTCTTCTCTCATTCGATGGGGTGTTCTTATGACATGTAGGAATGCTGCGCGTTCATTCTTAATCAAAAATTAAAATTTATTTTTTTATAAAATCTTAGATCCTGAAACCTTAGGATTTTATTATATATTTTATTCATAAACCCAAAACTTAATTAAAAATTATGATTATAAAATTAATTAGGTCTAAAAATTATAAATTTTTAGATCTAAGATATATTCATAAAATTAGGTTCGAGCTTGGATAGCTCAATTAGATTTAGCAGTTGATCAAATTGAAGTAAGAGTTGATTAGGTGGGATCAAAAAAAGCTTAGATTTGACCAGCCTAATAGGATCAAGGCTATATCAAGATCGAATCACATTGAGATGTGACTCGATCAAGTCAAGACTTAATTTGGCTCCACGGTTCGAGCCTGGATTATAGATAAATCAATTGGTTCTGATTCGATAATTTGGTGTCTAAGATAAGTCTGGCAGATATGATGACTGATTTTTATTTGGAAGCTACTCGACCTAAATGCGTTCTTATTGAGTTAATGGCATATCCCTTCCATCGATCTCACTTATCTGGCCATTTATGTTGACCCAATTTTGATTCGAGATGGCTAATAATTCGAGCCAACCCATGCCACTAGGTTAGTCATAATTATTATAACTAAGTCAAGTCAAATCAAGTTTAAAGAGATCTAAATTAAATTTTTCTAAGAAAATATTAAGTCTAAGATCTTCCGCTATTGTAGATGTGCGGGCTCTTTTCGGGGTTGATTATTCTTGACTGGATATAGTGGTTTAGTTGCACTAGAAAGATGCAACCATATCTATTAGGCATTGGATACTATGGGTTGGAGGATGGATTGGGCTCAATATTCTGAATACGGTGAGGGATCCAATCAAAAATTTAATTCATGTAAATAGTGGATCTAACTTAACTAAGAAGTCGATCAATATTCTGGACACGATGAGATTCATGAATTATAGACCAGGTTTGGATGCACCATGATTAGAGAATCATTGGACAAGAGTTGTTCACTCATCGATTGACCCATCACCAATAACTATTAGGTCAGGTGATGAGCCAGTTGGCGGAACTGCACCATCCACTAAAAATCAATAATCATGAAGATTTTTGCATCTCTACCAAGAAAGTATAGGAATTCGAGAAAATAGTGAAAGCCTAATTTATTTAAAAATAAAATTTCTAAATAAATTGATTAAGTCTAATTATAAAATCTAACTAGAAACTTTAACTCTCTACAGGAAGATATCTGCATCCAATCCACTAGCCCACATCCTGAACACTCATAGATTGACCGGATTTAATTATAAGGATTGGCTCCAGAACTTCAAAATTATTTTGGATTTTGAGAAGTTGACTCATGTGTTGGAATAGGATCCTCCCACCTTACCAGCTCATTCATCCACTGATTAGAGAGCATCTCTTGAGAAGTAGATGGATGAAGATAACAAAATCAGGTATTACATATTGGGCTCGATGTCTGATGAGCTCCAGTGCCAACATGAAGATATTAAGACTAGCCACCAAATATTGGCTCACCTACAAGAGTTGTTTGGTGAATAGAGTCGTGCAGCCAAATATCAAGTCACTAAGAGACTATTTAAGGCTCAGATGCATGATGGATAGTCGATCCAAGATCATTATCTAATGATGATTAAGGACTTAGAAGAACTTAAGAAGCTCAGTGTTAAGTTAGATCAGGATCTGTAAATTGATATAATTTTGTAGTTCTTGACTGATGCGTTTGGGCAGTTCATCATGAACTACCATATGCATAAACTTCAAAAATATCTTGGCTTAACTTATGAACATGCTAATTACTGCTGAGCTTTCTATGAAAGATTCTAAAGGCTTAATACTTACTGTGGAGTGGACTTCTTCTAAGAGAAAGTCTTTTAGAAAGAAAAAGTCCATAAAGAAGCAGAAGATAGATGGTGGGAAGAAGAAGAAAGCAGAGTCGAAGAAGAAGGCTGATAAGAGAAAATATTTTTATTGCAATACTGATGGCCATTGAAAGCGAAACTATTCTTTGTACCTGGCCAGTCTGAAAAATAAGAAAGAGGCAGGTTCTTTTGGAGGTATGCTTGTTATTGAATCTAATTTTATGATTTCTTCTACATCCAGTTGGATGCTTGACTCTGATTCTAGGGCTTACTTATGCACTTTTATGCAAGATCTTGAGGATAGCAGAAGACTGAGGGATGGTGAGATGATCCTAGGTATCGAAAATGGAGTAAAAGTTACTGCTATAGTCGTGAGAATCTATCCTCTACGATTATCATCAGGATTAGATTTAGTTCTTAGGGACTATTTTTATATGCCTACAACAAGTAGGAATTTGAATTTTATTTCATGTTTAGCATAGGAAGGCTATGTAATTAGTTTTCTTGAGGACCATTGTAATATTCTTTATGAAAGAAATAAAATTATAAGTGATTTTCTTATAAATGGTCTCTATCAGTTACCTATTGATGTTTTTATTTTTAATATCGAGCAAAACGTAAATGCCATAGGATCAAAGTGACCTAGGGATAGTCTAAATGATAGGTATGTTTGGCATCTTAGGCTAGGTCATATAGCCGAAGACAGGATCAACAAATTAGAGAAATTTGGGCTATTGAGTCCGTTGACTTTCGAGTCATATCTGATTTGTGAATCATATCTTCATGGCAAAATGACAAAGGTTCCTTTTGTAGGACATGAGAAAAGGGCCAAAGAACTACTTGTCCTAGTACATACTGATGTATGCGGCCCATTTGATATGCCAGCCAGGAATAATTACATCTACTTCATCATCTTTATCGATGATTTATCTTGGTACGAGTATGTGTATTTAATGTGACATAAGTCTGAAGCTTTTGAAAAATTCAAGAAATTCAGACTCAAAGTAGAAAACAAACAGAAAAACTCATTAAGGTTCTTCGATCAGATCAAGAAGGTGAATATCTTAGTCAGAAATTTTTAGACTATCTTAAGAATAATGGCATAGTCTTTCAATGGACTCCACTTGGAATGCCTCAACTCAATAAAATTTTAGAATGGAGAAATCGAACCCTATTAGATATGATCCGATCCATGATGAGTTTCATGGACCTTTCCGAGTTTCTTTGGAGACAAGTCTGATGACTGCTATATGTTTACTGAATAGAGTTTCATCTAAAATCATTCCTACCACACCGTATGAGATATGGTATGGTAAGAAACCAAGTCTGAGTCATCTCATAATTTAGGATTGTCCGACCCATGTTCAGAGACAACAGGCGAACAAATTAAAGTCTAGGTCCTTTAGAGCTCGATTTATTGAATATCCTAAAGAGTCATTGGGATATTATTTCTATCTTTCAGAAGATCATAATATGATTGTGAGTTGACATGCCATCTTCCTTGAAAAATAGTTTATTCGAGATGGTGGCATCGAAGGATAGATTAGACTCAAGGAGAAAGTCTTCGATAAGAAACGAGCTAAGAAACCTATGAAACCCAATCAGATTGAGCCAACCTAGACACTACCTCCTCCACCTCATAGATCAAGTAGAATTTTTCGTCCTCCTGAAAGGTACTTAGGTACTATATCAGAAAACGTAGAGAAAATATTCCTCATAGAAAATGGGGTTCATGGTGACGATCCCAAAACTTATAACGAGACGATATCAAATATTGACTCCAAGAAATGGTTAGAAGTAATGAGGTCAGAGATTAACTCAATACGTTCAAACCAAGTCTGGATCTTGGTAGATCCACCTAAAGGTATAGTACCTATTGGGTGTAAATGGATCTTCAAGAGAAAGATAGGTGCTGATGGAAATGTAGAGACATTCAAAGCAAGGCTCGTAGCGAAAGTAGCTATGCTCAAATCCGTCCGCATATTGCTTGCTGTTGTAGCCTATTTTGATTATGAAATATGGCAGATAGATGTAAAAATAATGTTCTTAAATGAATATCTTGATGAAGATATCTATATGGAATAGTCGCTAGGATTCACATCCAGTGATAATAATCACAAAGTATGCAAGTTGCAAAGGTCAATATATGGACTTAAGCAAGCATCTCGAAGTTGGAATGCTTATTTCAATGATGTAATCAAATCATTTGGATTCATTAAGAATGAAGAGGAGTCCTGTATTTTCAAAAAGATCGATAAGAGTGCTGTTGTCTTCCTCGTACTGTACGTGGATGACATCCTCCTAATTGGGAATGGTATTTTCATGTTGACTACACTCAAAATATGGTTGTCTAAAGAGTTCTCTATGAAAGCTCTAAGAGAGGTATCCTTTATTCTAAAAATTAAGGTTTATAGAAATAGACCAAATAGGATGCTGGATCTCTCATAGAAGATGTACATAGATGAGATGCTAAAGAGGTTTAGTATGAAAAACTCCAAGAGGGGATTGGTACCCTTCAGACATGGCATTCATTTCTCCAAGAAGATATGCCCTAGCACACCTAAGGAGATTGAATGCATGAGCAAGGTTTCTTATGCTTCAGTAATAGAGAGCCCCATGTATGCCATGCTATATACACGACCTGATATTACCCATGCTATGAGTGTCACGAGCAGGTATCAGTCGAATTCAGGTGAAGAGCATAGGACTTTTGTGAAATGTATCCTTAAGTACTTGAGAAGGACTAAGAATATATTTTTAATTTTTGGTAATGGAGAACTCCAGGTCTAGGGTATACAGACTCAGACTTCATGTTTGATATAGATAATCGAAAGTCGACATCTGGAAGTCTGTTTGTGTGCAATGGTGATGCTATCAGCTGGAAGAGTTTCAAACAGATGGTGATAGCAGATTCCACCATGGAAGCAGAATACATCGCTGCATCAGAGGCTGCAAAGGAGGTATTCTGGTATAAGAAGTTTATCATAGAGCTCGGAGTGATGCCATCAGATATTGTCCCTCTATTCTACGACAACAATGGCGCCATAACCCTAGCTAAGGAGCCGAGGTCTCACCAGAAATCTAAGCACATTGAGCGGCGATACCACCTCATCCACGATTACCTCGAGAAGGAATACATCGAGATCAAGTGAGTCAACACTATAAATAATGCAGCTGACCCGTTGACAAAATCATTAAGCCAGTAGAAGATCAAAGACCACCTTGAGAAGATGGGACTTAGATTTGTAGCCAATTAACTTTAGGTCAAGTGGGAGTTTATTAAATGTATGCCCTAGAAGTCAGATTGGCTAATACTTATAATACACTTCTAAGGATAATTTTATAATTGACTATAAATTAATAAAAAAATTATTTCCTATCACAGTATGTATTTAAAATACTACTATAGAACAAGGCTACGACAGCGATTTGTAACCGCTACTATAGCCAAAAAAATTACTGCTATAGGCTATTATAGCGGTTAGCTAACCGCTGCCACTGCAGTCATCGCCGAAGATCTATGGCAGTGGTTGTTGCAGTGGTTCTGAAAATCGCTACCATAGAGTACCTATTGCGGCGGTTTTTAAATCGTTGCCATAGGCTTATCTGTGGTAGCGATTATGGAATCGTTGCCATAGGCACTTTGCATGATACATTCTTTGAGTTAATAGTAATGATAACTCATATTTTTAAAAGTTAAAAATTTAAGACATGAATTTTCATAATTAACTCATAAACAACTTCCGACCATAGGATCATCACGAAGATGGTGATCGATCTGGAAGGTTGGTGTATGATTGCTTTCTTAAGATAGATGTATCTTGAGTCTATGGTATGGAGATACCAGAGCGAGAGTATAGGTACTCATTAGAGAATGAGGGCACTCAGCATGACCACCTCAAGCAGTCATAAGAAAGTCTATCTTCTCATCAATGATTGGCTCGATGCTGCAGTGGTGTGTCTGATTCTTTGACCTGAGGTGCATCGGTAGTTCACCTTAAGGGTGTTATAGTTTGACTACATATAATTCGATCTCCTAGCCATTCAAAATCTTGAGGGGTATGTTGGTTATAGCATATTCATTATAGGAATTGAATTGCACTAATAGGAGATCTATCTATCTTGATAGATGAGGAGCAGTCTTATGATAATTATGAAATTGAGTCCTGAAGCCCATGGCCATGGCAGAGTGAAGATGATAGAAAGAGTTTCTATTAGGATTTCACATTGGACTTAAATTGAATGATTAATTCATATGATGGATGTTGGGTTTGACGAGTTCACCTTAATTCTAATCCAATCGGAGCTCAAGATAGAAGAACCCAATTACATAGGTAACTGCACCAATAGGTTTGCTTTTAGTTCTGATGGGTTGCCACCATATACTGCTAGGTATCATTAGTGGATTTTGGGAGCAATTAGAATGATTTTGATGATCGATCATTCTAATTGTATGAATTAGAAAAGTTCTGGTTCATCGAAAGATATTTCAATGATGTCGATGATAGAGATCATGACATATCTCATTATCATACAAAATTGAATCTAACTGGATCACATAAACAAGGGTTTGGGTTTGGATATCATCAATTGAGCTAATCTAGTTCGATTGATTTGGATTAGATCCAAGATTCAAGGTAATCATGCTAGCACACGATTGAGCTTGACTTTCTTCTTCTGTAATCTTTCTAATTCATCACAACTAAGTTAAATTTGATTTAACTTATTCTTGTATCTTGAATGGATTTATTTTCATCTGATTAGAATCAGTCTAGGTCAGATTAATTATAGAAATTAAATTCATTTATAGTGCAAATGAACTAGGGTCAAAAGTTGACCTATTTGAGAGAATTGAGGGTCACCTGATCAGATACTTCTAGAAAATTTTTTAGAATTTCTTTTGATCTGATTTTAGATATGTGATAGGGCTTGAGTCATGCTATAGGTGTGCCAAATTTCCTAATTTATGATGGAGTTTTGAATAGGTTTTGATAGAGTTTGATTTGGATCAAACTCTTAAGGGAAGAGTCCTAGGCACAATGGACTCTTTCTTATCTACTAATATTGCCCACTTTTTGAATCAATTTTAGCAATAAAACTATACACAATTTGGTGGTTTTTCATGGAGAATAATCTCCAGAGTCCCTTTGATCAAATAATAAGTGATTTGGTCAAAGAAGGACCCTAGATGGCATTGGGTTTGAGAAACCTTTCTCACGCCATTATGAAGCATCGCACAAAATATATTTTTCATGCCCAAAGGAGCCAGCTCTCTGATATCCTACACCCCCTTTATCTTCTCTCTCCCTCTTTCTACAAGCCTAAAATGTTAGAAAAAAATCTGAGTTGAAGGTCCAAGATTTTTGGTACAAGATTCAGGATCTACGAGACGGTGTTCATGAGACAGATAAGCAACATTCTCAAATTATTTTGAAGATTCTTCAGATCAGATTCAAATATGATCTTTGGAGAAAAGATTTGCAAGGAGAAGACATCTAAATTCTATCTGAGTGGACATCGATAGAGGCTAGGTGCGTGCGTGGCTCCTTCTAGAACCTCAGGATAGATCAGGATCATTGTAGGATAATTTAATTACCCAAAGCAAAGATATGAAATTAAATTAGATTTAATTTTTTTTTTAATTTTTAATATCAGATCTTTAGGATCAGATTCGAGATATCTCAGATCTGATTAGGATAGTAGAAAAAAATTTTAAAATATTTTTTCAAATTCAATTAGATCTGAATGATTCTGTGCAAGAAAAATAGGATTTTTTCTTCAGATTCTCCTCTGACTTGGAGGGCTAAAAGGCAATCTTGGCAACTAGGAGCGATCTAGACTTAAGATAATCCTAAGTAGAGTCTTATTGTTTTTATAACTTGTTTGCTAGTAAAAAGTTAAATCTAACTAAAATACTCTCATCTATCATCTGTAGGTCTGAGATTCTCTTAGGACTCTCATCGTTAGAACTCTTCTTCTTCATCCTCTCTCCTCTTCTCACATAAAAAATAAAATAAAAATAAAAAATAATAAAAATAAAAAAATCAAATATATAAACCAGGGTTACCCTAATTTTGTGGTTGCATACTCGATCGTAGATCACTACAGCCAGAACTACGACCCCTAAATCTTGAAATTGAGAGAACCTTTAGAGTAACCCATACCAAGACTATGGATGCACATGGCGAGACTGACCCACCATGCTAATTGAGGGAGTACTTTACTCCATCATATACCTACTTCCCGTGTATCCAAGTACTTTCTATAGAAATAACTCAATATGAGATTAAGTCTAGCATCATTCAAATGTTACCATCTTTCTATGGACTTAGTAATGAGGATCTGTACAAACATCTGGACTAATTTCTTGAGATATATTTTACCATCAAAATTTAAAATTTCTCTAATGAGGCCCTTAGGTTGAAATTATTTTTCTTTTCACTTAAAGACAAGGCCAAATACTGGTTACATTCATTAAATTCCATGACCATTTCAATCTAGGACCATTGCAAGGAGAATTTCTCAAGAAACATTTTTTAATTAGGAAAACAAACCAAATTAGAAAAGCCAATACTAATTTTTTTCAATTAGAAGGAGAAATATTCCATGAAACTTGGGAGAGGCTTAAAGACCTTATCCGCAAGTGTCCACACCACACCATGCCCAAATGGCAACTGGTCCAATGCTTTTACGATGAATTATTAGAAAATTATAGATAAATGGTTGATTCTTTCTATGGTTGGATATTCATACTCAAAAGCGAGAATGAGGCTTGATAGTTTTTTGAAACCCTGAGCAAAAATTTCTTACATTATATGTCTCTCATGTCTAGAGAACTAAAATGACTCAAATGTAACCACACGATCCCAATGAAAATAATCTTAACTCACCCTAACTATAATAGTGAGTAGAGTTATTTTTAGTGCTATCAAAGACTATGCATCATGGGGAAGACAAAGTGAGGGCTGGGAGAGGAAGAAGTGAGGGAAAAGGAAAGAAAAAAAAGATGGGGGGTGGTTTGGGGGATGGATCAGCAGATGAGGAAAAGAAATAGGGCAAAAGATAGTACTGATGATGGTGAGCCAGCACCGGTGCATCTTGCAGATGGCGGGCTTCCTCAACAGCAGAGTGAGGGATGGATCCATGATCGTGGACTTCAATGCTTTTGGTGCGAGTCCTTAGTCATTGGAATCGGCCCATAGTAGGAGACTCCAGTCGATAGCAGAGGTGGGGAGGAGCGTCGGATGTGTGGAGAAGCACTAGAGGTGAGGGTAGGAGGAGAAGCGGCATAGAGGGAATGAACAATGGTGAGTAAGAGATTTGAGATATGAGTGGATGCTGGTGGGAGGGTGGGGTTTGGAGCGATGGAAGTTTCTGGAGAGAGAGAAGTGGTGGGGTACGGAGAAGCACCAAAGGAGAGGGCAGGAGGAGAAGCGGTGGAGAGGAAACAAATGGCAGCGGGTGGGAGATCAAGATGTAAGTGGAGGTGGAAGGTGAGGTTAGGGTTTGTGGGGTTTGGAGTGGTGGAAGCTTCTGAATAGAGAGAGGGGGTAGGGTCGAGAGAAGCATTGGAGTTGAGGGCAGGAGGAGAAGCGATGGAGGTGGGCAGTGGAAAGGGGATAAATGACAGTGGGTGATAGATCAGAAGGTGAGTGATCGCACCGGGATAGAGGGGGAAGTGGCGTGTGAAGTGGTGGAAGGTTCTGGAGAGAGAGAGAGAGGGGGTGGGTGGATATTTAAATGGATGGACGTATAGAATATCTATCTGCTCTTTTAATATGCAAACATCCTCATAGAAATTTTATGAATAAATCATTTTAGTTGGGATTTAAAATAAAATGATTTAAGAAATATATTTTATATCCAAATATTTATTATTAAATTAAATTACTTTTGGTGTTAAGTAGATATACATACACCTATATTTATGGTAATGTAATAAAATAATAAAAATAAATAAATAATTTATAAATAAAGAAAAGATTTATGATCGGATGATATTAAATGGTTATTATTTATTGGATAATATGTTATTATATGATAAATATTGCCTATGGATCTTCTTCTTTTTTTTAAGAGGATGGGTTAGTTTATGCTTTGGTTAAAATTTTGTTGATTTCTTTTTTTGTATTTTGTTTTACTTTATATATTTTTTTAAATAGAAATAGTGATTTTTAATTATTTTTTATGACTGCAAAAATATTTATTGTAAAAATTTCATCGAAGGTTAAGCTCTAGGAAATAACTGATAGATTAGGAATGCACAGGCCACTTTATGGATCAGAAGTCGATAATGGGATGTTAAGAGCGCATCGAAGTTATCCTTGAACATGTAGATGGATCACCTAAATTTCTTAGAACTTGAGGTATGTTTATGCATAATCAGGAAGAATCTGCTATAGGGTTTGCAATTAATAGGTTATAGCAAAAACTAAAATTTGAGATTGAAGATTTCAACTTTAAAGATAAAGAATATTATAAATGTATGTATCAAAGAATCAATGATGCTTATATCCGGATCTATCATAATTTATATGAAATATTGTTTATCATTGTTGTTGCTTGAGATGGTTTGTTCCGGAAGGAGAGCGAGCGGTCTTGCACAAAGGTGCTAGAATGATCTACAAAACAAAGTCTGAACTAGAGGATTTGACTCCAACGAGGATCCTTCAATGCTCAAGTCAGTAGAGAATGAAAAAACAATAATGGATTCTCTGAGATGGATTTCTTGCTTTCCTAGATCCTCGGAGTTTATGATATTTATATGAAAGATGTCTCGTTGATGTTGCGTTGTTTTGTTAATTTCAGACCGTTGATTATGTCATTTATTATGGTTGCTTTTTCAGAATGCGAAGGTTGATATTGGCACAATTTGGATGCTTTATCTATTCCCACAAGATTAGATGAAGTGGATAATAGTTTGATTATGACTGGATTATAGCTGGATCACTACTTATCCTCAAAGAAAACTGCCAAGTATGTTGAAGTGTTATTCATCTGAGGCGATTTAGGAGGCTTGAGCGCTGGATGAGCTATTGTCACAGAAAATAGCTCGATAGTATACCTCGGTTCATCCTTCAGATCGAAGGATATGAGAATAATCTCTTTGCCTCAAAGTGTTGAGACCTCTATGTGGGTCCGAGGTACTTTGATTGCTAGCTTAACCAATCTGAGGCATTTATATTACCGCCATAATACTACCCCCTAGTGCTGAGTTTGAGAATCAGATGAAAGGACTATTTTCAAGTAATGTCTTGAATCAAGTAACATATGATTTTACTTCTGGTTGTATTTTCAAAATTTAATAATCGGTGACATCAGCTTGTGGCATGGATTGGGGGAAAACTAATTGGCTGTTGGTTCTTTTGAAAAATTGATTCAAAAGACACCATTTTGTCTTCACCTTTCTTCTTTTAAATCTACTTGGAAGGTGAGCAAAGGAGACAACTGTGAAAACAACGCTTACCATTTTCTGCACTTAGAGCTTTCTTTGTGAGTCTTGAAAGCGAGATAGATCCTTCATTGGCGAGGATGTTACAATGGTCATCGGTCTGAAGGAAATAGGCTAGGACACTATATGCTTATTTTTTGGTTTCTGAGGGTACCACTACTGAGACTTCAAGCACTACTCCCTTGACCATGCTTCCCCCTACTCTGGTGAACAGGGAGGATGAAAATCCTCTTTTGGCGGGCAAACCAGCAAATTCGATGGTGGAGGCCATGGGTGGACTAATGAATTTGGCAGTGGGAGCTGCTGTAGGAGTAGTCTTGTCAATTTCTCTAGTGGAGATTACTATAGAGGAGCACCCAGTAAGATGAGCTTCCATAGAGGATCTCCCCGTGGGGATGATAGAAGTCGCGGAGATGACTAAGCCCTCAAAATTGGCCAAAATAATCGAAGTCATAGGCCTATTAGAACCCATCTCGAGTCTTCCTTCGGTTGAAACTCAGGTGGAGGTTTCACGACAAGTCCCTCCTTTGTCCGTTGTGGAGACTCCTAGAACTGTGATGGAGTTTTTAGAGGGCCACCTCTAATTTGAGGAGAGGCGAGCTTTTGAGGGAGAAGGTGCTCAGTGTTAGATTGCAGGCACCATTAGGTCCTTGGCTCTAGTTGGGCATTATCTGGTCAACTTCACTAGAATCACTTTTAGGGCTTCATCTTTAGAGCTTGTCGAGATGAGAGAATAGATTAATAGGTTGAGGTATTATCTAGAGCAGGAGAAGGCCGCTAATATTGAGCTGACTAAAGAGATTGACTGCCCTGAGAAAGCGCTCTCCAAAGCTTGAGAGATGATTGATCATCGAGATGATGAGCTGAGGTGGACTCACAGAAGAATGAGGACCTTAAGAGATGAAGGTTCGAAGCTGAACAAGATTATCGTTGAGCTCATGATGACATCGATCGTTTGAGAAAAACACTTGAGGAAAGAAGGAACTCTTCATCTAAGGTTCACTCTCCAAGGGATTTTGATAGGGGCCCAGCTAAAAAGCCCAGGACTTCTGATAGAGAGCACCATGAGGAAAGAGCATCTCATAGGGCCGAAGGTCCTTCAGCGAGAGGGGCATTGACAATCTGAGAGCCATCAGTATCTCAAATCAAATTTCAGAGGGTGAATGAAAGGCTCAATTAGTTATCTAAGAATGGGACCGACATCGTAGTCCAATCCTACAAGTTGGGATTTTCTGCAGGCTTCAAGAGATGTAAAGAAATGGCTCGGATGCGCCTTCCAATGAATAATACTGAGTTTTTGCAAATGGATTCATCAGATAAGAGCTTGAGGGCTATGATAAATTATTGTCTTGGAAAATTTATGAGGGTGTCTGATGGTCTCGTGGAGACAAACAAAGTCAACTCCACCACACAAATTGAAGAAGCTAACATTGAAGAAGGCCATTCTGGAGATTACCATTCAGAGGGTTGAGAGATTTCAAGCTATATTTCTTCTTCTCTTCTTTCTTCTTCTTCTTCTTCTTCTTCTTCTTTTTTGTTGTAAGCTGAATACGACATTATGACTTATGAATAAATTTTATTTTTGCCAAAGATGTTTGCTCCTTCTCCCTTCTTTTTTTTTGTATCATGCTCCAAGCTTGCATGAACATCTGTTATACTCTGAGCTTATAATTCAAACTCTGATCCGAATTGTATCTTGTCATTCTTAAAGTATTCTCAGAGAATTTGAAGGGATCTAAAAGGAATAAAATCGAAACCATCTTTACATGGTAAGTATCGCTGCACGTCTTTGCATGTTCCTTCCAAGATGGTGCAAAGTATGATTCCTGCTGTCCGTATTAGTTATCATATCAACAGCGGAGGCTGTATCTAATTAATGATCGTGACGTGCTTGGAATATGCTGATTTGTGTTTTCTGCATTTAATGCTTTGAGAAGGCAAATCATTTGAAAATCCTAGCAATCTGGGTTTGTATATAAACCCCGAATAAGACAAAAGGTAAAACTTCATCGTCTCTTATTGTAGGTCCTTTAACTGTAGGTCTTCTTCTTCTAACCTTCTCTTGCTTTTTCCTTTTGAAGAAATGGTTCCTTCTGGTGATCCCGACTTCACTCCGATGACCTTCCAATCTAAAATGATGGAGAGAGATGTAGTATTGCTTCACAATCATTTCCATATTCCTCCAAAATTTTAATTACAGGTTTCGAAGGTGGAGGAACAAGTTTGCAATCATCCCTCAGGTCCGATGAGCCTTTATGAGGAATGCTTTCAAGCTGGGTTGAGGCTTCCTCTTCATCCCTTTTTTATTACTCTTTTTTATTTTCTTAAAATATTGCTGTGTTCAGTAGTCCCGAACTCATGGCGGCATATTTATAGTTTTATCGTAGCATGCATGTTGGCTGGGGTTGAGTCCAACATCATACTTTTTTGTTATTATTTTACTCTAAAGAGACACCCCGAATCATGTGGATGGTGGTATGTATCACCTCAGAGTAGAAGGAACACTTACCCATTGATCTGAGGTGCTCCTTCTACCATTCAGGGCTAGAAAGAGCACTTCCTATTTATTTCTCGGACCTCAGGTGATGAATGGGATTTCATAGACTGGGGTGAGCCTTAGGAGACCATGCTGAAGGAGCCACCATTTAATCAGCGTCTGAGGCAAGATTTAGAGACTCTAAGCAGCTTCGAGGTTCCAAAATTAAAAGAGCTTCTATCTGAGTAGACCTTATTCAATATGGGTATCAACCAAGTTGGCCCTGAAGGTGCACATGGGTTACTCGCCTCAAGGTCGTATTTACTTAACTTGCAAAATTTTGACACTAATTGATCAACACTTTAAATTGCAGAGGTAGATCCAAACTTATCGAAGATTTTGGATTTGAAAACTCTTTGAAAAAGAGCAGCGAAGCCTAATGGTGGTCGATCTATCCGCACAAAAGTTGAGCATCTTCCCACACCACCAATCTTTGGGTTGGAAGAGCTTGAGTCTTATGCCACCGATGATTTCATGAGGGTTTAGCCTGACTCAGGCTTATCAGCTTCTGAAGAAGATCAAAGAAGCTAGGCTAAATGTTTATTCAACAAAGCTATCTTGAGTTTGCTAGCTCCTAACGTTTTTGACTTCTTTCTAGAGGATGAGCCAATCGAGGTTGTCGGGACTTCTAAAACTATGCCAGTCAGACTGAAGCTTGAGACTTCTACTTTGGAAGATTACGAGCTAGCGAGCAAGGCATTCTTCGAGTTCCTCTATTCAGTTGATGCAAATAAATTGCTATGCGAGCCTCACAAAATAATAAGGCAAAAAGCTCTATACTATTTTATTCAGATAAGTTGGAGCTGGTTATTATGTTTCTTCCGACTCCTTTATTTTGAGATGCATGTTCAGTATGTGTAATCCAAGATGATTTGACAGCTCATCCATTATATGAATAGGTACATAAAGCACTCTACTGAGCTTTTGGTTGAAACAAGGAAACATAAGACTGATGCCGAGATGCTTAAGATTACAAAAGATAAGGCGATGAAAGAGGCTAGAGAGGCCTCCATGAGGGTCGATGTTGTCGAAAGAAGAACCGAGGATGCCAAAGCAATGCTGAGGAGAGCTGTGGAGGAGAACTCTCAGCTTTTCAAGAAGCTCTATAGTGAAACTAAGGGAGCTTAAAACTCAGTCTGCAAAGGCAGAAAAACTTGAGGCTGAAGTTGTAGAGGTTAAAACCATGCTGAAGGCTACAGAAGAGAAGATATATAGTTGAGCTCCAGAGCAAACTGAAAGCATGGGTTGATGCCACTACTTTGAAGGCTGTCAAGAGCTTTCGGGCATTAGAGGAATATCAGTGCAAGAAGGTCGAATTTACGATTGACGCCTATGACGAGGAAAAATACTTCATCCAAAGTAGAGTGACTGCTCGCTATCCAGAATTGAATTTGGATTTCTTGGACGAGGTTGCGGAACTACCTATTGTTGATGTAGTAGATGCTCCTGTATCGAAAAATATTTCTTAAATATGCTTTATCTTTTTGTGTATATACTTAGACTTATCGAGGTCTTTGTAAAGAAAACTTCATATAAATAAAATTTTTTTCTTGTTTTTAATCACTCTCTTTGCTTTATCTTCTCTGTTTTGCTCCGATTTGAGTTAATTCAAAACTTTCAAGTTATGCTCCTAATTAGAGGAATTGCAGAAGACTTGGAGTAATTTCTCCTTTAAGAAAATCCAAGGTAAGGAATCTCGGATAAGTCGGTCCTAACCATGGAATTGATGAATTGATCTTCTCGTGAAATGTGTGCATAATTTTGTGAGACATGCCTACTTTTTCACATAGTATTAAATACGCACAGTTTAACAAATGATGTAATCGTATTTCTTATGTAAAAAATCTAGAGCATAGCTATGGAGTGGCAAAGTTGTCAAATCAAGAGTCTACATGTGGCACAGCTTGATGGAAGTAATTATGACGAACTTTCCTTTTATAGGGGACCTCCATCTTCTTTTCTTTCCTATAGTCAGATTTTTCTATGAGGTGATGGTAGAGCAGGACGATCCCTTAGAGAGAGATAAAATTATGCTCCTTCATTAGGGCCACTGTCATCCACTTGAAGAAGCAAAAAGTTCTCAGTGGGCTCTGATTAGTTCTAAGATGCTTGTGACATACATTCCGATCACAGAATGTTTGTATTTTTAGTCTTGAGATATTTATCATTTTGGTCCTGTATTGGAGGCAGGTGTACCCTCGACCTTAAGAGATCTATCACTGTTTCCTTATTTTGGAAAGGTAGGGATTCGGTAACTCTCTCTATGGTGCTTGTGTGGTGCACCGCTTCCGAGAGAGAGAAGGATAGGGCCGTACCGCTGCTTGCGATGAAGATCTTAATCGCTTTCTTTGTCGGCAGGCTTCCCATGCTGTGGTTTCTTTGAAGACCATAGTTCTCAGACACCGAGGTCATAAAGGAAAAGCTTTAGGACTGCATTACGCAGTTGTCCACCATAAAGACTTGATTGCTTCTTGGGACACCTACGTGTATTTGCATCGATGTAAGCTTTTTGGTGGTGGTTTCTTCCAATACCATAGCTCAAGGCTATGGAGAGATAAGCACCCAATGAATGCAATCTCGAACTGACCTTAGTTGGCTCACGATCGCACTATTTCCATTTTAGGGTGTAATTCCAAAGTAAGGAAGATAGCAATACATTTGTTTAAGGCGTAACACCAAAGTGAGGAAGGCAGAATACACTTGCATCTTGATCCCATAGGATCTATTGTAATTTTGGTGTAAAACTATCTTCTATTTTCTTTTCTTTTTATCGCTTTTGTAAAAGCAGCTCTTGTATAATTGCTTTTGTAAGATTTTTCTTCTATGAATGAATGTGTGATTTCTTTATATCTTTTTCATCCGTTGTGGTCGATATGAGCTTGAGGGAAACTAATCCTGATCAAAGAAGCCCTTTTGAGATGTGTTCCAACCAAAGGAATCTTGTCAAAATTTAATTCCGATTATAGAAACTTTGTTAGGGTTGGTTCCGATCTGTGGAACTTTGTAATACTAAGTTTTGACAAAAATGCAACTCTAATTAAAGGAATCCATTGAGTTGATGCTCTGGCCCAAAGAATTTTGTTGAAAATAATTCTGATCAAAGAAATCTACTAAGACAATGTTCAAATTTGAGGAACTTCATTAGAAGTGATTTTGATCAAAAAAATCTTTTGAGAGCTAGTTTCAATCTGAGGAACCTTGTTAGAAGTGATTTCAATCAAAGAAACTTTGTAGAGAGTGATTCCGATCAAAAAAATCTACTAAGATGATGTTTCGATCAAAAAAAATTTGTTGAGAGTGATTCTGATCAAAAAAATCTACTGAGATGACGTTTCAATCAAAGAAACTTTGTTGAGAGCAATTTCAATCAAAGAAATCTACTGAAGTGAGTTTGTTGAAAGCAATTCCAATCAGAAAAATCTATTGAGATGACATTTCAATCAAAGAAATTTTGTTGAGAGCAATTTTGATTAGAGGAATCTACTGAAGTGACTTTGTTGAGAGTGATTCCGATCAGAAGAATCTACTAAGATGACATTCTGATCAAAAAAACTTTATTGAGAGCGATTCAGATTAGAGGAATCTACTAAAGTGACGTTCCGATCAAAAAAATTTTGTTAAAAGCAATTTTGATAAAAGGAATTTACTGAAGTGATGTTCCAATCAAAGAAACTTTGTGAGAGTCTTTTTGGATCCTTCCTATCATGTAAGCATAAACCAATGAATTCGAGGATTCGTTTATTCAACATTTTGTGAATCACTGATAGTACATGTGTAAGTTAGCCGAATTTCAAGACCTAAAGAGTTGAATCCCATTTAGTTGCTTGAGAAGGTAGGTTCCCGGGTATATTACTTCATCGACTTGATAGGGATCCTCCTAATTGGATGAAAGCTTTTATTGCTCCGTGGGCTGTGAGACTTCGGTTCATCAAAGGACAAGGTTGCTAGTTTGGAACTCTTTGGCTTTGACTTGAGTATTATAATATCTAGTCACCCTCTAGCAATAAGCAGCCATTCTCATTGCAGCACGCTCCCTTCTTTCTTTGATTAAGTCAAGGTTAGCTCGAAGTCACACTGAGTTGGTGTCTTCTTTATACTCCTCGACTCTAAGGGAAGGGAGTCCGAATTCTTCAGGTATAACCGCTTTCATTCCAAATGTTAAATTGAAAGGAGTTTCATCAGTTCAAACCCTTTGGGTGGTCCGGTAGGCTCAGAGCACGTGGTGAAGTTTATCTATCCATGATCTCCTAGTCCGATCCAGCTTGGCTTTCAAGCCTTATAGGAGAGTCCTATTGGTGACTTTTAATTCTCCATTCATTTGCAAGCGACCCACTAAGGTGAAGCATTGTTTTATTTTGTGGTCTTCATAAAACTCACAAAGTCGACTGCCGCTGAATTATCTGCCATTGTCAAAGATCAACACTTTGAAAAGATTATATTGATAAATAATTGATTTTCATATGAAGTCTCTGACTTTTGCTTTGGTTATACAGGCTAAAGGCTCAGCTTTGACCCATTTCATAAAGTAGTCAATGACTACCAGAAGAAATTTGTGCTGGCCTAAGGCTCGAGAAAAAGACCTAGGATGTCCAATCTCCACTAGGCAAATGGCCACGAAGCTTCAATAGGAGTCAGAAGTGTTATCGGTTGATGTTGGACTCTAGCATTCCACTAACATTGTTCGTATCTTCTAACAAAACTTTATGCATCTTATTGCATTATGGGCCAATAGTAGTCTTGCCGAAGAATCTTATAGGATAGGGACCTATCCTTTTTATGACTTCCATAGATCCCTTCATGGATTTCTCGTAGGACGTAGTCAGCTTCGGATGAGTGCAGACACTTCAAGAGAGGCAAAAAGAAGGACTGCTTGTATAGTTCATTATTGTGTAATACATATTGAGCAACCTTATTTCTTATCTTTTGAGCTTCTTTTTGGTCAGATGGTAGTTCGTCCGATCTCAGATACTTCAAAAGAAGATTCATCCAACTAGGCTCTTCATTGATTTACTAAATGATGGTAGGCTCCTCTAAGGTCGAGGTTTTTAGAATCTTGAAATAGTTCTCTTTCTTCAGGTCAGTGGGCAATGATGACGTCAACTTGGACAAAGCATCTGCTCTGGCATTTTGTGCCCTAGGGACCTATTGAATATCAAAATTTTGAAAGAATGAGGTTAGATCTTTTATCTTTTGGAGGTATTTTTTTATGTTTTTCTCTCGAGCTTCATATTCATGCTTGATTTGTCCAACCATCAGTTGAGAATCGCTGAAGATCTTTAGGTGCTGGGCCCCAACTTCTTTGGCGATTTTAAGTCCCACGGTTAGAGCTTCATATTTTGCTTCATTATTCATGGTCAAAAACTCAAAGCGTAGGACATATTCAGCTATGTCTCATTTAGGACTGGCCAAGATGAGCCCAGTCCCTGATCCCAATAAATTTGATGAGCCGTCAATATGTAGGGTCTATAATTCTTCATAATCCAATCCCAGGTTTCATCATCTTTCAAGTTTATGAGGTTTTCTACTCTTTCTCCAAGTTCTCCCTCTTTTAGGTTTTCTTTGTCTGGGATGGTGCATTCAAGAACAAAGTTAGCCAAGATTTGAACTTTGATGGAAGGTCTCAGTCGGTAATGTATATCTAACTCTAAGAGTTTCAGAGTGCACTTTTCTATCTGACCCAAAGTATTTAGATGATGTAGCACCGCCTTGATTGGTTGGTCAATGAGTAGTACCATAGTGTGAGCTTGAAAGTAGGGTCGGGATTTTCTTGCTGTGATAACCAACGCGAAAAATAACTTCTCTAGTTTGAAGTATCTAGTTTCTGCTTCATGAAGGATTTTGCTGGTAAAATAGATAGGTTCCTGCATCCATCCTTCTTTTCGAACAAGGATTGCGCTGATTGCTACTGAAGAAACAACGAGATATAATAGAAGCTCTTCGCCAGGCTAAGGCTTAGTAAGCAATGGCACTGAGCTAAGGTATTGCTTCAATTCTTCAAAAGCTTTTTAGCACTTTGGGGTCTACTGAAAGACCTTTGGTTGTCTGAGGGTCTAAAAAATGGGAAGATATCTCTTGGTAGATATGGAGACAAAATGGTTGAGAGAGGCTACTTTGCCGATGAGGTATTGTACCTTTTTAACTATTTTTGGTGGTGTCATCTTCAGGATTGCTTTGACCTTCTTCGAATTTGTCTCAATGCCTCTATGTGAGGCCATAAAATCGAAAAATTTATCGATAGTAATTCTGAAGGCACACTTCGTAGTATTCAACCTCATCTTAAATTGGCAAAGAGTGTTGAAAGTCTTTCGAAGGTCAGCGACATGGCTTGGTATTGCTTGACTCTTTACTAGCATGTCATCAACATATGCCTCCATGTTCCGACCGATCTAATTTTTGAAGATCTTATTTACTAGCCATTGATATGTGGCCCCTAAATTTTTTAGTCCAAAAGACATCATCCTGTAACAAAAGAGCCCATGGTCAGTAATAAAGATTATTTTTTTTCTCATTTTCAGGTCCCATTCGATTTGATTATAGCTGGAGAAGGCATCCATGAAGCTAAGGAGTTCATGCCCCAAAGTTACGTCTATCAATTAATCGATTTGGAAAAGTGGTAACTATCTTTGGGATAGGCTTTATTTAGGTTAGTGAAGTCGATGCACATACACCATTTTTCGTTTGCTTTCTTCACCAATATGATATTTGCTAGCCAATTCAGATACATCAATTCTCTGATGAAGCCAATTTTGATTAGTTTATCAAGCTCCTCGGCTATGGGCTTCTGGCACTCTGTGGTAAAACTTCATTTCTTTTGCTTTATAGGATGATAAGTCAGATCCACCTTCAATTGTAATGGGACATTACTTCTGGATCTATCCTGAGCATGTTTATGATTGACCAAACAAAAAGATTCGCATTTGCTTGCAAAAGAATGGTTAGTTTTTTATTATCTAGTCTAGGCATGAGCCGATCTTCATAGTTTGATGAGGATTCTCCTTCCTCAGTAGAATCTCCAAGGGTTCCTCAAATGGTTGGGCATGTTCTTCGGCCAGGTCATCTCGAGTATCTAGCCCTACCGAGAGTTCAGGTTGGGTCACTGTTTGAAGCTTGGCAGCAAAGCATTGTTAAGCTATAATTTGATTGCCTCGGATCTGTCCTACTCCATTTATCATTGGAAACTTTACTATCAAGTAGTAACTGGACACCACGGCTCTCAATGTCCAGAGATTGGGCTACCTAAGGATCATGTTGTAAGTCGAGGGAAGCTTAACAACAAGGAAGTTTACCTAGATCGTCACTTGTTGAGATGGGGCACCCACTATGATAGGTAGTTTAATTATACCTTTAGTTGTCACCGAACTTCCAGAAAACTCCTAGATCGGCATGCCAAATCTACTCAACCGATCAAAAGTAAGTCCCATTTGGAAAAAGATAAAAAAGTACAGAATGTAAACCAAGCTTCCATTACTAATAAAGATGCAATGTACATTATAATCAGCAATATTAACAGTAACAACCATGGCATCATTGTGTGACTGTTGTATACCTTCTGCATTCCATTTGGTGAAAGTGATGGCATCCCCAAGCTTGTCCTCTAGCCTTAGCTTCTTTGCTGCTAGTGATCCAGACAACCCTCCAATTATCATGTGGATTTCACCTTTGAGGGGTCATTTTTCTATCGTCGCTGGTTCTTCCATCTCCTATGCTGGTGCCGGAATCGAGTATTGAGGCTGACGAGGTCACTGTCGAGCTTTTGAAGGGGGTCGACATGGAGAAGTTCTTCCTCGGATGAAGTGATTTAATCTTCTCTTCCTAATGAGCCTCTCGATTGCACCATGAAGAAGGCGACAATTTTCAGTATCATGGCCATGGTCACGATGGTGAAAGCAGTACCTCATAGGATCATGACGTTTTGGCTTCGTCCATATCTTTGGAGGCTGTGGAAGCTCGGTGTTAATTTCCATCAAAATCTCTCTCAAGAGATATTTAAAGGTGTATAATTATGGTACCTCCTTGGGGGAGAGCGCTGCTGGTCTCTTCTCTGAGGGCTTGGAGATCAACGATTTGTAGATAGACCTCCATCCTTCTGCCTTCAGGATGGAGATCGAGAGCACTAGCGGTAGGTCTCCCTCCTCCCTGGGAAGCGCTCTTTATTTGATCCCGCTGCAATAGGTTCAGCAGGCACATCCTCGATGAAGGCTTCCTGCAAGTGGGAATATTTCTCCATCCGATCAAGCATTCTAGTGTAGTCCTAAGGAAAGGACTTTATTAACGATCTCTTCAGGTCATTCTTCAGGAGTCTACCTCTGGGCGGTCATTATGGTTGATTGGTCCATGTCATGGACTTCCAGGGTTGTCGCATTAAAGCAGCTCATGAAATCGCGGATCGACTCCCCCTTCTTCTATCGAATGGTGTTGAGGTAGTCAGACCATTTCTGTTTATTTCAACTACTGATGAAATGCACAGCCAAAGACCGACTCAACTTTTTGAAAGAGTGGATCGAGACTGATTTCAGACTTGAATACCACTACCGGGCTGGCCCTTAAGAGTAAAGAAAAATGCCCGACAAAGGATGGCATCTAATACTCCTTAGAAGCACTACTATAGAACAGGGCTACAGCAGCACATACTATTTCAGCGATTTAAAAAATCACTACCATAGAATCTAAGACAACGGTTATATGTAACCGCTACCATAGATTAGATCTATAACAGTGGTTATGCATAACTGCAGCCATAGGTTGATCTATGGTAGTGGTTACTAAAAATCATTACTATAGGTCCATTTATGGCAGCAGTTACATATAACTATTGTATTAAGTCAATACTATAGCAGTGATTATAATTAACCACTGCCAAAGATTAGATTTATTATAGCGGTTAGTGAACCCACCGTTAAATGCTCTGACCAATGGCAGCGGTTACGTAGAACCACTACCATATATTGAACCTATAGCAGCAGTTATACGTAACTGTTGCTATAGGTAGATCTATAGTAGAGGTTTTTGCCAACTGATCCTATAGATGTAAATATGAATTTTTCATATTTTTTCTTGAGCATAGTATAATTTTAAAATTTAAAGTTTCATCTTCACCGTTGATTATCTAAGTAATTATCGTTAGAGTGTCATTATAAAAGATCATCTCGATCCGATAGCCCTAACTCTATCGATCAATAAAATTTAATTTTGATGGCTACGAATGACTGTATGATGATTTAATAGATAATGACCATCGATTGATTCAAAAACTTATAATGATGATCTTGATAATATTTATAGCATACTATTAAAATCTTACTTTAATTAGACATCATTATCATGGTCAATCTAGCATGGATGATTTCGATCGTTAAATGAAAAATGAGATGCCCGATTATGAGATAATATTTTAGATAAATAATCTTAGATACTACTTAGATTGTTGTATAGTAATGATCGTAAAATTTAAATTGCATATATATGAACGATCCAAAACTGTATGTCTTCTGATACTCGTTCTTAAAGGTCTTATATAATTATGCTTGTGCTTTTGTAAGATATATTTAACGTGGATAGTTCATATAGATATAGTTTGAATTTTGCAATCACTACCATACAAATAATTAAATTAGTAGCAAAGATCAATTATTAAAAAAATTATCTATTAATCGAATACTATTTAGCCTTTTAATCACCCATTTTTATTTAATGGTTGAAATCATCCAATGCTAGATTGACCATTATAATGATATCTGATTAAAGTGAGATTTTGATATTATACTACAAATATCATCAAAATTATCATTATAAATTTTTGGATCAATCGATGGTCTTTTTCTATCAGATCATCATGTGGTCATTCGTGGCCATCGAAATTAAATTTTATCGATCAATAGAGCTAGAGCTATCGGATTGAGGCAGTCTTTTATGATGACATTCTAATGTTAATTACTTAGATAATGAATGATGAAGATGGACTTTAAATTCTAAAATTATACCATATTTAGAAAAAAAATAAAAAAATATAGATTTACATCTATAGTAGTGGTTGGCAAAAATGCTGCTATAGGCCTATTGCAGCGGTTGTTAACCACTGCTATAGGATCTATAGTAGCAGTTTCTAACAACTACAATAGATCTATGATAGTGGTTTCAAAAACTGCTGCCATAGGTTCGAATAAATTTTTGGTGTGCGCCCATCTTTTCATCTTCTCGGGCTCCACACTCTCTCTCTCCCTCCCTTCTCTACCCGAGCCCTAGTTACCCTCCCCACTGCCGACCCACCCCTTCTCGGCCTGCTCCATCGCCAGCCATCTCCCCGCTCGCCTCCTTCTCTCTTTCTTTCTCTCTTCTTGCCTTAGCTATCCGTGCCCTAGCTACCACCCCGCGCCGGCCTGCCCATCGCCGCCCCCTCACTCAACCCTGTTATCGGCTCCGGCTCCCTCCAACTTTGGCTCCCTCAGCTCTCTCCCTTCCTCAACCCCGTGTCGGCTTCCTTCCTCTGCTGCTGCCCACTCCCTCAGTCCCGATGCCCTCTTCCCTCTAGCGCTGCCCCGAGCCCTGCCTCCCTCGGTCCCGACCCTTCGTCGGCCTACCTCATCACCAACCTGCCCCATCGGTGGCCCTCTTTGGCCTTGCCTTCCTCGGCCCCGGCCTTGCGCCCCATCCTGCCGCCCCCTTTAGCCATGCCCCACCACTAGCCTGCCCTACCATTGGCCCCCTTTAGCCCTACATCCTGCCCTACTATCGACCGCCTCCATCGGTATCCTTTGGCCCTACTATATTTATTAATTTTTTATTAATTTATTTATTAATTTATATTTTTAAATTTTTTATTAATTTACCTCTCTAAGCACATATATATTATATGATTTATTGCATTATTCATAAATTATTTATTATTATATTCATAAATTAAAGTATATTCATAACTTAATATTATATTTTAAATTATTAAATTTTATATTATTCATAAATTATTTATTATTTTATATTCATAATTTAAAATATATTCATAACTTAATATTATATCTTAAATTATTAAATTTAATATTAATAAAAATATTATATATATCTTTTTTTATTTTATTATTTTTTATAATATTTTATTTTTAAAAATTAGTTTCTTTTCTTTTTTTTATAAAGAGGCTGTGATGATTTTTGGTGAAAAATAATTAATTCTTAGTATGATTTTAGCGATATAAGCTCTTTTTTCTTTTCTCTTCTTCTATAAATATTTTAATAATTTTGAATGGTAAGATAATCTTGGATGGCCAGCGACTATTTAGCGGATAACTCTTCACAGTTAATTTAGTTTAGTTGTAGCAGATATCGAAAGTAATGTTGCAATACATGATTAATGATGAATTTGAGTCTTTTTTTATTTTTTTAATTTTTTTCTAATATTTAAGGTAAGTTCTATCATGACTAACCTAAGAAGTACTTCTTAATGATTTTAATTATAGTATCACGATGGCACCAAAATGCCATCTAGCTTTCACCTCTGCCCCTCGGTAGACTACATGGAGCATTGCATCTAAGTCGCAGGCGAAGCATACTTCATCCACCTCCGCATCGGCTGCCCAGAGATCATTAGCATCTACTCCTCTACCAGCATCTAAGCCTCCACCATTAGCCACATCTCTAGCACATGCTCCATCCACTGATGAGTCTCCATTGGCATCCACGTCCGTGATCCCATGACCAATGAGTATACATTTTTATTATGTTATTTATTTATTTATTTATTTAGTTATTATATATTCTTATATATTTGCATAATGTATTTCATTGTAGGTGCATCATCCAGTAGAATATTTCACGGTCTCACACGTATGCCGCATGTATGAAACCACTAGCATCGGATGATAGTAGAGTACGACGTGGAGGGGAGGCCAGTAGGGGAGACTGCGTGAGAGATGCATTTCTTTTTTGAAGTGCTTGTGAGGCAGTCCAACATTATTTCGATAGTGCCCATGGATTAGCGATTGATGGATGCTGGTGTCAAAAATCGAATATGGGAGGAGATATGGGTAAGTGTATCTTAATTATATTTAGGCATTTGAGCTCTTTATACTTTATTTGATTAGAATAATTTCATAACTGACTTATGATAACTTTGTGCAGTGGAGGTACGACTTTTCAGATCATAAGAGAGCTCGAAATGCCTGACTGAAGAAGATTGAAGAGTTATACTGAAACTACAAGATCAAGCTCCATAGAAGATGGCTCGAGCACCAATGGAACATTCTAGAGGAGCTTGTTCCTTGGATTCAGGACTGTCTCTCGAGTTAGTGAGAGGGGATGATTAGGCATTGAAGGAGCCAGGAGTTTCATATTTAATTTCTAACTTTTAAATTTTTTAATATACTAACAATTATATTTGAATACTTTTTAAATATTTATTATTTATTTAAATACTTTTTAGATTGCCTTCTATTAGAACCAAGAGAACCGGGTAGCTCAGGAGTACACTCACACTCTCGACCATAAGTATATGGCCAATCATATGCATAGAGAGGTAATGAATTCTGAATCTTAGTTTATAAATTAAATTAATATTTTTTTTATATATTTCTAATAAATTGATCCATTGTTATAGCTGATGAGAGAGAGTGATGTCTACCCATAGCGCCATCTTTCGATCCAATCATATAGACAAGAAGGGTATGCCGATGAACACCATGATCGAGAGGATTTTTGTAAGTAATAATTAGGATATTAGTATAATTAGTATTATAATATTTTTTATATTATTTTATTTAAATTTATAATTATAGGAGCAGTTAGATGCGCTCGCGAGTGAGGGCCAGACACCTCTAGCCTCCATGACCATCTATCTCAGGTCTTAGGGCCTGAGCACTTTAGGAGGATCCGATGCAAGCCCGGACATACGTCGATGAGTTATTAGTCTGAGGTGAACATCTCTTCACATACTTCTGATATCATCAATCGAGAGCAGCTTGACGAGGCGTTGGCACAGGTAGCTCAGGCTATGGAGTGGGTTGCTCAGGCTATGGAGTGGCTACTTAGGCTACGGAGTGGGCTACTCAAGCTAAGGAGCGCATATCTCGGCTATAGAGCATCATGACCGTTATGGTGACGAGGCTCTCTGCACATTTTGGAGCTGACTTCATGGGCCTTGAGAATTTATTGGCTAGCGCTTTAGTTCCAGCCCCTACAGCTCTAGCTCCAGCTCATCCAGGTCTAGCTCCTCCAGCTCATGCTCCATCTCCTCCTAGTGACAACGACTTAGATGTAGATTTAGCAAATTTTTGATATTTTTTTAAAAAAATATTATAATAAATTTTATTTAGTAATAAAATTTGAGCATTTCAGAAATATTTTTATATTTATAATATTTTCTTATATTAAATATTAAACTACATTTATCAGATAAAAAAATAAAAAATAAAAAAATTATATTTTTTTATTATTTAAAATCTACGATAGTGGTTATAAAATCGTCGTCATAGGTATGTTGACCATTGCCATAATCAACATATCAACTGCTACCATAGCCTATGGCAATGGCTCAGGAACCATTGCCATAGACCCTCTATGGCAGCGATTCAGGAACTACTATCATAGAAAACTATAGCAGCGGTTAATAAACTGCTGGTATAGATTTTTATGGTAGCGATTGGTAAACTACTGCCATAGAGTCTATAGCAGCGATTTCTGAACCACTATAATAGCCTATCTATGGCCGCGGTTCTTGAACCGCTGTCATAGTCTTTCTATGGCAGCATTTATATAACCGCTACAAAAATCATTGCCATCAATCTACGGTGATGGCCACAGTGGCAGCGGTTAGCTAACCGCTGCTGTAGACTATGGTAGCAATTTTTTGGACTATGGCAGTTGTTGCAAACTACTGTCATAGCTCTTTTCTATAATAGTAAAGAGCAACACTGCCTTGAAAGTTTTTATATGATCGACGGGGTCAGAAGTCCCATCGTAGATCTCAAACTAAGGCAGCTTGAAATTAGGAGGCAGCGGCTTCTTCATTATTTTTAGGTCAAAAGGTGGCTCACTGCTGAACCTATCGTAGAGCCAAGCTGAAGAGGCTTTGTTGATAGCTTCGATTTGCTTGTCAATCTCTTGAGCCTCTTTTCGATGACTTGATCCTAGATGGTGCATGTCTTAAATTGTTGAGGAGAGCGGTGATCGAGAGTTGAACCATTTCTTGATTGTGGGCTGAGAGACCATCGGTGGGTTTATCTCCTCTTTAGACTTTGAGAGAGCGTCCGAGGAGGCTCGGCTTGCAACTATGGCTGGAAAACACATGGTTGTGGTAGTACCATCATTGGGAGCACAGTCGGTACCATTGAAGGGTATACGGGTTGCACCATAGAGGGTGGTGCAAGGGCAGCCTGGCTTGGCTGTAGCATTGCTGGAGGAGGCGCGAAAGCATTTTGGACCATCTTAACGGTGTCCGTCAAAGTATTAACCTACTGGATGAGCAAGTTGAATTGGTCCATCGTGACCGACTGGTGAAGAAGTTTCTGCCATCGATGGCTGAGCATGATCGTCAGCCTGAAGATCTACCTAATGGAAGGCGGTGGCATCGGTGAGACAAGATGATGCTCTCTTAGATGGCATATTTTAAAGAATGATCCTTCCTCTATTTATTGTTGCTTGAGATGGTTTGCTTCAGAAGGAGAGTGAGCGGTCTTACGTAGGGATGCAGGAGTGACCTGCAAAATAAAGTTTGGATCAGAAGATTTGACTCCAATGAGAACCCTCCAACGCTCAAGTCAGTAGAGAATGGAAAAGCAACAACGGATTCTCTGAGAGAAATTTCTTGCTTATCTGGATCCTCAGAATTTATGATATTTGTAGGAAAGATGTCTTGCTGACGTTATACTGTTCCGTTAATTTTGGACTGTTGATCATATCGTTCCGACATTACAGTTGCTTTCCTAGAATGCGGAGACTGCTATTGGCATGATCTATATGCCTTATCTGTTCTCACGATATTAGACGAAGTGAGTAACAATTTGATTAATGTTGGACTACAACTAGATCGCTGCTTATTCTCAAAGAAAACTGTTAAGTATGCTGAAGAGTTATTCATCTTAGGCGATTTAGGAGGCTTGAGCACTGGATGAGTTGTTATCAAAGAAAATAGCTCGGTGGTACATCTCGATTTGTCCTTCAGATCGAAAGATATGAGAATAATCTCTTCGCCTCGGTGCATTAATACCTTTATACTGGTCCGAGGTACTTTGATTGCTAACTTAACTGATCCGAGGTATTTATGTTACCGATATAATAATCATAATATTAATAATATTATCTATTTTATATTATACGGTAGAATGCCGCCAAAAAAAAAAAAAAAAAATGAAAGACCAATGATATGATTGTGGATAAAATTATTGTTTTTTTTTTAATTATAATTTTTTAATTAAATATTTTTGGTTGGTTGTTTGATTTTAGCCCGCCGCATAGCGCAGGTAACTTACTGGTAAATACTAAACCCGAGCCCGGATCGATATTTGTTCATGAGAAATTGAACCCTGGCCGGACTCGACCGGCCCAACACCCAGCAAGAGCACAGCCAAAATCGGGTCAGGCCGGACTGGGCTTGGTTTGCGGAGGTTTACCTCACGAAGATCTACCGAAACCGAGAAGCTTCCAGTTCCGGGGCGTATCATTTTCTGAAATAAAAGGAGGAAGCGTTAAATACCTTTCGACCTAGCGCTCAGCTTCATTCGTAGCTCGAACGGATCGGTTTAATCTTGTTCGGAGATCTCTTTCTGAGGTGAGTATTGTTTGGCTTCTCTCTGTCTCTTTTATTCCCTTCTCCTTCGTTGTAGTTTCTTTTTTTGGGGATTCTAAGCTGCCTAAGATTTCCAATTTTAAAGAAGCTTAGCGAGAAATCACAGATTTTGGTAGCCTTTAGTGTTGATATCTTAAATTTTTCCGCGAATCTCTGTCTGTGCCTAATGTAGTTTGTTCACTCTGGGATTATTAACTCAAGCCATTTGTCGAACAGTTTAATGATGATTTTCTTTTTTTTCTTTTTTTTTTTTTTGGCGTGGAATCTTTGAGTGTGGTTCTCTCTTGTAATTTTTGTTTCATCGTTATCTTCTTTTTGATTTAATTCTTATTATTGCTTATAATCTCTGCGTTGGCGTAGGTCATGTTAGGGCTTTTTGTACGACCAATCTCTGCTCGAGTCGTGGTTTAGTTGTTCTCTTTTCCTGAATAGTTTTGCCTTTTGTGTTGGTAAAGTACAAAGTAGGTTTTTTGGGGAGCTGAGATTAAATTTATAATAGGTACTTCACGTTGTTATCTGGAACCCACCTATGAACCATCATCGATGTAGCACCCATGTCAATATGGTAGAGAAACTTCATGTGATTGTGTTCATGCTAGGCTTTTAAGATCTGTGGTTGTGTCATGGACAATCTTCAATCTCCTTCCCCTACAGATTATTGTTTGTGGATTCCTGGGATGATTAGTATTTCTTGAAATCCATCAGAAGAAGATAAAACTAGATGACACTGTATTGTGATTGATTCATAATTCTTTATGCCAAGTTTTTGAGTATCAATGCTATTAGGAGCGCCCACGCAAGGAACAACACATGCCTCACTACGCTATGCTGATGGTCCGGCCTTGCAGGGAAAAAAATAAATACAAATAAATGATTTGATAGCTCAAAATTTTAAAAATTATTTAATGGGTGTTTTGTTGATCGCGTGTCAGTGACAATGCTAGTGTGGCATGGTATGCCAGCCAGCATGGATAGGCATGGGCTGACGCTTGTAACCTTGCTTTACACCAAATCATTGTGTAGGACTCTTTCTGACCAGTATAGGCCAAGTTACTAAAGCCCAAGAGGCATCATTTAATCTATCCTTGACTAATTCTATGCCTTCTTGAGTCAAAACTCAAAAGCAATTTAATGTTCTCTTAGTAATACTCACATTTCTACCATGATCCCATGCTTGATGTTTGAAATGGGAAATATAACTGGAAAGTCATTGGTTAACAATTTAATGAATATGGTCGCTATTCTGTGATGACCCTCAAAAAGCAAAAAACAGTATACAAACAATATGTTTATCTTGCATCAATCACTTTCTGCTGTACTGAACTGATCCTTTATATTGCCATGGATGTGACTGTATCAGAAGATTACATCAGTCAAGTCACTTATACCTACCAAGAGGAAAGAGAGGAAGCCATGCATGCCTTTCCCATGCCTGGTTCGACACCCTAGTATTAGCTAGTTCTAACCTAGAATTGCACAAATAAACAGGAATTGGCCTCTCTACTTTCTTTGTGGAAAACAAATTATCCCATCAAAGATAATCGCAAGTCTCCTCACCTCTGATTCTGCATCACCCCTTGTCCTTTTATCTGCCTCAAGCCCTCTTCCCGCCTTAAAGCTTCTGGCCACACCTTGTCTTCTTTCTTGTCTCTTTTTCTTTCCCCATTCCTCCCCTCTAACTATCTCTTTCCTTCCTATCCTCTGAACAAGAACTGCTTTATTCTTATTCTCCTGAAATTTGTCTACTTATGAAATTAAGTGTGCCAATCCTCATACATCCAAGATGCCGTCCCATGACCTTTTGCAGAGGAAATGCTTTAGTTATATTTAAACCAAAAAAACTTGACCCATTGTTGAGAAGAAGTTGCTCTGTTACTTGATGAAAGGCTAATCATGTAAGTATAAGCTTGTAAGATAAAAGCTTCTCACTTTCCAACAAAAACAGGTATAGCCAATCAATTTTTTATCTGTCTAATACATTCTCAAAGTTTCAGCAAGACAAATGCTTGTTATTAACAGTTGAATTAATTGCTAACTAGTGATTTCTATTTGATCATTCATAGTTATTAGATGTCTTGTATTGAGAGTATTATTTATGTCCACCTCTAGAATACTTGTTCCAAACATTTCAGAGAGAAAAGGAGAGATGGAAGATTGAGCTATCCAAGAAACTTATTCTCCTCAAAAGTGTAGATTCAGAGTTTGTTTTTTTAATTTTATTTTATTTTTTTGGGTTTTTTTTTTTTTTGGGGGGGGGGTGGGGGCGGTAATGTTGGAGTAATATGCATTAAGACTGGTATGGCCGAGAGTTGCAGTGAAATGAATAAAATCACTGTGGGTGGTGGTGGTGGGGGGGGAGTATGGGCATGAGATAGTCCGAGGAGGTGGGAAGAGGAAGGTTGGGCATGGACAACAAATGGCGTATTTAAAACATTAATCCTTTTTTCTATGGGGCTTGGGAAGAAAAAATTTCAAGTTCAAGGATGAGGGAAGATAAAAAGCTTTTTGTAGATATGAATGCTTTAACCCATCATAAAATTCAATCATGATTCCCTTTCCTTTTATGTAGATGGTAGAGAAGAAGTTGAAAATGTTCATTTATTTATTCATTTATTTTGAATGGGGTTTCTTGTAGAGTATTAATCAAAGGAGAAGGTGGAAGAGGCTGCTCAAAGGTGGTGATTTTACCACCAAGACAAGATTATGATCTGTCACTCCATCAATTTAATCATCTTCTTAATGCATAGTGACATGCCACAGCTTGGTAGTAGCCTCGAGTTTTTCTTTTATTGGTTGCTCGTGCATATTTAGATTAGCAAAGCATGGTTGACAAAGCAATGGGTTGGAATTTTTTGCTTATCAAATAATTTGGTTGCTAATTAAATAAAGCTACAAGTGATGGATCAATCAAGATGAAGAACCAAAAATGGAGGAAAAGAATAAAGGGGAGGAGAATGTCCTAAACCCTCGAGGGAAATTAAAAAATAGGACTCCATTGAATTAATTCATAATTTTTTCGCACTAAAATCATGGAGGTGACCTCACCTTTCATACATAGGTCAAGTTACTTATGCTAGTTTGATATAGGCCCTTGATCTTATAAGATTTCTTGGTACAAGAGAAACTTGTAACTTTCCAATGTAAGTTATACTCCTGCTTTAATCTTGTGCTTAGACTTGGATTGTATTTGATATCTCTAATAACTAATTACCTTTAATCAAGAGAGGTTTCAGTAGCTTTTAATTAAGTGGCCATACCTAAAATCATTTAGGTATCCCTTGGAAAGGGCATAAACTGCCTGAATCTTTCTAAATTTTTCCAGCATCACTATGTAGGAATATTTAAAGATTTAGTCATAGGGATTATTCCCATTAATGTGGGTTTGTGTTGTTAATGAAACTCTCAGACACATGCATCAAGATCTTCAAGGTGCCATCACTTGCTACACTTCCCTTGATCCTTCATTCTTGAACTCTACGCTAGTTTATATGTCAATTAGCTTGATGATTTTTAGCGAGCAGCATTTAGCAAATGGATTTTATTCAAACCTTTTAAACCTTCTTGTCTCGAGGATGGTGCAACAAAGCATTGGCTTTTTCCTTGGCACCATGGTTGAATATTTGACCTCTTGCATTGCCTTGAAAGGCTGGCTGGTTAAATTGCCCTTGCATATTTGCATTTTATATAGACTTTTCACCTTATATATATCGTGATCACTAAATTTTCACAAATAAAGGAAGCTCATCAATATTGGCTAACACCTTCAGTAGACCTTTTATCACATCATTTGGTACTCGACAAACTCTTGATGAATCATTCAATGTGAATGTGAAGGGATGTTCGTGATATGAAGGGCAAAATAATTACAGTGTGTGATCATGTATAATCTTTACAAGTATTTAGATATGTCATTATGTTAGGACATAGCCCCTCATAAGTGTGTAATTGTATTATTGCATTTGAAAAAGTCATGCTCACCACTTTACAAGAAAGGCAAACTGCAAGACATTCATTAGATACGCCCAAAAGTTGTTGCAAACTGCAAATTTGACAAGAAATTCACCACTAATGGCCATGAATGCAGTAACTATCTCAATCATATGGTCATGAGGAGTGAGCAGGTGAGGTGAGCATCCACTGAACTCATGATTGGTGGAGATATTACATGAGAAAGTTGTAGCATCCCCTGGCTAGATGATGTTATTTAGGCATCATGGTTGCATACGGTTTATGCAAAAAGGAATATTTGATGAATGGCTTAGCAATCACGTCTGTTAAGATGATTTACAATAGATTTGATTAATAGGTTCTCTAATTTTAATTTGCTTCGCAATGATAAAAGGCTTGGGCTAACAAATGCAATGGAATGGATTTGAGTATTAGGACAACTACTTTTAAGAAACTAATATGCTATATATAAGTCTATATATTATTCTATAGTAATTTATTTAATTTGGGGTGTACATATTGAAAAAATGCATTTATAATGGAACTAAATCCTACATGTGCTATGTATACAATTATTCTCACAATGTCCTTGGCATATGTTGTAAAAGATTTTCTTAATAATATCCTTCATCCAATCTAATTAAAGATTTTTGTTATGTATTTCATGATATATTGTTTTGCTTTTAGGGATGCATGTCTTGTTATTGTTCATTTAAGAATAAGAAGTGAACTGTGTGAAGCAAGGTTTAAATACCCAATGTTTCTGTCAGAATGGTACATCATCAGAAAGGTATTGGTATTGATAGCACCTACAGAAACTAACATATTTCAAAAAACTGAAAAATCACCAGTACCAACCGGTGTGGTACTGTCAGTATACATTGATGTAGTTTGGTGTAGATTGGTATGGCCAGTCTGTATCGGTACAACTATTTCGACATCCTAGCACTTAAGCTAGTGCCAATTTCACACTAGAATGATACGGTACCAATTGTACTATCCTATTTTAACGATTTTTCAAAATCATGGTGTGAAGTTTGTTTAGTTAATAGGGGAATAGTTATAATGGACTAAAATAGTTATATATTCAGAATATGTATGCAAATGGTTATGGAAAGGTGCAATTCACTTACCGCACAATCCCACATCTAACATTGAAACAGTTTCTGTGAAGACAAAAGAGATTAGTTTGGATTTAGAAAGTATTTTTCAATTCCCCAAGAGAAATCATTTCATATAGATTTGACTAATCCCCTTGTGATTGGAGAGCTCCATGGGATGAAAGCTCTAGATTTTTGGTTGGAAAATGGAGCTGGAGGAGTGAAAGTGGCCAAGCAGGACTCCTTAGTCACTTCCGGAGGGTCAGGATTAGGGAGTGGCCAAGCAGGACCTAGAGGGGTTGCTGGGGATAGGAGTATTACTCCAGGAGCAAGAAGCTGGTGGCTTTTCGGAGGAAGTGGAGATAGGGTAACTACTAGTTTCCTTGAGGGGGGCCATGCCCCCCAACTAAGATTTGGCTTCACCCCTGGGAAAGAGGGCATCTTGATCATATATAAAATATAAGAAAGGAATAAAAATATTAGTTGGGTGGTGTGGAGAGAGGAGATAAACTGGCAAGCCATTTTTAAGGAGAATAAAGATTTAAGGGAAACAAAAAATAGAGAAAAGGAATAAGAAATTTTGGACCAGTCAACCCTATAAAAATATGTGTAGATTTATATTGGATAAGTAGACAAATAGGGAGGGGTAGAGGAATGCAGAAAGAGGTGAGAGAGAGAGGGTGATAAGTAAAATTCAAACTGAGAAGTCTATTCAATTATAAAATCTCAAATTTGCAAAGCTTAGATTTACATATCCAACAACACTCCAAAACTCATGCCTAGTGACTGTATCTAATATACAGGGTAGTTATGGACTTCTGTGTTATTGTACATAAGACTAAAAGCAAATAGAATTCTTGTCATCTAATCATAAACCACTTTGTAATTACCCAACAGCAAAAAATTCTTTTTCTTTGGTATGAAAAAAATTCTTTTTCTTGATATATTGACATATAAAATATGAATGGCTGTTTGAGTACCTTCTTAATTTTTTTGCTTTATTGGATGTAGCATTACTATGTGACCTCCCTAGCATAAATCATTTCATTTTTAGAAGAGAATATTAGAAATTTAGGACAAATGTAATATCTGCTCATGACTATCATAATTAGAACATTTTCAAGATTGGTTGTGACAGTTATTAGGTCTGCTCACCTTTCTACCAAGTCTTGGTTCCTTCTTGCCCCTTCCTCTAAAGTAATATACTAGGTGATAGTTTATTTATTTATTTATTAAAGAAATACAAAAAGAAAAACTCAAGAAAGTTATGTAGGCTCTTTGTTGAAGGATTGGGACAAAGGTACTCATGTGGTAATTTACTATCATATTTGCTCTTAACTAAACTCCTAGCCTTTAGGGAAGTGAATTTTCGATTGGAATGAGGAAACTTTGAAATGTAGAGTGTATCTCTCACGCCTCAAACCCAGCCACAAGAGCTAGACATTTGACATGGCCATATATCCTATGAGACTATGCCCTTGTTGTATTCAAGCCTTAAAACCTGTAGATCCAAAATAATACAATATAATGAAAATATTCACAGGCAGCGGTACAAAGTCAGAGCTGGTTAAACCACAAATAATAATTAAAAAAGTTTTAAAACCATAAAAACCATAAATAATTTGTAATTCACAGCTTACAATTCCAAATAAGCCGCAACTACTCAACAAAATTAAAGAAGATAATCTCAATTAATTTTTTGTAAAGTTAAATCTGGTCCACACTAAAAGTACCAAGCCTTGTCTCAAATGACACCGGCCACCTTAACCTGCCAATCTAAAAGACTTTGGATCAGAAAAGGAGGGAAATCAAAATAATAAGCTTAATAGCCCAGAAAGCAATGAATATCTTCATTAGCTTGTTCAACTAGTAAATTTTTTTTTTTTTTCTAGTATTGAACATAAAAAGGCAAAATCATTATATATATATATATATATATATATATAAAGTTAATAATCAAAACTAGGCAGGTATACTCACTCAAATATTCATATTCATAAGGACAAATTTTGTATTTTCACCCAACAGACTGAGACTATTACCACATTTATATTCTATTACGAGGCCAAAATTCTCTATTTATACCTTGCTAGGGGGTCAGAATACTGCATTTAGACCTTGCAAAGTGGGCTAGAATAATATAAATTCTGAAACAACCAAATTTGTAAACCCTATTGATGGGGTCACTTGAGTCCACAACAAAGTGAGGCTGAGAGTCAAAAATCAAAGCATATTAATGGCATTCATTTATGATTTTAGATGGCAAATTCTAAAGCAGAATATTTATTTGTATTAAAATATTTCCATACAAAATATACGTAACATTTAGTAGTAAAAGTAGAAGTAATGCTTTTAACTTACAAGTTGGATTTCCATACAAAATCATAATTTTAATGTAATTGCATAAAATCCAAAAGATTTTCTCATTTAAGAATATTAGTCAATTTATAATTTATTTGATATTAAATATTTATTCATAGTTAATAAAATGGAAAGCTTGTAGAAAGGGTAAACTGTTACTTGGCTAGCATCAATAGTGAATGAACCCAACTAGTCCAGAAAGGTCCTTCCAGGGTCTAATAATCATTTACAACCTATCAAAATACAATGGTAATAAATTTCTATAGTTTGCACAATCCACAAGCAATTTCCCTGAATTATTTCTAGAAACTTGGAAGTCTTGTAAAAGGTTATGGACCTTAACAAGTCATATTCAGCCCTGAAATTAAACTTAGCTATAACTAACTTGATACCCCTCTGGGTCTATTTCTAATTTGCCAATAGTAATAAAACCCCAAAAATAACTTGTATGTATTTGTGTACAAAAATAATATGATGTAGGATCAACTAAGTTTAAAACTCTAACCTCATAGTTTTATATTCTGAATTTCAGGAAAATACTTTTCCAAATTTTAGCAGCTTAATTATATTTTAGGCAGAAAACTGATGAACAGAAATTTTATCTTGTAGAAATCAAGATGTAGAAATACGGTATACAAAAATATACTATTCAGTAGTTTAGTTTGCTGAAATTTATTGTACCAAAATTATTATGCAGAATTCCGTGTGTCAACAAATTTAATTATAGAATATAATATACATAAATATAATAATTAGAAATTTGAAAACCAAAATATGGATACATACAAAATTACTTTCCAGAAACTAAAAACAGAATTTTATTTTTTTGAAATTATGTTAAAGAATTCTAATAGACATTGTCCAATATACAAGACTTTAAAAAGCTAGAGTATGATATTCAGAAAATTAAACTGCAGAAGTTCAAAATAGATTTGTTAGCTGGAAATAAGTTTTGCTGAAATTATTTCGTGCATAATCCTTTTTCTTTAAAACAAAAAATTAACATAAACAGAAAACTGTTCAAACATTTAAAACTATCAGTGTGTACTATACCGTACCGGAAATTGATATGTTGGTATGCCAAAACCAAACCAACCTCTATACAAGGCATATCGACATCATATCATAATATGCCAGTCTGGGGTTTGGTTTAAAGATTGCAAACCTTGGTTAAAATAATATTGATAAGGAAAGGAAAGACCTACCATCATGATAAAACTTCCAGAACCGCAGCTCCTCTCTGAAGTGTACTATCTCTCTCAATGTTTTGTCCAAGCACACAAGGTATTGTACGTTTCCCAAGCCCTTGGCCTCACATGCACTCTAGACTCCAAGGAACATCCACTGTGGCCTTTTATAGGTCATAAACGAGATAGTCCAACAAGGACCATACTTTCTAGTCAAAGACGTTATAAAGTACGCTTCCACAATCCATATATCCTATTAACAATATTCTATTCGACTAAATCACTAGCAAATACAATTGTGTTGGATTCCTGCATGTACTCGGACACATGTAGACTTGATCCTTGATTGAGAACAAGCCTATGACCGCTACCTTAATGTATTCTAAATAATAACCACTGGTACAATATATTTAACGGTTCTTGATTCCTTTATAGAACTTGATAAGTGTGGCTCATTTTTCCCGTTCTCTTCAAGAAAAATCATGCATTATGTTCTTGTACAGGTTTCCTGTCTGTAAGATGACAACTCCTAACATAATCATCCTGTAAATCCCTGGATGAATCTCAATGACATTGCCTGTATATATTATCTAAAGTGGATGGTCTTCAACCATATTTTAACCTCTACAGGCCACTGAGTGTAAGACCAACAGCAGCTATGACCCGTTCATCAACATAACCTGATGTATAACCCATCCTATACTCTATATATCTATCATCAGAACAGTGACGTTTGAATCTCCATCCCTACAGACATCCCCTTTTCTTTACTCCGCGTTTCTCTCTCCAATGCCATTATGTTGGATGTCCTAATGTACTCTTTTGGTCCTCCCCCCCCCCCTCCCCGGCGGCCCCTGCGGCACTGTGTGCATGGGTACGCATGCATATAGGTCCACACACGTGCTTGCTTATGAGCAATATGTGAATGGCAATGCCATCTACAGTTAATGACCTTGTGTAGGAAATGACCACAACCTGTAGTTTTCACAAAATCATACTCAAGACTAAGGGTTGTATGCATGCACGTTTTGTTCAAACCCAAACTTCATTTGTTAGCTTTTGCTTGAAATCCTGACAGACAAGAAGCCTTCTCCCTTCAGTTTGCAGTTGGCTGATTGATGTCATGTCATCTAATTTAGAAAGCATTCTCAAATTAACTTGCTCACCCTCTCTATCCAAGTATTTTTTTGGTCTCTCCCTGCTCTTTATCAAACCCCTTCTCTCTTGACATGAGTCATGCCACCATTACAAATAGTTTTCCCTTGTGTCAGCTTCGTTTAATGTCTTTCATGACCTTCCTCTGATATGCTCTCTTAACCGTTTCTTTTCTAACTTATTATTTGTCATGTGTGTGCCTGTACACCTCAGTCCTCCGCACTCTAATATGCTGATCTTGTACTTGACCCATGCAGTCTTGGGCCTTGGATCTCACACACTGTGTAAGATTGGATCATTTTGTCAGCAGCAGTATTTTAATTGAAACATTAAGAGTTTCGCTGGTCATCCCAATTGTCACACACCTTTGCTTAAAAACCGAAGGTTCCAGTGAGTCTTGAGTGGAGGTTCCCAGGTATTCGGAGTTGGGCAATTATGGTTCTCTTTTTTCGTGAAAAAGAGCTTCCATAAAAATTATGAGAGGTATGCTGGGCGGTAGCATCCAGATGCATCCTACTTATGTTTGCTGATTGGTTTCCTGGCATTTTTAATGGCTTTTTTTATCAGTAAATAAAGATTTAGTATTTTCTCACTTGCTGCAGTTGGTCCTCTTGCTTGCTGGATTGTGTGTAGAGGCAGTTTGCCCTTTATTTACTATCATGCTTCCCGTGGATTTCCATTTAACGGTGAGCTCCAACAAATAAGCTAAGGTTACTTGCCTGATTTCTGATGAATGAAATCTTATTTTATCCAGGATTTCTGCTAGACATGGCCAAGCATCATCCTGACCTCATCATGTGCCGGAAGCAACCGGGAATTGCCATTGGCCGCCTGTGTGAGAAATGCGATGGCAAGTGCGTCATCTGTGACTCGTACGTGCGTCCATGCACGCTTGTGCGTGTCTGTGATGAGTGCAACTACGGCTCTTTCCAGGGCAGGTGTGTCATCTGCGGGGGTGTTGGCATTTCCGATGCGTATTACTGCAAGGAGTGTACCCAGCAGGAGAAGGACAGAGATGGATGCCCCAAAATCGTCAACCTCGGGAGTGCCAAAACCGATCTCTTTTATGAGCGTAAAAAATATGGTTTCAAGAAAAGATGATTGCGGGGTGGGGAGGGCGGACATGGATTGGTGCATCCCACCCCTTCCGATGTCTGTCATCTGCTTTTGCTGCATGTTTGGTACCATTGAAATCTAAAGCCTATCGTATGGTTGGATTACTTTTGTTCTACATTGGACTTTGGTAAGGTGCAGAGACCCACATTAGATGGGGTGGAGCCTAATGTACTTGAAGCTGTGAGGAACATCTAGTACAGGTGATGTATTAATGATGGCATGCAGAGTTCTCTTGTGATAATGAGCATCTTAATGAAATTGCTTGTTCTTGTGTGTTGTGGAGGGATACTAGCTGGTATGACTTTTGTACTTCCGCTTCGCACATTACATGAGGAAAAGGGGTTTTCTTAATCTTATCATGAGTCTGCATTTATTAGCAGGAAGAAACAGTACAAAAGCTTTTATTAAAATTTTGAAGCATGGCTGGCTTTGTGTCTCTTCTGGTTGCTTGGCTGTATCCTGGTAAGCAGCTGAGCAATTTGCGTTGATGTAGACCTGTGATTTTTCATCAGGTTTTTATGCTCCTCTTAACTGATGGGGTGGAAGCTATTGTTGTTCGGATGATGTAGTGGCTCAAGTGAATTGGATTTTTTTTATAAAAAAAATTAGTAATTATGTATGTTAAAGATGATTTAAGCGTGCAAGTAAAATATATGTAATAGAATAAAATAGTAATTATATGTGGATGTAATATAAACAAATAAAGATAATATATAATTATAGATATAAGTAAATTTATAATGGTTTGGTGTTAAATTTGGTATTTATTTTTATTTTTTAAGAGTTTTTATTTTGAAATTTGGTTATAATTTTTAGATATTATTATTCAACTATTTTGAATAGATTCATAATTAATTCAGTTAGTTTTATATTAAAATATTATAGTTAATATGATTATCTAATTTTGAGGTTTGTTAGGTTGCTCTCATAAATTTTTTTTTCAAGAAAGAAAAATAAAGAATGCAAATAGGAATCGAATTGAATAAGCTAAAAGAAAAAGCTTGTGGAAGCACGAAAGAAGCCGTGGCTGACTGTAAGGATTTGGACTTTTTTCTTCAACTTTTTGATGGTTGCCGAGGATTTACTCAAGACTACCCAATCAGTTAATACTCTTAATTTTTTTCAAAGAATTGAATTGGCTTCAGGGCTCTAAGCATTCATTTCACTAACTTTGGCTTTTCAATATTTTTCCTTAGTCACTTGCTTTCCAATTTAATTTTAAAGTTAATTTGCTTTAGTTCTTGTCGGAAAAAGGTAAACCAGCTGTTGTGCAATCAAAAATGGTTGTTGGAATTGAAATATGCCGGTTGGAAAAACTAGCTGTTGGGATGTTTTCTGTCGAGTAGTCTCGACTCTATTTAAGGGGTCAACTCGTCTAGCTCTTGAATTGACTTGTGAAAGCCTTAATTTTGATGGTTTTCTATCTTTTATCTATGGCCATTTTGAGATAAACTCATGCAGGACATTAGGTCAATGTGTCAAGCAATTATTTTTGTGCATTTTTTATCTTTTACCTATAGCCACTCATGAATTGTGCCAGTATCTTTCATTGAGTTCTCTGTACGAGGTTGGCTCTTGAAATCTTCAAAACAATGAGTTCTCTGTATCAACTTTTGGTCGTTGAGGGGCATCATGGGTTGAATTCTCTAAGCCGAAACCTATATAATGTCTTCAAAACCCTTTTAACCTTGCGTGTTTGAGTGATTTTCTTCTTTCATTAAATAGATTATTGTGAGCACCTGAGAGAACTTACAATCATTCTTAAAGCATTCCATTAATACCATTTGTATTTCATTGTTTTGCTATAATCAAAATCAAAGTCTTAAGTCAACAGCTATCTAGCATAAGTTTGATTGGATGAAGCAGGGGCTGCTAGAAGAAGCATTCTACACATTACTTTCATCATCCAAATGCTGCAAGTTTGCTCTAAAATCATGATGTTTCAGAAGTGCTTTTTCTTGTTTTCCTAATTTTTTTTGTGATTTTAGACTAGCAAATAACGAACAAGTAACAATTAGAATAAAAGGGCTTACAGTAACGCTTTAAATGAAGATTCTATACAACTACGCTTCGAAGATTCTACGTTAAAAGGTATTGGGCTTTTATATTATCAATTAAAAGTGCAATACTTTGTTGCCATCCAATCCAACCTAACAAAGTTAGATGAATGGGTTATAATGGTGAACGGCTGTTGGTTAGCCTGCAGTTTGCTTGGATTGGAAGATTAGCTTGGAGTAGAAAATCCGACCCGCGGATAGAAAGATTGGTGGATCCAATGCTTAAGTCAAGCCAAGCTCTGGTGGAATGGTAGAGATTTGAGAGTAAGAGCGATATAAAGTAGAGTAGAGAGAAGAACAAGTATATTCAAAGATTTCCGGGTTCTAAATATATAGGAGTGAAGGTATGGAGCCGTTGCTTAATTTTGTTGCAACAAAATTCGTTCAACACCTACATACATCATCAGCAAGTCTCTTCACGGTTTTCTCCAAGAATGTAGGCACCCCAAATCTGTGAACCCCTCTAAGTTACTCGGTTTGCAGGACCGGGGGCCTCTATGAATTTAGGTTTGGTGACTATGATTGAACTAAAGCAGCCTCTGGAAAAGCTGCTTGACCTCCAAAGCTTGCGTAGCCAGTCATGCCTCATCAAAAGAAAATATTAGGGTAGGTACTCCCGTGGGGGTGGTATGAGGTAGATTGCTATGTGCTCTAATCAAATAGCACACCCCTAACTTTGATTTGAATGTTTTATCAAATAGTATGTACTTTTCAGGATTGCAAGATACTGTCGGTGCATGTTAAATGTGAAAAATGGAAATTTTAGTACAAATTTAATGGTGTAATTAGGATAAAAATAAAAGGACCCCCAGACCTAATCTTCTAGCAGTACTAGATTTCTTCATTTTCTGGAAAGGTGAGATGGATATTATTAGTGCTGTAGATTTATTAAAAAAGAAATGGAGAGAGAAGGTTGTGAGCGTTGGTTAGCAAAATGGAGGGTACATGAGCATAAGATGAACACAGCGAGATGGTGGATACAAGGACATACGGTAGAAGTGGAATAAGAGTTGGAAAGAAACATGATCAAAGATGAGCTTATATGGACTTCAGAGTGTAACAACCATGTGAGATGATTTAGACTAATCAATGGGAAGAGTTTCAAATGGAGGGGCCAGATGGTAAGTAGTAATAGCTTGGATGGATTTCATCCACCCTAAATAAATTGACCAAACTTTATTGTTTATGGCTAGCCAACCTTCAATGTTCAAAGCTATCAACAATTAGAAAATTATGAACAGCTTAATGGATCAAGCTCAGCCCTTTCAGCAGCCATTTTTCAGCAGACTATATTTGGATTATCACAATATAAGATGATCATTCTCATAATGCTATTTGAATTAAAAATGTATGGACTCTCAGCACCTAAGGATGAATGTACATATCATACAGCAATAAAGATTATTAACACGAAAGCATCCATTAACATTCATGAGATCACAAGCAACTCATTGAAGAGACTAAAGTGGTTTTATATACAAGAGTCTTAAACTGCTTGATGCATCAATTTTTATTTGAATGTGTAATTTACATCCATGAATTTACTCTTTTCTGAAGAATACATGTATTATCACATATTCAAGAATTTTTTTTTAAAAAAAAAAATCTTAATTGACTGTTCATCTCTGTACACTCCTTATTTCTTGGGAGCAAAGAATTTTTCCAAGACCCATTTTATCATACAAGACAGAGGATATTGGCGCTGGGATCCAGGACAAGTGCAAGGTGTCTCTCCTTTATACAGTGCTGAGAGTGAAAATTGCATTTGTGATTATGTAGCACCTTATGCGCAGATTGCATCATATGTTTGATATTCCCAATTAGATGAGGGATGGAAAATACTTGTTCCATCTTCAAATTTCATCCCTGCAGGCTAATGCAAAAGAATATTAAAAAAATAGTTCTATAAATTGTGTATCAAAATAAACACAAAACATATGGAAATTTCTTACAACCAGAAACAACAAATTTCTTAAGTTTATTAATGTGGAAATTTTAACAGCATGCACGGCGGGAGCATAAAACATGCTAAATCTGCAAGCGCTTAACAGAGCAGCTAAAGGAGTGCACGATCTGATGCTGATTAATAGCACAAAAATTTAAATAGTTCAGTCTAGTTAGATGATCAGGCTTCAACAGCACTGCCAGTGCAACCGGAACAGTCAGATCAAAGTTGCAATCAAGAAAGCATCTTCATTTCAGCCTGCAGTTCTGTAGTCTAGATGCTGTGTTTCAAAATATGGAGCAGCCAAGACATTTAGGTTTTCATGCACCAGGAGTCGCATGCTTGATTAAATAATGGATCTTGGTCCAAATATTTTCAGGTATTAGTTGAAACACAATTTGAGACTTTGGATTAATTGTCTTGGTAAAAGAAGGATATGCATTATTTTGTTAGTAGATGAAATGTCTAGACTGGTGAATGTTTCTTATATTTCAGGTTATAGCCACTGTATATAGAAGTAAATCCTTCAGAATGAATAAACTGAAAAACAAAACCAAGTTATGTGGCTATACAATCTTTTCTATCATCAGTGATGACATCAGAAGTTTAACTCAGAAGTTATTGGGAATGCAACCTAGTAGTAGTGATCCATTAAAGTTAGCGATCAAGCGATCATCAACTTACATGAATTCAAGTGTTCTAAAGGCTGTCTCGCATAATTTCTAATAATTTGTGAAGCTTTCATTACATTATAATATTTGCCGCATGTGATGTGAGACCCATGAATGGATACCAGAAGAACCTTCCTAAGTCAATCCATAAATGATTTCAAGAAAAATCTGTCAGCAATCATCTTGATGGATTATTTTGGTAGGAAAACAGCTGAGAAATTTCATGGAATGAAAAGCTTCATCTTGTACTTCTTCCTCTTCCATCAATGAAGCACAAAGTGTCTAAAAATGGACATTGGAATTATTTCTTTTTCCCATTGAAGATCTTAGAAAATGGGTGAAGTTGAAGTCATTTGACATTTTCTAAATGTACTTAGTGTAGAGGATAGCAAAGCGATTGCTTCATGGATTGGTTATATCTTGTCATAAACTCAAGAAGGAATTTGCCTATGTTCTACATATTTATATTTATCTCATCACCTCTAAATTTTCAACGCTAACTGTTAGCAATACCAATATGATAGCCATATTATTTGGTTCGCCAAGTTACTTCAACACTTCCAAGTGGCATTTATTGTGAGAAAAATTTTACAGTGGCATCTCTCTCTTATTTCGCTGCAGTTGGACACCTTATCACATAACAAATTACACTAACATACATTGATGCAGGGTGACATACAGATGTAAATGATCTGACATAAAAAAAAAAAAAATGTCTAAATCACCATATAAATATCTCAAGTTCAAATGCATGTTTTGCTATGTGATATGTGATAGAACATGCTGCAACCTTCTAAACAACGAGATAGGTTAGTGTTATCTGAAGCTACGTCACAGCATCTGAACAAACAAAAATCAATTTGATCATAGAGATAATCATATAAAATTCGAAGTGCTTACTCTTCAAAATAATTATAGTTTATCGGGCGCCGCATGGTGCAACTAATGAACCCTCAAGCAAGTCTCCTCTGCTATTATGTCGCTTATATTTTAACTCTTATATTGAGTTCTTTTCGTGGTGATTTTGAAAAAGCGAGCTGCTTCTCTATACAGCTGTTCTCCTTCAAATGGCTTTGGTACATAGCCATCCATTCCACATCTTAGACACTCCTCATGCGTTGCCTGGATCACATCTGCTGTCATGGCCAATATGGGAGTGTGCCAATGCAAGACATTTCTAGAAGCTTCTAGTGGCACTTCCCCACGTCTTATCCGATCATTGAGATCATTTTCCATCTCCCGTATCCTTTTAGTAGCTTCAAATCTGAGAATTTTAACGGTGAAGTTTCACAGTTCAGCAAACAACCAAATAAAAGGTTCAAGACAGAGTATAACAGAAACATAAAACCATATAGACAAAAAAATTATGGCAATACAAAAGATAAGTGCAATGATAAAATTAATCTCTAACTATTTTTTTCCAAAAGAAAATGATTACTGTAGTAGAAGTCATCATTAACTGCAATTCCAGTAATTAGAAGAAGATACTTCACCAAGCAAGTAAATGAGATGTACCCATCCATTTCTGGCATTTGAATATCCATGAAACAAGCATTGAACTTGTGTGGTGGCTTGAGCATTATGATTGCCTTCTTCCCACTTTCTGCACAAGTTACATCAGCTCCATACCACTTCAAAGCACCAGCAGCTACTCTCAGATTCACGATATTATCATCTACAACCAGAATCTGCTTTCCATGAAGAAGACTGCACAATGACAAATGATGGACCCCTCCATTTTGAAAATTGTCCCTGTCTCCACCACCCATAGCTCGTCGCAGAGACAGTTGTAGCAAGCTAGCTCTGAGGGGCTTCATGATCATAGTTGAAAAATATTCAGCAGAGCTAGTGGGACTGCTTTTGGGAGAACTGCTAGGTTTTGCTAATAGAAAAAGTTTTGGAATATTTGTCTGGTTATCCTTCCTTAATTTGCTAACAAAACGAGGCCAGAGTTTAGCATCCTTCAACCATGTTTCCTTGTCAACAAGAACCATATTTACCATTAATGTTCCATCAGTTATTCTAGAGAGAACTTGATTTAGGTCACTGGCCAGTTCAGCATGAATACCAAGCCTTTGTAGATGGTACTGTGTGACCTTTGCACGAGCCGGTCTGTGGTCAATCACCAATGCAGTCATCCCTTGAAATTCAGATGATTTGTACTGATTTGAATTGCTGCATGCTCTCGAAAGAACAGCAGTAAAGGTGAAAGTGGAACCAATCTGGGGTTCACTCACAAATCCAATCTCTCCCTTCATAAGACCAACCAAACATTTACTGATGCTAAGTCCAATCCCGGTGCCCCCATGAATGCGTGAAATTGATGGGCCTACCTGCATAAAAGGAGTGAACACCCGGGACTGGGCTTCTCGAGGGATTCCCACACCTGTATCTTCAACGGATATGATTAAGTTAATCAGATCAGGATAGGTTGACAAAAGAGACAGCTCAGTCACAGGCAAATCCTGATTGAATATCTTAAAGCTCTCCCAGCTATGCCTTTTATCGGCTACAGGAAAGCCACTCAAGGTACTAACTGACGGAGCTTCTGTTTCCACTTCGAATGAATTCATCACCTCTTCGACAAGATGAACAGTCACATAGATATGCCCTTTCTCTGTGAACTGCAAAAAGAAAAAAATGTGCAACTGCTTATTTATTTAACTTCATAAGAATCAATCAACTTCGCATATAAAGAAAGGCAACTACTTACTTTTATAGAATTTCCCATGAGATTTGTGATGATTTGCCGTATTCTTCCAGAATCACCGACAAGAAATTCAGGAACTTGATCAGAAACATAAACTGCCAGCTTTTCTCAGGGATCCCACAAAAACAGTGGCATGCAGTCAGGAGATGAAATATTGACAAATATGGATAACAGAATGCTTAAAATTATCAGTTACCTCTATCTGTTTTTCCTGGGACTTTCCGTAGAAGAGTGACAAGACATCATCCAGAACTGCCCGCAAGTCAAATCTGACAGCTTCAAGCTCAAGCTTGCCAGATTCAATCTTTGCTTGATCCAGAACCTCATTTATAAGTGATACAAGAGCTTTTCCACTTTCTTGGGCAATTCTCACGTAATCTTGTTGTGTGATATCCAGCTCAGTGTCCATAAGCATTTGTAGCATCCCTAAAGTTTAATTTTGTCAATATGCATCATTCTAAATTACTGTAATGTTATGTTGGGTAAGGAAATGTTTCAATTCCTCACCTAAAACTCCATTCATTGGAGTTCTGATTTCATGAGATACAGTTGCCAAGAACTACATAAACATGACATGGAACCATTGATATTAGGAGTACAAATTCAAAATAGAACTAATTCAAGCAAAGATCAATAACCTGAAAGGCAACAAAAAAGGTACATGGTTTCAGGGCTAACATGGCATAACCTACCTGAGACTTTGCCACATCTGCTGCTTCTGCACGTTTTTTAAGTTCCATCATCTCCCAGTAGTCATCTTCCACTTTGGCAATGCGGTTGACCGTAGCATGAAAAATGTATCCGATTAGCAAGGCAATCACAAGAGCTCCAATTGATGTTGTTATGGCAAGCCATGGCAACGATGGCACGTATTTAAACCTAAAAGAAATATCAGCATTGTTTCTCATCGCTTTAAACAAATGTATATATGTATTTTCTAGAAGTATTTTATAAAACAAAGTCATGTCAAGTACCTGCACTGCATCTCATGCTTTCTGAATGGATCACCAAAGTGAAGGGTGCTGCTATGGTATATACCATTACCCATCATGTTTGAACCATACATTCTGATAGGTTTGTTAGGTTTTGTGGTATCATATACATTGACCATAATGGATTGCTTGCATGCAAGTTGGTGAAGCAATTTATCCACCAGTGCTTCTATATCAAAGATTCCTCCTAAGTACCTGCTTAAGCAAAATTGAATTAGAATCCTTTTTCCTTTTTTTTTTTTTTGGGCTTCATGATGGCATGGATGAATGCCTTGTTCTCAAGCAGGAACTTCTAATGCATAACATGTTGCTAACTCACCCCATGGCTGCTTGGATACGTTCCACTGGGGATGCATTCGAAGGAAGTTCTCTTTTGTACACTGCATATGTCAGAATAACCCCAAGGCGTTTTGATTTTAGCAGCTGAAAAGGAGCAGTTAGGACACCCTTCCCAGATTCCCTAGCTCGTAGAATGTTTTCACGATCCTCCTGCATATGAGCAGATAATTTTAGGTGAGAGAAAACATGAAACATAACATAGTTTGATCTGATTGAAACAAAGTTACACAGCATTTTCCAATGAAATCAGGGTCTGAAAAATGGCAACTTAGTAACATCAACATACATAAAAACTATCAAATATTCCATCTATAATTTGAATTGACTGACACACATCAGCGATTTCAGACTTTCATCATGCTACAACTCCCTAAACCAAAGAACGTGATAACCACCCAAAAGGCCCCAAACAGATTAGAAGTTAAACATTTATTTGCTTACATCAGATTAATCTAATTTCACAATAAAACTAACAGCTTGGCATGCTTAGTACATGCTTATTAGATCTGCCTAATAAAAGATGATCATTTTGGCTAATAAGCCAAGAAGGTGCTTCCTTACTTGCCAATATACATGATAAAAAATTGGAATTAAATCAAAGAAAGAAATCCTTTACGGACACTGTTTTATGAAGTGTCTCTTTTAGAACCTGAGCAAATTTCCTAACTCGGCACTTTCATCCAGAATTATAAAACAATATTGGAAATCTAATGGAAGACATGATGGAGATGGAACAGAAGTCTCAGTCTCTACCTTTCCGGACAACATATCCAGAGATATCACATGCTTATAGGCATCTTGGGCAAAGATAACAGGAGCATATTCTTCTTCAACTGGGGACACCTCCTGGACCTCAGGGGCTGAGTCATCTTTACAAGCTGGGGATTGCTCTGTGGAGTCCATCCTCTTGATGGTCCATCCCTGATGCCTCTCAAACTCTTCTCTTTCAGAATGCAGCACCATCACAGCATATGCCACACCGCTCGTCAATGGCCTCTCGAAAGCAGTTCTTTCTGCATATCTTGCAAAAGTCATCTGCTTACCAAGAATTTAGTTAGGCATTTGCACTCTTCAGACTGTCAGCAAAAGAGTCCAATAAAATGAATCACTTCAAGGATTACAATTCATTAATAACTATCATCATTTCTTTATAAAAGACTGGACCAAATTAGCCAACCAAACATAATCTAGTTAATCATTATGCAGTTCAATCTAACATCAGATTAAGAAACAGTGAGCTGAGATACTTTGAAAGGAAGAGAAGTACCTGATTGATGGCAGATGGCTCCTTGGAGTGATGAAATGTTGAAATAAGTATTGCCAATGCCTGAAGATGGTTCATGCTCACATTGAACTGGTCCTGAAGCATCCTAGCACGCTCGTCGCACATGCTACCAAGAGCCTCCCTCCTCTTCTTGATACCCTGGGAATTCATCAACCAGAAGATCCACAGAGACACTAAGAACCAACCAACCACCCACAAGATCAGAAGCTTCCTCCACCATGTTTCTCTGACCTTCTTCGACCCAAAGTAATGGTTATAAAGGTGACACTTCCAGCCTCGCAACGAGAATTTGTCACAGCATCCGAACCAGAGCTTCCTCTTATTATTAAGAAATCCAGGCTTCTGCTCCATCATATCAGCATCAATGAACCAAGTCATGGGGATCTCAGAGGACAGCCACCAACATAGCATCAAAACTAAGTAAAGGAACACTAAATCCAGGCCCAAATGGTTGCATAGGACTCATCTAATACTTATCTGATATAATACCACGAAAATAAAATGGCAAAGCTATTCAATGACCTGGTGTGTGGAGAAACAAAAAGGTGGTCACCACTGTTACCTCCAACGCAAAAAAAGGGAAACAGTTTCCTGTTGAACCTTTTCAAAGAGTCCTATTAGTTTAAACAATAACATTAACATCCTAACCAAGGCTAAAAAAGAAACACTGGATAGATTCCTAGTTGCCTACCACAAGGGCACATAAATAAAGAGCTGGGGGGAAAAAAAAATCCTTCTTTTAACCCTCAAATCTCGGATGGGGCAGGGACCAAATAAAACCCACCCAAAGAAAAACAACCCAAAACATCAAAGAAAAGGAGACACTTTTTTAAATCTCCTTCTCTCTCCACACGATCCTCAGCTTCCTCTAAGTCTCCAAGCAAGTCCGAGCAAGATTCAATTTTGAGCTATGAAACAGGGACCTGAGCCACAAACAAGAAGGAAAAGCGCAACAAAGGCCCAGATTCTACACTTTACCTACAGGAATGCAACAAAAGATGTATCAAAACCCAGCAAGATCCAATTTTTAGCTGTGCAAAAATGACCTGAAGCACAAACCAGGAAATCTAACCAAAGACAATGAAGGAATCAACCAGAAACAAGCTCAGCTCCTGCAACCAAACCTCCTGGAATCAAACAGGGAATAGGCCAAACCAGTGAGTTTCAAGGATTGCCTAGGAACAGGGGAAGCAATGAGGAGGATGATGGGGAGGAAGGGGGTGTGGTGATTGGAGTGGGAGGAAGTTCTGATTCATGGGCTCCGGGAAAGGAGATTCCGGAGAGGGAATGATGGGGAATAAGGGTGGGCGAGGTGTCTGAATATCAAGGTCATTATCCTCCCAAAGGAACTGGATTAAAATAAAAAACAGATAAAACAGAGCAATCAACAATAAACAAAGTGCAGAAAGGCATCCCACCCCTCTCCACTCAGCACAAATCAGTCGCCTTTTTGTGTTCCCATCCCAATCAGAGCAGTGGACAAGCCCTGCACGCAAGCGCGCTGCTTCTTGTGGGGCCTCCACTCTTTTCTCCTCCAGGACTAAAATGGCCCCTTGATTGCTCTCTATCACCCACCGTAACAGGGGATGGGTTGTTCCAGTTCACAGGGACAGGGGTGTGTGGCTCCTCTTGGTGTGGAAAGAGGGAGCTTGGACAAAATGGTAGGTGGGTTCGGAGAGGGACACGAGGCATTTGATGGGGAGAGTAAGAACTAAGAAGAATTTGGGGTAGAGAGAGAAAGAGAGAGGAGGGTAAAGGAGGCTCCTTGACAGAGGGCTTGGACTTTGATGGGTGGAGTTGAGCTTGGTGTAGTTTTAGTTGCCTTTGGATTTTAGATATCTTTGATGAGATGATAAGGAATGATAAGATGTGGGGCCACCATAACGATCCACCATTTGAGGCAGGTGATGTTTTCTTTTCCACACCTCCACCAAGAAAAAGTGGAATATTCTAAGCTAGACTGGCCTTGAGGATTTACTTCCATTTGGCATGCGTTGATGCTTGTGGAATAGAGTTCTAAGGCCATAAAATTAGGATGTTGGTTTCTTTGTCAAAATAAATAAAGTTCATAGTACTGTTGTAGGCTTGCCATGTGAAGAAGCTATTTGAAAAACTCTGCAGAGCTGGTCCTTGTAGGTAAGGAAAAATATTATTAGATAGGAAGCAATTAGCAGGTTACTTTATGTTGGCAAAAATTAGCTACCTTTCCTAGTGACTAAAAGTGGGTATCCATCACCCAATCAATTATTTGTTCACCATCTTTTCAGGTTTACCTTCATGTCACATGCATGCCTCACTAATGCCAAGAAGGCATGCACATCAAACAGGCCTAGACTCCTGCTCATGTAGCCCGATTTGAGTAGGTTTATGTCAGAAATTTGAACATGTAGTAGTTTTGGGATGAAAACCTAGCTTAATCTTCAATTATTTCAAGAACAATTCAACTGAGATTATATATAAAAATAATTTACTTTGATAGAAGTATTTCGAGGAATCTATCGGGTCAGTCTTGGGATCCAAATCTAGACACAAAACCTACTTGCTAATTATCTATATCATTACAAGCATCTTTTAACTTTTAATCGTCGTAAGCATCTACTCACCGTTTTCTCCTAAGTTCAAAAGCATATGTAAAATTCCATAATTTGGTGATTCATTTATACTCGAGTATTATTTCTTGTGCTTCTTACACATGATCAAACTCTCACTCTTGCTATATTCATTTGATGGACCTCATTATTTGTCATCTATGCATAGACAACAACCCGGCATCAACATATCAATTCAAGGTCAATGTCAATCTATGAGTAAAGAAATTTTTTCAAATGATCATTTCGTTATTCTTTGCTTTAACCATTCACCCTATCTTGAAGAACCCTCTGGTGTCATTTCCTTAAACCATTTGTTGTGGTTTCCCATCACTTTATTCATTGTTTAATCATTCCAAATCTTCCTTTGGACTTCCACATGCATATCTATTTTTATATTTGACAACTAGAACCTAGGACTTCAAGGAGTATGACTAATCTAACAAATTATAATTCGCTTCTTGTTTGTCTTATAATGTATGTCATATAATATATCTATGTATTCTTTTCCATATAGTTATGCTATATACTGCAAATGTGCCTGCAACATGATACATCTATTATACATGAACCCCTAGATTTTATATAATACTTGCCCTTTGTAGAAATTATAGTTTCTTTCTCCTTATCGCCGCTCTTCCCTTAGTAGAAAGCTTCCATGATCTCAACCGTCATTTGTCTAATCAGAATAGTAACTTAAAGAGAGGGGGAAAAAAAAAATCTATTCATCCCAAACACCCATAGACATGCAAAAAGAGAATTGACCACTAATAATTTATCTTTCACTGCCTTAGCTATGCAATATTACAATCCTAAAACATATATAAATATATATAGAAGACATATTCATCCATGATATTATTTAAAAAAATATTTCATATTTTTTTTTCAATATTATATAAAATGCCTTCCAAAAACAATAAGAAAATGAAAGTGGGACTCTTTATCCTTCGACAATTATAATTTAACTTTTCTTATTTGGGATTGTAGGTATATATTGCATTTTACATGATGTAGAATTTGTGCAAGAAAACAATACATAAAAGAGAAGTAGGTAGTGCTCCATGCACTCTATGAGGTTCTATTATTATCTTATTATAACTAGGAATCCAATAATTAAACTATAAATTCATAAAAATATTTCTATTTTAAGCTGTTGCATTGTCTAAATGATAAGCACAAAAGCTGCCAATGAAAAAGTGTGGGTGCATGATGATTGTAGGCATATTAATGGGATATTTTTGTCATCAAAAACCTTCCTGTCAACCTCTACTATTTACCATTGCCATCATTATGACTTTGTAATGGTTGAATGTTGATTTCAAATGATCCCATAATGTTGTATATTTATGCAACTAGTGCTTGGGTCTACCATTGTTCTTTCCTAGCTATCATTTATTATAATGGCTCTTATATAAGAGAGTAAATTTTGAAATGGAATAAGCTATTGTTTGATTTTATCACCATTTAGTTCTAATATTTATAACTATAATTATATGAATTCAAGTAATATTGTAATATGTAAAAATTATTTTTCACAAATAGAATTTTTAAATTATTATTATTGTAATATAATTGTATTATTTTGTGTTAGAAAGATACATATTTTTTTCTTTTTGAGAAAAGATGGGAGGCTTATCGGTATTATAAATATGACAGTTTAAATACTTGATGAAAGTTCCTTTTTAGGTTTGAGAATAACATAGCTAAAATTGTTTTACACTTTCTAAAGCAATAAAATAATGAATGAATAAGAAAAAGGGGAGGGGGGGAGGTACATATCTCAACAGAAAGAATTATGTCAAGATTTTGCTCCAAGTTCCAACTATAAGAAAGCTCATTAAAGCTCCATCATCTTTATAAAAAATTAAAAAGCACATGTTTAGCATACTCGATCAAGCATGATCTAAAACTCAAAAAAATATAGCTTGAAATATCTCAAAATTATTGCTAATTATAAGTTTAGAGAATCCAATATATCAAAGAATTGCTCCAAGCTTCAACTATGGGAGAGATTATTAAATGTCTATCTTCATAAAAGTAAAGAGCACAAGTGTAGCCTACTCGATCAAGCACAACTTAAAATTCAAAATACATGTAGCTTGAAATATCTCAAAAGTTATAGCTAATAATAAGTTAAAAGAGTCCATATTCAAATAAGAGTTAAAGATTACCCTACATATAAAAAGCACCTACATTTGAAAAGCAATAGCTCTCATGTTTACTATAATCTTTTTGTCGTACATACATAATATGAATACTTGGATTCCATCTTTACAACTCTCGTAGAATATAAAAATATACTATTCAAAAGAAAAACATTTTATAATAAAAAATTATAAATTTAAACAACTAATATATAATCATACTGTTGCTCCTTAGCTAGGTAAACCATAAGATTAGAACAACAAAGAAGCTATAAATTAATATAAAAGAAAAAAATCCAACTCTCCTTAAACCACCATACTTTTTGAAGTCGAGGTAACTAGCAATACTCTAAATGGGCAAAATCACGATAATTAACTTTTTATCTTTACATGACAATACAAAAAAAAAAGACTTAAAGAAAGAAATCAGATATGATTGGATATCATAAGATGCAAGTAGTATTAAAGAACTCCCAGCAATCACCATGCTAGTCTTCACTTGGTCTTCCATCTAATCTAATAGCTAAATATTGGTGCAAATAATAAAAAATAGATGAGTGTTACATGATGATTGGACCATTCAATTCAATTGGCACCATGCTAAGCAAGAGATAGAGATGGTTCCTTGGAAAAAGCTCTACAAAAAACTAATATTTTTAGAAAAATCAAGTTTTCCCAATATTTGGAGAGTGGAGAATAAATAAATATTTATATTTTATATAAAATAGTAAAATATCAAATTTTCATGTCTCTTACAATACAAATCAACTACTTAAATAAATTAGACTGCTTTTTAAAAAAATAAAATAATAAAATCTTTAACTATCAAAAAAAAAAATAGTTAGTTTTTAACCGACGATAACTACAGAAAAGAATACAAGGAAGATTCAATATTTTATTTATAATTTTTATATAATTAAATTTAAAATTTTATATTTTTTGAATAAATATTAGATATATCTAGTTGCTAATTAAAATAAAATTTTTAAATATAACTTCTTCTTTTTTTTTTTCTGTATCATATTTTTTAAAATATTTTTTTTTAAAAATTTTCATGGCACCATGACAATGTCAAAGTGGTAAAACAGGAAAGAAAAAGGCATCCTATGTAGCCAATTTGGTAAATAATCTGATGACGGGATGGCGGTGCGGTGACAAGGCCAGCCGCAAGGCCGAAGCTGGTCCCTATCATCATTAGGCCATCACCACCACCCACCTTCCCCAAAGGCGACAGCGACGGGCGCCGACGGTGATCGCTGGCTCCACGTGGACAGCTCCCAATGGTTCGGATGCGACACTTCGACGGCCAGCGCCGACAGTAGATCCGGGACGCAACGTGTCGACCAATGACGGCGCTTTCGTGAGTGTCGGGTGGGAAGGTATCAATGCCGTCCCACGCATGCGGAACGGAGACCAGGCCAAACACGGAAATGGGCGGGTGCATGCACCTCTCTCGGTAAGCTTACCCCCAGTTCCTTGCTCAACCGACTATACCGATCTTTTTCAAGCTTGTAATTTCATACTAAATTTTTATTTTTTTTAATTTTTCATCCCTAATTATATGGTCATAGGTTGGAAAGCGTGATTCACTTTGAAACTTTGTGATCCTTTTTTTCTATGTATTGAATTGTGAGATTCAAGCTCAATAATAAAAATAGTCAAAAAATTTATGTAAAAATAGCAATTTTCTAGTTGAGATTCTCGTGTCAGTCATATAGAATGGGTCATATATTTATCTCATGCAAAGTTTATGTCATGCAATGGATTTGAATTGGATCATTATGTAGCTTTCATCTTGACAAGCAATGGGCACGGATTAATAGTTTGATGCCATTCATAAGAAACAATCTTTAACATTGACATCAGAGAGATATTTAAAAAGGTGTGATGGTTTAATGAACCCAAATGGATCAGATTGAGCAGTCAAGAACTCCAAATAACTCATTTTCAATGACTATGATGAAGCCTAATCCAACCTCCCCTAATCCTCCCTCTTCACCCCATCATGCTATTATCTTTAGAAACAACTAAAATGGGATGATGGAAGAGGAACAAGCGGCTAGAAATGAATCAAATCAAACTTTAACTTTTTCAAGCTAGCTTGCTCATTGGAGGAATATGTTCAGCATCAAAGCAAATTTGACTTAAGTTGTTCAATTTTGACGCCTATGCCAAAAAAATGAGCCAAATTTTAAGCTTAGCTTACTATTTTTTATTCCGGAGCTTGTCTTGTATTTTAACAAAGATCAAATATGTTGTTTGGACTTGGCTCTTTTATTAAACCAACAAGCATCGATAAGCTTACCATCAAACTGAGTCAAACTATTTATATAATATATATCAATTTATCATAAATGGTCTTATGAACTCAGAAGGTAGAACAAATTGACATGCTTCTCAAGCCAAATTACCGAAAACAAAAAGCCAAACATCAGCACGAAATCTAGTAAAATGTAATTTCTTTTCTAAAGGCACATCTCCTGTGTGTGTCAGATGCCATGCTGGTTTTTAATTATTAAAAGTAAGAGATGAGGAAGAGTTTGAGCAATCTTGATTAGAAGTACAATCGAGTCAAGTTCAATTGAGTAATTGAAAGTTCGAGCTCGACTCGACTCAAATACTCAAATTCGAACTCGAGTTTGATTTAATTTGATACCATCATATATAAAATTCTTGGGTTCAAATAATTGATCGATCTTTAATATTTTAAACTTGAACTCGATTTGATAAAAAATAAATAAAACTCAAGTTCGATTCTACTTGATTCGAATACGAACCGAATCATATTCGAATTCAAAATCAAATTTTATCTTACTAATAATATATATATTTAAATAAATTTATAAATTTTTAAATTAAATATTTTATTATTTAATTTTAATTTAAAAAATTATTTAATTTTAATTTAAATTTAATAATAATTAAATTAAATTAAATTTAAATCGGATTCGAATACTACGTAAACAGTTTGACTCGTTTGCATCTATTGTTACATTATCCCTCTTTTCACCACCGGAGGTGACTTATGTAGTCTTTGAAAAGTAAAAGGGCCGCAGGTCACTGAGTAGAGGTTTGACTCCGGCAACAACGCCACCTGGTGTGCACTAAATGCAACTAATCTGTCCCTCAATCAGTCAACTGTTCACCTGATGGACCTTATCTTGGACAGAGGAGATGCTTTCACCTCTGTGATCCATGTGGCTTTCTTTATTGAGCTTTGGTCACCTTGTCAGCCTCCCGGGGCTGAGTTTTGCTTGTGCGTTAAGATAGCTTAGATTTTGATTTTGGTGATGTTAGCTTGGAAGGATTCCAGTTAGGTATACGGTAGATCAAAAGTTTATTAATTTAAATTTTATTTATTTATTAAATAATTAAAAATTTATATTCAATTTAATTATTTTATAAAAAAGGTAACTATCTAGACTACAATGGATTGAAATAAGTTTATCTGATTAAATGGTTAAGTATTATCACTCTTGTGATTAAGTGGGTAGCTCCTAGAAAAATCTAACCAATCTTGAAAATGGGTTTTTTTTTTTATTATTAAGAAATAAAATAAAAAATTCTTAGCTTGCTTAGTTGAGACGGAAATCCCATAGGGAATGTTAGCTTACTTGAATAGCCAAAATGTATTTAATTGAAAGAAATTTTATTTATGAGAAAAAAAATAAAGATGAGATAATATAGTTTATATGAAATGTGTTATAAATTGCACTACCTTTGGATTATCATTTTTTTGAATATCTTATGTTGGCTTTGAAATTAATTTTAATGATATCAAAAGAGTTTGAGTACAAATTATAGCTACTAATGATACTTTTGAGAGTGATTGTAGGATTTTTTATAATACTCAATAGTTGATTTCATTTAAGAAGAAGTCCTCTCAATATAAATAAATTTATGTTTCTAAAATCAAAGTTTCAAGTTTTGGAAGCAAAGAAACTAAGTTCGGCATCAAAATTTTTTTTTAAAAAAAAGTGTTGTCTAGAAAGACTTTTTAACAAGTTCTTCTATTCAAAAATTAATTTTGAGAAGGTGAGTTTAGTTTAGAATATCTTTAAACAAAGAAGGTTACTCAAAAATAGAGAAAATTATCTGCAGCACGTATGATATGCCTATGAATCGATTAAAAAAAGAAGTAGCTTAGCCGATCCATCTCGGTTTAAAGGAAAAGGCAAAGATGTGAAATCTAGGCTTTCTTCTTAGCCGACTAAGTTTTCATTTGAGCTGCTCAAGACAAGATCATAGTCAACTCACATAATTAAATAGATATCTGACTCAGCCACAAACTCAGATTGAAGATAGAAGAATAAAAATTTTAGAGATTCTTCTAATTAAGCTGATCATAAAAATAAGATAGCCGATCAAGATAGAAATTTAACCAACTTGCATGTATGGGATAGTCGACTTAGTCTCAAAGGTAGAAGAAAAGTAGAAAAAGTTTATAAGTTTTCTGAGCCGATCTAGAAAATCAATTAACCGACTATGTCATAAAGTTAGCCGACTAAGAAGATATTTGAGCCGATCCAATTTTAAGCAGATAGAACAGATAGAAAGTAAAAAAAATTGCATCTATTCCTAAGCCATCTCGGAGTTTTACTTAGCTGACTCGACGCTTTAGGTTAGCCGATTAAGAGCTTGGCTAAATGACTCATAAATTTCAGATAAAACAATAGCTAGTTTTCTAGATTATTTCAAACGATCATATTTTGTGTCAAATAGCTATTTATGAGCTTCCAATGGCTAGTGCATTAATTCTAGCCATTTTTTATGCCATAAAAATAAAGAATTCAAATTGGAAACTAAGGATTCAAGGCTATTAAATTTTTTGAAGAAAATATCCAAGTTATTAAGTGGAACAAAATAAAGAGAGAGGAAGGACATTTCAAATGCTTTCAATTCTCACATTTCCACATTTACTCCACCCAAAAAGAGAGGACCAATTCACTTAATTGAGCCAGCAGTCACCAAGCAAAATCATTCAAATTTCTATCAATCATCTCTTAAGCATTCAAGAAAAAAGTCAAAGTAATTCAAGAGCTCGACGTCTTCCTTAAGTGTTTAAAGATTTTATTATTTATGCTTTAAATTCTTATATATCTTTCTTAAATAGTTCTGACAAATTTTTTGGGGAACAAACTCCAATTTTAAGATTGGTCCAAGCCATAAATTTGATGTTATAAGATTTTGGTTGGTAAGTCAGTAAAAATCAATTGAATTGATTGTGAGTCCGAAAAAATAATTTAGTTAGTGAACTAGAAAAAACCAACTTCATTAGATTGTAGATCTATGAAAATAATTGAACTATAATCTTATGGGATTATAGTTGAAATTTCTAAATTGGTTAACTTGGAAGTGGATGTAGATGCTTAGTTGAGTACCAAACCCTACAAAATCTTTATATTTGTGGTTGTGTGATTACATTTTTTTATTTTTCTGCTACTTATTTATTTTCTATTAAGCACTGAATAGATACTTTCAAATTTCTTATCGGCACAAGTACTTCAAATAAATTTTAAAAAAATTCAATTCACCCCCTCCTCCCTCTTGGGTTTCTACTTCCAAGAAACATCTTGAGTTATGGCAGGACCAAAATTGATTAGCCTATATAAGACATGCATAGGAATGCATGCATAATGCGAGAGGGATACTAGGACATGTGAAATGTTTAAGGGGAAAAGGAGGAATAATCATATAGATATAGATAAATGGGAGACAAAAAAGAGATGAAACAAAATCATCATGGTTGCTTGGGGCCTATTATAAATTCATCAATAGTGAAGAGCAAATAGGAGCTATGTACATGAATAAATTGAAAAGATGTTTAACAAAAATGGAGTAGAATATAAAAGATAGAGTCCCATCTTAAAAAAAAAATATTATAGATGCATGCGAGAGGTGGATGGATGATTATGATCCCTAATAGGATGATAGGGTTCATGGCAAAGTCACCCTTCTTATCATAGAGCTACAGTTCAAATAAGAAGGATACATTTATGGTATAAATAATATAATTAACAAGAAAGAGAATATAGCTTATGGAGCATATTATGAAATAGGTAAAGTCTTCTTGAGAGGAAATATCGAGAATATTTAAAACTAGAGTTGCTCAAGGATAAAGCCATATGACTTGGGAACTTACATTTTAATAGTAGAGGAAAATAAAGAATTTGTGGAGATGAGGTTGGGCTAATCACCAATGCATGAGACTTTTGCCAAGATCTAGGGAGAGTCGAATACATGCAACCTTACCTTTGCATGTGGAGAGTCTTCGTGTTTCAAACCCATAATCTCCAATCATATTGGAGCGACCATATGCTTAAAAAATTTGTAAAGAGAAGGCTATGGTTAAATGTAATTAAAAGCATAAGAAATGAATAATTTTTCTCCACCTCTATGGCATTGAAATTCAAATCTTAGCTAGCTCAATTCTATATCTTATGGTGGGAAAATAAATTTCTCAAATATTTGTCATTCTTGAGTCATTTTAAAAGTAATTTTTGGAGAAACCTATTTGGTGTTTAATAAAAAAAGAAAAATAAAATCTCCTGTCATGTACCATGAGGAGATTAGTGCGACTCATAAGAATTGATGTAATACAATGGTGGAGGTTTAATATTAAGTGGCCAAGCTAGCATCACGTGCACATGATAACATACTTTTTATGTGAACTAACAGGCACCTAAAAATATTTTCATATTTTTGTTTCTATAACAAACTTGCTAGTTGTTATCTCTAGCAGTTGACTAAGCATTAACTACGACTAAAGTAATCACTTAAATGTCAAGGGTCATAATTAATTACTTTATAGTGGATATACAAAAGTATTATTTGGTTGGTGAGAGAAAAAAGTAAATAAAAAAAATTAACAAAAGAAAGGGAAAGAGAAAATTGATAACTTTCTTTTATTTGGTTTGTTGGTGAAAAATCTGGTTGACGTCAGATCGAGCTGGAGTTGAGAAAGAAGAGATCGCCGCGATGACCTACAAAATAAAGTTTCATCCGGAGTCGGTGATGGTGGCTCCAGCAGGATCCTCCGACGATCAAGTCAGTTCTTCTGGCCAACAGAAATGAAGTGCTCAGAAAAGAATTTAGCAGAATTTTGGGAAGGAGAAGAGAGCTTAGAGCAAACGTATCTAGAGGATCTCTTTTATAGATGGAGCTTGGAGCAGACTGATAGTGACAACCATAGCCGTCCGATAGCGGACCGCTCGAAATCGTATGGAGTTTGTTATGGAGAGGGGCGCCATCTGTAACAGACTGATAGTGATAGCCATAGCTGTCCGATAGTGGATCGCTCGAAATTATGTAGAATTTGTTACGGAGAGGGGTGCTACCTATAGCAGACTGATAGTGACAGTCGTAACTGTCCGGTAATGAGCCGCTTGGGACCACGTAGAGTTTGTTACGGAGAGAGGTATCCGTTATCGTGATGTACCCATTCATCGAAATTTAATAGTTGAAGTTCAGAGAAAGCAGACGTCGATTGATGAAGAACTTTGACATACATCAATTCCAGAGAAGTTCGAACTCCTAAAGAGAATACGATTAGAGAGGATCATCCAGAAGGAATGCTAGTTGAAATATGAAAGTAATTCGTTGAAGGAATCCGGATGGAGTTCGATTGATGAAGAAGTCTGAAAGAAATCCGACTGATGGAGAAGTTCGATTGAAGGAGAAGTCTGAAAGAAGTTCAGTTGAAGAAGAAGTCCGAAAGAAGTTTGGCCTCTAGAGAAGTTCGAAAGAAGTTCGACTGCTGGAGGAGTTCGACTACTGAAGGAGTCTGGGAGAAGTTCGACTGCTGGAGGAGTTTGGCTGCTGAAGAAATTCGGAAGAAATTTGGCCGCTGGAGGAAGAATTTTCAATCGAAGCTCTTTCATGATTATCAGTTACATTAGGCTAAACATCAAATTGAACTTCGACGGGAGTGGGGTTTATCTCCAACACTAGTCCCCCCACTTTTGAGTTCGAAATTCAAAGGAAGGGAGTACAAAAAAGATGACTATCGAAGTTTTTTTTGGGCTCTGCATCCATTGAGGTTGAAGCTCAGGGGAGATCTTATCTTCTATTGAAGTTGAAGCTCGGGAGAGATCTTATCTTCGATTGAAGTTGAAGCTCGGAAGAGATCTTATCTTCCATGGAGGTTGAGAGAGATCTTATCTTCTTTTGAAGTTGAAGCTCAGAAGAGATCTTTTCTCCAGTCGAGGTCGAAAGAGATCCTATCTTCTATTGAAGTTGAAGCTTGAAGAGATCTTATCTCCAGTCGAGGTTGAAGAGATCTTATCTTCTGTTAAGGTTGAAACTCGAGGAAGATCTTATCTCCAGCCAAGGTTGAAGGAGATCTTATCTCCTATTGAAGTTGAAGCTCGGAAGAGATCTCATCTCCAACCGAGGTTAAAGAAGTCAAGATTGAAGAAGATCCTATCTTCTATTATAGTTGAAGCTCGAAGAGATCTTATCTTCAGTCAATGTTGAAGGAGATCTTATCTCCTATTGAAGTTGAAGCTCAGAAGAGATTTTATCTTCCGTTGAGGTTGAGAGAGATCTTATCTTTTTTTTGAAGTTGAAGCTCAAAAGAAAGATCTTATCTCCAACCGAGATTGAAGGAGATCTTATTTTCTATTGAGGTTGAAGCTCGGGGGAGATCTTATCTTCTATTAAAGTTGAAGCTCGGAGAATATCTTATCTTCAGCCGAGGTTGAAGCTTGGAGGAGATCTTATCTCCAGTCGAGGTTGAAGAAGATCCTATCTTCTGTTGAAGTTGAAGCTCAAGAGAGATCTTATCTCCGACTGAGGTTGAAGAAGATCTTATCTGCTATTGAAGTTGAAGCTCGGAAGAGATCTTATCTCTAGCCAAGGTTGAAGCTCAGGGGAGATCTTATCTTCAATCGAGGTTGAAAGAGATCCTATCTTCTGTTAAAGTTGAAGCTCATGAGAAGATCTATCTCCAATTGAGGTTGAAGGTGATCTTATCTCCTATGAGGTTGGAGTTCGGAAGAGATCTTATCTTCGATCGAGGTTGAAGGAGATCTTATCTCCTATTGAGGTTAAAGTTTGGAGAAGATCTTATCTCTGGTTGAGGTTAAAGGAGATCTTATCTTCTGTTGAGATTGAAGCTCGGAAGAGATCTTATCTTCAGTCGAGGTTGAAGGAGATCCTATCTTCTATTGAAGTTGAAGCTCGAGGAAGATCTTATCTCCGATCGAGGTGAAGTTTGGGAAAGATCTTATCTTCAGTCGAGGTTAAAGCTCAGGAGAGATCTTATCTATAGCCGAGGTTAAAAGAGAATCCTATCTTCTATTGAAGTTGAAGCTCGAAAAAGATCTTATCTCCGATCTCAAGGTTGAAGGAGATCTTATCTCCTGCTGAGGTTGAAGCTCGGAGGAGATCTTATCTTCAGTCGAGGTTGAAGAAGATCCTATCTTCTATTTGAAGTTGAAGCTCGGAAGAGATCTTATCTCCGATCGGAGTTGAAGGAGATCTTATCTCCTGTTGAGGTTGAAGAAGATCTTATCTTCTGTTGAGGTTGAAGCTCGAAAAAGATCTTTACTCCTATCGAGATTGAAGAAGATCTTATCTTCTATTGAAGTTGAAGCTTGGAAGAGATCTTATCTTCGACCGAGGTTGCAGAAGATCTTATCTCCTATTGAGGTTGAAGAAGATCTTATCTCCTGTTGAGGTTGAAGCTCGGGAGAGATCCTATCTCTAGCCGAGGTTGAAAGAGATCTTATCTCCTATTGAAGTTGAAGCTCGGAAGAGATCTTATCTTTGATCGAGATTGAAGGAGATCTTATCTTCTGTTGAGGTTGAAGCTCGAAAATTATCTTATCTCCGATCGAGGTTGAAGGAGATCTTATCTCTTATTGAGGTTGAAGCTCGGAGGAGATCTTATCTCCGATCGAGGTTAAAGCTCAGGAGAGATCTTATCTCCAGCTGAGATTGAAGGAGATCCTATCTTCTGTTGAAGTTGAAGCTCGGAAGAGATCTTATCTCCGACTGAGGTTGAAGAGACTAGTTATGGATCCTTCTAGAGGGAGAACTTCTTCGCGTTCTTCTATCGGAGCTTCTTTGACGATGAGCTCGAGGAGGAGTTCGGGCTCACTTGCGCTCGAGGAAAGTCCATGAGCGCGATCGAACTTCATTCGACCCTCCATCAGTGGCGAGTCTATTAGACTCCTCCGCCCGTCGCTCTCCTACGACTTCCTCATCCTTCAACCTGAAGGCTTCTTCAGCTCGGGCATATCCTTCAGCTCGAGCTAGTAGATCAGCAAAGTTTCTGAGATACTTTTTCTTTAGGAAGAACAACAAATCATTCTTCTGAAGGCCACCCTTGAGTGCGGCCATTGCAATAGACTAGTCCAAATTCTGAACCTCCAATGCAGCAGTATTAAATCGGATGACATAAGCTCGGATAGATTCTTCCTTCTTTTGCTTGATATTCATCAAAAAATCCAAACCTCGGTGGGGATGCCGACTGCTAACAAAATGAGCCACAAATTGATGGCTCATCTAATCAAAGAAAAAGATCGTATCCGACTTTAACATCGAGTACTAGTTTCTTGCTGCTCCCTTTAAGATAGACGAAAAAACTCGGCATAAGATAACATCTGGTGCGCCATAGAGCAACATCATGGTCCGGAAGGCCTCCAGGTGATCGATCGGATCAGAGATTCTGTTGTAGCTTTCAAATTAGGAAAGCTTAAAATTTGATGGAACGGGCTCTTGCATAATTCGAGGAGAGAAAGAAAGATCGATGCAGACGTCATCATGGTGAGTCGGGGCGACGTGGTAGAGTTTTTCAATTCGTCGGTCCATCTCTCATAGTTTTTGATCGAGGACGTCATCTCGATCGCAGATCTTGAAAGACTTTCGACTGTAGATGGGGAAGGTCTCTTCCAGAGAAGAATCATAATTCGAACAAGAATTCTCTGCTCTTTGTTTCTTCTTTCCAGGGATGACAGATATGCTAGCCTAAGTGCTCCTCCTTGAGATCGATTTCTGACATTCTGATGGTGGATTTTCTAACAAAATCACCATCAGAGGCTGCCGCATGGCCTGCATCATTTCGGTGAGACTCTGAACACACCGCATCAGTAGGTTAAACTGCTTCGAATTTATTATGGCCGTCGGTGGAGGAGGAGGTTGAAGCATCGACGATGGAGCAGGAATGGATGGATCTGGCTCAGATCTGATGGTAGAGGCGGTAGATCTTCGGATAGTCACCTTCTTGGAAGGTATTTTTTTCAGAAAGAACTCTAAAGAGGAAGAAGAGAGATTGTTGCTAAGCACTCCTTCAAGAACAAAAAAATCTTAAGAACAAAGGGCCCTCCTTTTAACGCCAATCCTATTGGTGCAAAATCTGGTTGATACTGGATCGAGCTGGAGCTGAGGAAGAAGAGGTCACCGTCGGTGACCTACAAAATAAAGTCCTATCCGGAGTTGATGGTAGTGGATCCGATAGGATCCTCCGATGATCAAGTCAGCTCTTCTAGCCAATAGAAATGGAGTACTCAGAAAAGAATTTAGCAGAGTTTTGGGAAGGAGAAGAGAGCTTAGAGAAAATGTATCTGGAGGATCCCTTTTATAGATAAAGCCTAGAGCAGACTGATAGTGATAATCGTAATCATCCGGTAGCGGACCGCTCGAGGTCGGGTAGGATTTGTTACAGAGAGGAACGCCATCTGTAGCAGACTGATAGTGACAACCATAGCCATCCAGTAGTGGGCCGCTCGAGGCCGCATGAAGTTTATTATGGAAAGAAACGCCGCTTATAGCAGACTGATAGTGACAGCCATAACCATCCGATAATGAGCCGTTCGGGGCCACGTGGAGTTTGTTATAGAGAGAGGTATCCGTTGTCGTGATGTGTCCGTTCGTCGAGATTTAATAGTCGAAGTTCGAAGGAAGCAAGCATCAATTGGTAAAGAGCTTTGACATACATCAATTCCAAAGGAGTTTGGACTTCTAAAAAAAATATGGCTAGAGGAGATCATCCGGAAGGAATGCTAGTTGAAATCTGAAAGTAATCCGCTGGAAAAATCTGGATGAAATTCGACTAATGAAGAAGTTCAAAAGAAGTCCGACTGATGGAGAAGTCCAGAAGGAGTCCGATTGATGGAGAAGTCCGGAAGGAGTTCGACTGATGGAGAAGTTCGGCTGAAGGAGAAGTTTAGAAGAAGTTTGGTTGAAGAAGAAGTCCGGAAGGAGTTCGGCTGCTAAAGAAGTTCGGCTGCTAAAGGAGTTTGGCTGCTGAAGAAGTTCGAAAGGGGTTTGACCGCTAGAGGAAGAATTTTTAATCGAAGCTCTTCTGTGATTACCAGTTACATTAGGCTAAGCATCAGACTGAACTTCGGCAGGAGCGGGGTTTATCCCCAAAAGTATTATTTGGTTGGTGAGAGAAAAAAGTAAATAAAAAAAAATTTAACAAAAGAAAGGGAAAGTTAAAAATTGATAACTTTCTTTTATTTGATTAAATTTAGAAAATCATTAAGCAAGTTGAGCTCATCATCATCATCTTCTTCTTCTTCTTCTTCTTCCTACTCTTTATTGTGAAAAGCTTGTGTTAATCAATTCTTAATACAAATTAATGTACATTACTAGCTACTACAAGAAAATGATATTGGGAAGTGAGAATGAAGGCAAAAGTCAATTGTGCAAAATGTCCCTTAATTCAAATGTAGCCGTAGAAAAGCTTGTTGAAAATCAGTTGAGGCTACTTATTGGAACTCAAGCAACAGTTTTGTGGTTTTTCAAACCTACATAATATTCTTTTCAACTTAATTATATAGATGATCTTTCAATGACTACTTGAAGGAGGTTCTTCATTGCATGGTATTAACAATAAGAAAGCACTAGGAAGTGTCAATGTTTCCATATAACATGGAGTTAATATGCATCCATTCATCTCACGGATGGAAGACTATATCCGTAAGAAATGTTAAGCGTCTTTATCAATGAGATACTACAATTTGATTATACTAAAAACAACATTTCCTTGTATTTAGCATTGGTAGACGTCTTAGTAATGATTCATTTTATGATTCTTTAGACATGGTCACAAGGAGGAACGCCATCCGACACAAGTTGGTGGTGGCCATTTGCTTGCACCATTCCATACCATATGATGCTTCCTGCATCATGTCCACAACGCATGCAATTGCATGAACGATGTCATGTGATATCTAATGTGATAGTTAAGTGCAACCAAGTGAATTAGAATGCTTGAATATTTCAAAGGGTTGAATTTTGTGAGGCATACATAGTTAGGTTGAATGATGGATCTCCTTGGTATATACTTAAAGGCAGGCATCAACAAGTCTAGTTGAACATTAGCCAAAATGACAAATAGAAAGATCCCTCATATGTTTGCATTAACCAATATCGCTACATAGACTAAAAGTCCTAAAACATAATCCAGTAGCTCTTTTTAAAAGCCTTGGCCTATCGAAGCATAACTTTGTCTTGGCATATATATCTCCTACGTAAAACCAATGATTTGAGAATAAGCAATACTATCCATCCCTGTTCACGCTCTCACGGCTCTTTCAGAGATGCTCAGAAGATATTTTCAAAAATAATATTAAACAATAAGACGTATATTTGTCATAGGGTGCCAACAGTTCAAAATTTCAAATGCAATTCTGACCGTGCAAAACTGGGGTCGATCAATCCATCAAAGGGAACTATTGGAATGAATAGCCTCAAAGGAAGGGGTCCAATATTGCAGCACATGCCATCCCTACAGGCTCTAAGGGCTACTTGTACACATTGGTACCACCCTCCATCTCTTTCCCCTATCTAGTAGAATAATATGATAGAATAATAAGATAGAAAGAGGGAGCGAGAGAGAGAGAGAGAGAGAGAGAGAGAGAGAGAGAGAGAGAGAGAGAGCTTTTCCTTCACATGGACTTTTCATCATGTGTGATAAAAAAGAACAAGACACCCAAAGATAAAAGACATTCGAACACTAGGCTGGATGCTTGCAGCTACCTCTACCATAGCTAGAATAAAGGTGGGTGAAGAAGAGCCCACCAATATTAACCCCCTTCACCTTTTACTTATTTGATTGCGCCAAATATAGGCTATATACAGAAGGGCCTATTTTAGTGAGAACCAACCAGCTTCCTGGAACAAGCTTAATGTCTAACTAAATCCTATGTCGTTGTAATTTAATCGGAGCTCAGGAAATTATTCAAGGCAATGATACTTTTCACAATGTCAGTATGGAAGTAGGAGATAGGATACCTATCCTCGTAAATCCATGTCGGTATCTATATTTTACTAATGGTACAAATATATATCTAAATATTATACTATTATAAAAATTAGTATCTATATTTATTCTAAATAAATATGGATATGAATCAAGATACTAAGCATATCCGTATTTATTTTGATCGAATATGGGTACACATCAACTATTAGTTATACTACTATAGAACAAGACTACAGTAGCAGTTCGTAACCACTGTCGTAACCTAAAAAATTGTTGTCATAGGCTATGACAGCGGTTAGTTAACCGTTGTCACTACAGCCGTCGCCGTAGATCTATGGCAGCAGTTATTGCAGCAATTATGAGAACCGCTGCTATAGGTTGATTTATGGGAGCGATTTTCAAACCATTGCCATAGGTTAAATTATGATAGTGGTTTTCTAACCACTGCCATAGGTTATCTACTGCAGCGATTATGGAACCGCTGCGATAGGTCTAGTGCAGCGATTCCGTAATCGCTGCCATAGGTTAATGGCATCAGTTGGCACATAACTTTCTATCTTGCTTGGCACACCTATGACAGCGGTTTTGCAATCCCTACTGCAGCTTTTGAATAATAAAAAAATATAAAATTTTTAATTTTTTATATATTTTACCTGATAAATGCAGAGATATATATAACACAATAAAAAAATATAAAAAAATATTATAAATATAAGAATATTTCTGAAATGTTCATATTTTATTATCGAATAAAATTTATTACAATATTTTTCAAAATAATCAAAAGTCTCCTAAATCTACATCGTTGTCATCACCGGAAGATGGAGCACGAGTTGGAGAAGTCGGAGTCGGAGCTAGAGTTGGAGGGGCTGGAGCTGGAACGTCGGCCAACATGTTCCCAAGGCCTGCAAAGTTTGCTTCAAAATATGTGCTAAGCCTCGTCACCATAGCGTTTAGGATGTCCTCCAGATGAGATGTGCGCTTCTTAGCATGAGCAGCCCGTGCCATAGCTTGATCTGCCCATACCGTGGCCTGAGCTACCTGCACCAATGCCTTCTCAAGTTGCTTCTGACTGACGACATCGGAAGCATGTGAAGAGACGCTCATCTTAAATCAGTAGCTCGTCGACATATGTCTGGGCATGCAACGGATCCTTCAAGAATGCTCAAGCCCTAAGACCTAAGATAGATGGTCATAGGGGATAGAGGTATCTGGGCCCTCGCTTGCGAGCGCATCTAACTACTTCTATAATTGTAAATTCAAATAAAATTTTATAAGAAATGCTATAATATTGATAATATATACTAATATGTTTATTACTTACAAAAATTCTTCCGATCGTGGCGTTCATCGGCCTGCCCTTCTTGTCCGTATGGCTGGATCGGAAGATCTCGCTACGACTGGGCATCACTCCATCTCTCATCAGCTATAATAAATTAGTTTATTAGAAATATAAAAATATTAATTTAATTTATCTAATAAGATTTAGAATTTATTACCTCTCTATGCACATGACTGGCCATAAACTCACGGCCTAGTGTATATATACTCCTAGGCTGTTCGATTCTTCTGGTTCTGATGGAAGGTAACCTAACAAGTATTCAAATAAATAATAAATATTTAAAAAATATTTAAATATAATTTTAAGTATATTAAAAAATTTAAAAGTTAAAAATTTTATCTCAAACTCTTGGCTCCTCCAATGTCTAACCATCCCCTGTTACTGACTCAGAAAACAGTCCTGTATCCAAGGAACAAGCTCCTCCGAAATGTCTCGTCAGTGCTCAAGCCATTCTCTATGGAGCTTGATCTTGTAGCCTTGGTATAACTCTCCAATCTTTTTCAGTCGAGCATCTCAAGCTCTCTCATGATCTGGGAAGTCATACATTCTCTGCACAAAGTTATCAAAAGTCATTTACCAAATTATTCTAATCAAACAAAGTATAGATATATCAAATGCATATATATAATTTAGATATACTTATCCATATCTTCTTCCACACCTAGTCCCTAACATCGGCATCCATCAATCGCTAGTCTATGGATAATATCGAAATGATGTTGGACCACCTCACAAGTACTCCAAAAAAGAAATGCATCTCCCGCACGGTCTCCCCTACTGGTCTTCCCTCCGCATCATACTACACCATCACCTGATGCTAGCTGTTCCACATATGTGGCATGCATATGGGACCGCAAAATATCCTACTGGATAATGCACATGCAATGAAAATACGTTATGCAAATATATGTGTACAAATACTATATAAATAAATAACATAATAAAAATGTACACTCAGATGTCGGTGTTGGAGCATGTGTCAGAGATGTGGCTTACAATGGAGGCTCAGATGCTAGTGGAGTAGATGCTGATGGTCCTTGAGCAGTTGATGAGGAGGTAGATGGAGTATGCTCTAACTACTCCTCAGATGCCGAGCTCCGCATAACCTGTTGATGGGTAGAGGTGAAAGCTAGATAGCATTTCGGTGCCATTATGACCTGCAATATTAATGAACATTAACCAATAAAATTTAAACAATAATATTAGTATAGCATCAATAATAGACTATAATATTTATACCAAAATATTGAAGTAATCGCCTAATAGCATCTTCAATATGGACACCACCATCGCTCCTAACAAATGTATCTAGGATCTCGACAATATTAGGTAAGTTTTGTCCTAGAGAAACACTTTGCATGCATGGTCCAATATCATCATCAACTTCGGTATCATCAAAGATATGCCTAGACACCATCCTTACAACAACACCCTATTGAGGCTCCAAGAGATCATTAACGTAGAAGACTTGACTAGCTTGGGAGGCAAGTATATACGGTTCTTCAGTGCGGAGATGGTGTTGTATGTTAACGAGAGTAAAACCACACTCATCAATCTTCATCCCTGACTATAATAAGGTGTCAAATCAATCATACTTCATCAATACAATTCTTTCTTTAGAATAATAGTCCAAGATGACTATCTCCTCCACCACACTATAATAGTTTAAATCCTTTATACGAGGCTGTGAATCCCTCGAGCTAGCATAATACCCAGTGGTGGCACTCAATATTATGCCACTATTTTGTATTGCCATGTTTATGGACCTACTGTGAATATTAAACCTGTAGCCATTAATGATGAGCCATTTATACTCACATACGGTATGATTAGGATCCATTGAAAGAGCACATACTTTAGGACTCATATCATTGAGTGGTAATCTTCACACCTAATTAAGGAGATATCTAATTAGTAAACATGTTCAAATAAGTTGTATAAGGCAAGAATATATAGTTGCTTACATGATTTTTGAATCATTCAGAAAATTCTTTACTATACATTTTCTCTTTCTTCCACATACTTAGAGCACCATATTTTACTCTTATGATCTTCTTATGTTTGCTGCATGCACAAAAAATAAATTTAGATATAATTAGATATTTTTTTCTAATTATTATGAAATAAATAGGGTTGAGTGACTCACCTTATGTACGGCTCAATGACATCATAGTTGAAAAGCACGTAGCAATGTGTCTTATCCCTTTCCTCAATGCTCAAATCAGTGAGACGGTATGAAGTAGAAAGTCCACCTGACTGTAGAATGAACTCAAATGTAGGTTCAATTGGCTCATACTGATCATCCTGATTCCTCATTAGCCAATTATGATGTATCTCGAGCTTGTTTAAGTATATGGTACAAAAATCTATATACTCTTGATCCAAATAATCTTCTACTATGGATCCCTTTGGATGAATCATATTTCTTAAATAAGATTTTAGAGTTTGAATATTTCTCCCAGTAGGATACATCCATCGATAAAATACTAAGCCTTCAAGTGATGTTGTGCAGGATTGCTTGATGATCTATTGAGGCTAAAGAAAGAGTGGGGCGCACCTCCTTTCTCCAAGCTTGGAAGCGCGCCCCCTAGGGCACCTTGGCATGTGAAGAAAATAGAGAGAGGGAGAATGTGCAAAAGAATGGCTCTATTAATTTCTCTCTCTCTTAACCCCTAGGGTTTACAATATACATGTATATATATCTGTACATGGACCGAAACCCTCACCTGCAAAAAATTTTTTGGGCTAACCCAGTCCGAATGCACTCATCCAAACCCATGTATACCCATGGTCTGATCATGCACTCAATTTCATGGATCCAAATCTAGTCTAAACTCTGAGTAGCCTCCATAAGATCCATAAATCAGGGCCTCGATCATGATCGTGGAGGGCTGAACCTCCATCCTAGGACCAAAATCGGTCCTAGCCCTAGGACCACATCTATCCTAATCTTCTGAAGCCAATATCCTGACTCCTCTAGTAGTGTTCCAAGGCTTGGAAGCATCACTAATCCTAACAATCTCCATCTTAGTGCCTCAAGCCTTGGCAAATCTTGCATGAACCGTTTGCACCATTCTGCTGCCTCTAGAGCTAACACCATCCCGTCGAAGCCACCTCGCCTTTCAAGCTGCAACACTGACCTATGCTCCACAGCTCCTAAGATTCATGCTCTACTGTACTCATTGGCTTCGAACTGATGTCCTCCTGCTCTAATCCCATGGCTGTAACATCAATCTGTGCTCTGCAGCGCACCCAGACAACTCACTATGCAAACTCTAACGCTTCCACCAATCCTCTTCAGCTGCTATGCATCCTTGAAGACCTTTAGGATATTCGCCTCCACAACTAAAGATCTGACTTGCTCCTTCATACCATCCTAAAATTATAGGATCCCTTCTGCTTGACAGCTGCATCACTTTTTTTGGACTTTTTTGAAGAACCTACAGCATTCTTGCATCAGCACATGCTGTACCATCTGACACGATCTTCTCAGAACTATGCCTGTCCACCTGCACGTGCCACTCCACCTGAAATTGTGCATCACTGGTGCTAGTACTAGGATATCGATCCTTCTATACCCCTCCACTCTGAACTCATGCTAAATTTTTTCTCTACTTGTGAAACTACCACTCCGAAGCTCCACCTATATCCGAAGTCCATCTGATACTGTAGAAGATCCTGACTCTGTCATCAAGTCATCCAAGACCAACCATCCAATGTTGTACCGCTGTGCCTGCCGCTGCACACCATCGCTGCTCCTTCAGACTCTTTACACTCTATGGACCTCTTTGAAGCCATCTCGGATACCTTCACAATCCACGTGCACCTCCAAAATATAAGAGCTCATCTAACTCTTTTGAATCCAGTGACTGAACCCTAGAAAATTCCATCCTAGTACTTCTTCTCTTCTGCCCCTGTACCAACCATCACTTTAGTTGCACCCGGAGGAACTACAGCTCAAACCTTATCCTGGGCTCAGACCCACCTATCTCATCCTGAGGATCCTAAGATTTTTTGGCTCTTCTTGAGATCTACTTTCGAACTCCCTGAGATGCCTCTTAATACTCTCTGCTGAGATATCTCCCTCGACTGCTGCACCGTTAAGCCTCTCTCAATCCCGTGCCTCTAAAAAAATACTACTGCAGCACTCCAGCACTTCCTACCTCATCTCAACACCGTCTCCTCATAGGTATCCAGATCCTCTCTTGCTGCACGTAACCCATCCTCCATCAAACCGTGACTTTTTTTGGTGCTTCTATAAAAGAAACCTGATCCAGGACACTCTCAGCTGCTTGAGACCTCCTGACGCTTCCCGAGACCTCCTGGCTCTTCCTGAGACCTTCTCTAGGTCTCCTTGAGATGCCTCCTGATACTTTCTGCTGAGATACCTCCCTTGACTGTTGCATCTCCAAGCCTCTCTCAGCTCTTGTGCCTTCAGGATAGCACTACTGCAACACTCGAGCACTCCCTGACTCATCTCTACGCTGCTCTATAGCCATCCAGTCCTAACCTACTGGATCTTCATGGATCATCTATCTCCATCACCTCCAAGACTCCAACCGATCGCATCATTGAATACACACCAACCACATTCCCAGCCTTCCATCAGATTGAATAATTGCTTCTTCAGCTCCACCTTGACCCCAAGCCCTTAAGTGATCTCTCCTCTGACATGCCAAATAAAATCATCAGTATCCAACCTTCACATATCCTGAAGAACAACCACGAATAATAGAAAATCAAAAAACAAGGAACCTCCCGATCCCTTTTTTTTTCTTTCCTAGAACCTTCTAGGCTTTTCCTTCCTTCGGCTCCTCCTCCCCCCTCCAAAACCAAAACTGGACCGCTTGTCTCTACCTATGCGACTGCTGGATCCATGAGCCATCACCGTCGAATCTCCACCACGGCACATCACTGCCACTATTCATAGCTCGCCATCGTCGGATCTGAGCTCCCCGGCTAGTTCTATGCCGCATGCAAGCCTCATCGTCATTGGATTTGATGCCTCTGCGGCATGTCACACGGCACCCACAGCCACCAGACCCGCAGCCACCACGTCATCGCTGCTTCTTCTTCCTCTTCGATCGGCTCCCATTGCACACGTGCCTGCTAGCCGTGTTCCACCAGCCACCATCGTCGGTTGGTCGCCTCTCTCACATGTGCACACCTCTGCTATGCGCCACCACTGGAATCAACGTCGCCACCTACGATGTTCCCACTGGAGAAGATCTCCTACTGCCCCCTCCGGATCGACCCCAGAATAATTTTTTTGTTCTTCCATGAAATCTTTACCTGCTGGATCTGTTCTTTCTTCACGCGAATCCTGAATCTCTATTCTTGCATTGAATCTTGATTTTCATGCCTCCTCGTCAAGATGGCTCTGATACTAATTATTATGTAGGATCGCTTGACGATCTATTGAGGCTAAAGAAATAGTGGGGCATGCCTCCTTTCTCCAAGCTTGGAGGCACACCCCCTAGAGCACCATGACGTGTGAAGAAACCAGAAAGAGGGAGAGATGTGAAAGAAAATAGTTCTATTGATTTCTCTCTCTCTTAACCCTTAGGATTTACAATATACATGTATATATATATATACTTGTACATGGACCGAAATCTTAATCCATAAAAAACTTCCTAAGCTAACCTAGTCTAAATGCACTCACCCATGTATATCTATGGTCTGATCATGCACTCAATCCCATGGATCCAAATCTAGTCCAAACTCTGAGTAGCCCCCATGAGACCCATAAATCAGGATCTCATGATCATGGAGGGCTGAACCTCCATCCTAGGACCAAAATCAGTCCTAGCCCTAGGACCACACCTATTCTAGTCTTTTGGAGCCAATACCCTGACTCCTCCGATGGTCTCCCAAGGCTTGGGAGCACCACTAATCCTAACAAATGCAACTTTTTTCGCAAGATGCATGGTGAGATGCATCATAATCATGAAAAATGATGGTGCAAATATCTTCTCCAGATCATATAATATAGTCACCATCCTTATCTTCATTTTTTTTACGTCTTTCTTAGGCAACCTCTTTACATAAATATCTCTATAAAAGTTATAAAGATGAATAACAGTCATTTTGATATTTTTTGGCAACACACGATGAATAGCTATTGGGATCAATTTCTGCATCAGCACATGATAATCATGAGTCTTCAATCCCTCAAATTTGACATCCTTACTATTCACATGCTTTGATATGTTGCTTGAGTATCTATCTAAGATCTTTATATTCTCCAACATATGAAGAAATATAGACCATTCGGAGGCATTCATAATATAGCATGCATAAGAGAGCCTTCACTATTCTCCTCCTATCGGCTTCGGATGGAGTGATCTCCTAATACCCCATTCTTTCAAGTCAAATCGAGAATTCAAGTCATCCTTGATCTTATTTTTGATATTTATGATTGTTGCCAATAGGAGCTCGCACACATTCTTTTTAATATGCATTACATCTAAGCAATGGCGCAATAAGTTTGTCTCCGAATATAGAAAGTTAAAGAAGATGCTCTTTTCCTCCAATTAAAGTATGTGTCATCTTTCTTTGATCGATGCTTTCTCTTCTTACCATCAATTGGATCACTTTTTTTTAAATTTAATATCGAGACCATCCAACTCTCTCAGTATCTCACTCCCAAACATCCGGCTAGGCATCTTAACTTCTTCAATAGTGCTATTGAAGGAGCGTGCATCCCTTCTGTATGGATGGTTTTGATAGAGAAAACGTTGATGCCCCATATAGTTAAAGCTCCTCTGATGTGTCAACCTTCTAGATCGGATGTTTTTTCCACAAATCGGGCATGCTAGCTTACCTTTCATGCTCCAACCCGACATTAAGGCATAGGCTTGAAAGTCATTTATTATGCATAAAATCACTACGCGCATGGAGAATGACTCATTCAGCAAAGCATCAAAAGTTGAAATACTTTGAATGCTCCACAACTATTTCAACTCGACAATAAGAGGTTGCATATAAACATCAATATCATTACCTACCTCCATCGGTCCAGGGATGAGCACTATCACGAAAATAAAAAATTTTTTCATACACATCCATGGTGGAATGTTGTAAATATGAATAAATACTGACCATACACGTGGATGGTATTCATATACTTTGAATAAATACTGGTCATACACGTGGATGGTATTCATATGCTTGAATGAGTTGAAACCGTCGCATGACAAGCCCAACCTCACATTACGTATCTCTTATGTGAAATTGGAATGTATTTCATTAAACTTCTGCCATGCCTTTCCATCGGTTGGATGCCTCAATACATCATCTTTTGTTCGGTCCTCTTCATGCCATCTCATGTCCTTCGATCTTCTTGCTGATATAAATAATTTTTGTAGTCTCAGAATCCAAGAAAAGTACCACATCAACTTTTACAATACACAGATTGATGTGTCATCTTTATTCTCTTTTTATTTTGATATACCACATCTCGTGTACTCATTTTGGTTGGCATTTTTCTTCCAGTAGAGCATGCAATCATTAGGACATGCATATATCTTGGTATAAGTAAAGTCCAACTATTCAATAATCTTCAATGCCTCATAACTATTCTTCAGAATTTATGCATTATTTGAAAGAATGTCTTCCAAAAACTCTAGTATGCAGTTCACTCCATTATTACTGAACCCATTGAAGCATTTCGCATGGTACAATTGGATTAAAAACTCAAGCTTCACCATCTTTTCACACCGGAGATATAATGGAATATTAGCATCCTCCATTAACTTACGGACTATCTCCACATCCTCACAGTTTGTTATTCCACCAACTATAGGATCAGGCATGAACGTAGATGCACCATCATTATGGCCAATAAATAAAAAAATATCATGAACCATTAGTTCCACTCCCCCATCATGTTGATCGCCTCCTTACGGTCTGCCCTCACCATGTTGATCCCAACAAATTTCATAATTGTGTTTAAAGCCATAACTAGTGAGGTAATCATTTACATCTTGACGAGATAGCCACGGCCAACCCATACACTTTTTATAAGGATATTGGATAAGTCCATGGTCTCCAAATTTTTTTATAGTAAAATCAAAAAATTTTTGAAGTCCAACCTTATACTCTGACGAGAGCCTATAAAACTTCATCCACTTCTTATCCATTATAAAAATTGATGATACTATAATTAAATCATGCGTGGAACTTACAATATATACTAATGCATTATAAATAAATATACATTATAAATAAAAATGCATCATAAATAGGGATCGAAATAAATATCATATGTAGAACTCATATTAAATATTATTTTTAGATATGCAATAAATTCATTCTATCACCAACTAATAGGGAAAGATAGATCCTATCCATTTAAAAATTACATTAATTCTATAGATTCATTACAGTAATCAAATAATATGCAACAAGGATCAAATAAAATTTTGGCAATATTTTTTCTCAGTTCTCTCATGTAGGGAGAATAAAAAAATACTGTCCAAAATTTTATTCGAAATTCTTAGCATACCGTTTGATTACTGTAATTACCTATAGAATTATTTATAATTTTCAAACTATCAAATTGAACAATCAATTGATCATTGTACATAATTCTCCTATCCGTATAATTACATATAAATATACGAATGTCGGAGATTATGTATACTAATTAATTGACGGATCTATCATTATGTAATGCAATAAACAAAAGCAACAAGATATAAATACCCAAAAAAAAATTTCTAGAATCTTTTTCTTAGCTTGTACTGAAACCAAAATATAAATATTATATTATTATATTATATATTTATATATGTATTAAGACATAAAAAACTATCAAGAAGCTTTATGGATTCTCGATATCATCCTAAGGCAGCATTCAGCAAAATAGTAAGTTGATTTATTTATGTTTCCATGATTCAAGACTGAGAGCCATAGGATAAGTAAACAAACAGTAAGTAAATAATCTATCATCCAAGAGTCTAAGGCTGCTGGCACATCACAGTCCAAGGCTGCCGGCATGGCTCAGAACCCACCGGTGGGGGTGAAGGTTCTCTTAGCGGTTGGCATAGCTCACGATCGCTGACACGATCCAAAATCGATCGGTGGAGATTTTCTTATCAATCGACCTAGCCCAAGGGCCATCCATGACCACCAACACAGCACGGCCCAGAACCGTCCACGACCGTCGACACGGCATGGCCTAGCTCAGAATCCACCGACACAGTCTAGAACCAGCCGGCAAGAGTTCTCTTATTCGTCGGTACGATCCACGACCGCCGACACGGCCCATAATCCATCGATAAAATTTTTTTTATCAACCAACACGGCCAAAGGGCCATCCACGATTGTCGATATGGCATGGCCTAAGGCCACCGACATGGGACGGTCCAAGATCATCCACAACCATCGACATGGTATGGCTCAGCCCAGAAGCCACCGGCACGATCCAGAACCAGTCGATAGGAGTTCTCTTATCCGCCAGCACGACCCACGACTGATGGATAATTATAATTTTATAATAAATATTTATAATATTTATCATAAAAAAATATAATTAAATATTATTATAAATATTATAAATGATAAATAAATAATATTATAAAATTTTAAAAGAAAAAATCATACCCATGGCTATAGAGAGGGGGTCATACAGAGAGCTCCGAGGATCGCTGGTAGCGGCACTAGAGAAAGATGAGGGCACTAGAGATAACCCGTGAAACAAGAGAGACAATGAGTTAGAAAGAGAGAAGAGAGAGGGCAAGGAGGGGGAGTCGAGTCAAGGGAAGAGAGGAGGTGGCAGAGCCGGCGACCGGGCCGACTAGGGAAAGAAGGGGGAGGAGGGGGGCTCGGGCCGAGGGAAGAGAGGAGAGAGAGAGCAGGGAGGGGTCGGGGTTGGCGGTCGGGCCGAGGGAAGAAAGGAGAGAAAAGAGAGATAGTGGAGCCGGCAGCCAAGCCGGCCGGAGAAGGAGGAGGAGGGGGTGGCGCGGTGACAGGGAGGGGCAGGGGGTGGGCTGCGGGCAGAGCCGGAGGGGGGGGGGGCGGGGGTGGGTTGTGGGCGGCGGCCCGACGAAGGAGCTGTGGCCTAGGCCGGGGAAGAAGAAGAAGGAAAGGAAGGAGGGGGAGGTGGCGGTGCCAACCGGAGAAGAAGGGGGAGGTGCGAGTGGTGGCGGCACCGATCGGGGAAGAAGGGGAGGCACGGGTGGAGGCGACGCCGATCGGGGAAGATGGGGGAGGCGCAGGTGAAGGCGGCATCGATCAGAGAAGGAAAGGGAGGGATGACGTCTTACTGATAGCAGAGAGGAGGGAGAGAGAGCAATCGATGGAGGAAAAATCAATTTGGGGGCAGGTGAGCAAAAATAACCTAATCTATGGTAGGGATTTTCAATAACCACTGCCATAGATTGAAAATTAGTTTTTCATATTTTTACTTTAAATATTATATAATTTTAAAATTAATGTCCATCTTTATCGTTCATTATCTAAATAATTATCATTAGAATATCGTCACAAAAGACCATCTCGATTGGATGGCCCTAGCTTCATCGATCAAAAAAATTTAATTTCGATGATCACGAATGATGATGCAATGATCTGATAGATGGAGATCTCCGATGGATTCATAAAAATGCAACGATGATCTCGGTGATGTTAGTAGCATATTATCAAAATTTTACTTCAATCGGATATTATTATCATGGTAAATTTGGCATGGGATTATTTCGATCATTAAATGAGAAACGAGTGATCAAAGAAACAGATGGTATTTGATTATGAGATAATTTTTTAGATAAATAATCTTGACTACTATTTTAATTATTTTTACAGTCATGATCGTAAAATTTAAATTATGGATCTAAGAATAATCAAAAACTATACATTACTTAATACTCATTCTTAAACTCCATTAGTAATTATGCTTCTGCTTTTACAAGATCTACTTAATGTGAACAATTTTTATAAAAATAATTTAAATTTTATGATCATCACCATAAAAATAATTAAAATAGTAGTTAAGATCATTTATTTAAAAAATTATCTTATAATCGAACGCTGTCTGATCTTTTGATCACTCATTTCTCATTTAACAGCCGAAATAATTCCATATTAAATTGACTATGATAACGATATCCGATTGAAGTAAAACTTTAATAGTATACTATAAAAATTACCGAGATAATCGTTGTAGATTTTTGGACCCATCGGAGGTTTTCATCTATCAAATCATTGCATCATCGTTCATGGTTGTCAAAATCAAATTTTTCAGATCGATGGAGCTAGGACCATCGGATCGAGGTGGCCTTTTATGATGATACTCTAATGATAATTATTTAGATAATAAACGATGAAGATGGATATTAAATTTTAAAATTATATAATATTTAAAAAATATATGAAAAAAGATATTGCAGCGATTATGCCTAACCGCTGTAATAAGTTAAGCCCATGGCAGCGATTATAAAAAATCATTGTAATAAGTTGAGCCTACGGCAGTGATTATAAAGAACCGCTGTCATAGATTTGACCTATAGCAGTAATGGTTATAGTTAACCACTGCCATATATTAACCTATAGCAGCAGTTAGTGTAAACTGCTATCATAGATCGAATCTATGACAACGATTCTTTATAACCGCTATCGTAGATAATATTATAGTAATTTTAAAAATCGCTGTCGTAGTATGTGCTGCCGTATTCCTTTTTTATAATAGTGTTATATCCATATTTTTTTTTCTTCAAATATAAATTAAATATTATTTAGAAATAGATTATATTTTAAAATAAAATTTAATAATAAAAACTTACATCACCGACATAACAGCAATTAAATAGGGATTGAAGACAGAGTTGTTGAATCTGCATGGAAATTGGCTTGGGCAATGGTTGAAATCACTAATTCGATACAATTTGTACTAAAATATTAATATCCAAAAACACTTATACAAAAATATAACATATAATATTAATAGAATTTCTATATTAGATACCATCATTACTCTTTAATTATGATATCAATTAAAAATAAAAATAAATTATCAATTTTTTATAAAAAATGATATACATATAGAGAAATATGTAGAAGTTATTTTTTTAATATTTTTAATAAAAAGATTTAAAAATATCATAAAGAATAAACTGAAATATATCCATTTTTCATTTTCGATCAAGAAAAAAGTATTGATTTTTTTGTAAAAAGAATTAATTATTAGAATATGAAATATCATGATATACATCAAATGAAAATATTTAGCAATGTGAATGAGATTTAAATAAGAAAAATGAACCACCGTCTTAGAATAAAAATAATTGCAATCCAAATGGTTGAGTACTTCTCAATTGAACTAAAGATTTTGAAAATTTCATAAATTCTAGATTTGGATCCGGTGAAATTATAAGTAGGCATATGAATATGGATACGAACTCGATGGGATGCCAAAATTTTTATCGGATTCAAAACTAGATATGGTTGGATATTACCTATATGCTTTGAGCCCTATATGGAAGGTTTAGCGTGTCATATTTGTGAGCCATCTAACCCCACTTTCTTTTAAAAAACTATTAGTTCTGGTTTTTATAAGACGTGGCTCCAGCTTTTAGATGAATTCCTAGTCAAAATTCTATAATTTAAAACCATTCTTTATATCATAGCCTTGAGTTAGTTCATGTTGATAATTGGAAACGACTCTTGCTTGTGGGAAAATGGAATTTAATGATTTCTTGAACTTAGACCAACAAACCGACCACATGGTGTCGGCAAACAAGCCGCCGTAACCACAGTTACCACCGTGCACCTCTCCCCTCCCCCCTGGAAGGAATCCCTCCAAATCCCAATTTCCTTTCTCAAAGATATTAAAGTTAATAATGTTATCCTTTCCCAAGGTCAGTTATGCATCCATGTGGTCCACAGCAGCCATGACCCTTCATTTATTCCCATTCTTCGCTCTCTTATATTTGGAATTTATGATAAATCATTAAAAAAAATTTTATTTTGATGTATGCAACTACCATGAATGTTGGTTATATGATTTAACAAGCGTTACACAAACGTTATAAACGTTATGACAGTGGTAATAGTGATGGTACTCGTATAATTGTCACATCCATATAATTCGTAGTATTTGCTTTGTTAAATATTATTGTTATTATTTTGTTAAAACAACAATATCTGACACAAAAATTCATTATCATAATGCCCTCTGTTGTTTTAATAAGCTGTTATAACGGCTAATAACATATACTTTAATGAGAAAATAAAAAATTAAAATATATGTTTGTGAACATTTGTTTCAGATGAATAGCATTGTTGGTATAACATTCGACGGTATAGAGGGCGAGCATTATGAGAGAGAGATAGAGAGAAGCATCGCATTTACTTTTTTGGACTAAGGAATCTAGAGTTGAAGCTCGTCAAAGCAGGTTCCATCAAGCTCGAACATGGATGATAGGTCCATGATTGGCCAAAGCAAGTCCCACATCACATCATGTTATAGAAAAATTATTAATTAGAACTGTTCTGTTATGTATATCTTGCACCAATCAATAATAAATCATAGATAACAGTGGAAGTAAAAAAAAATACATTGTTACTTGTGCATCATTTAAAGTTTTAAATAAAAAAGATTGACTTTCACTGTTATCTATGATTTATTATTGATTGGCGTAGGCTACATGTGGCAAAACAGTTCTAACTAATAATTTCTCCATAGCATATGGGAGTGATTTTTTCTTTTCATCTCTAGCGGTCCAAGACTCAAAACCATAAGGAAAAGCATTAGAATGCTGCTGGCCGCATATAAACTTTTGCTTAGCAACAATATTATCCACATTTTTACTGTAATTCCGCAATAATTAGTGAATCTTCTTCCCTGTGCGAATGATTGAATCGAAAAGGAATTATTCACAGCATGGTAACTACTTCAAGCTTTGTTTTCCCATGATCTATAATATATGAATTATTAGTTTCAGTTTCGCTCTCTTAATATTTGTAAATATAATAATGTTACTCATTTTATAGCTCTTTTGGCTTTAATTTCTTCATTAATCTTTTAAAAGCTTCTCTTTTCGAACTCAAAGTGTCAAATGCTGAGACACAACCAAGTGATGTTTACAGGTTACGCAGGCAGGTTTCTGATGGAAGAACACTGCACGTACCAAGCAGTCTATAACAACTCCAGGAAAAAAAGCTGATAAGTAACCGTTTTGTCAAAGAATTGGAGATGATCTCAAGCTTCTAAAAAGTTGCGTGGAGCCCAACTTCAGATCCGTCATCAGGTTCTTTTTAAATGATTGTGAAAACCTGCTCGCAATTATTGCGACACGGGTTGTCCCCCGTGTATTTGTCATCAATCAGATGGGTCCTCCAAGCCTGTCGCAATTTGCATGACATAGCAGATTCGTTTGTTCATCACTACTGTTGTTTCGGTTGCATGATTGGTTAAAATCTTCAAAGTTTGAAACATAATGCCATGGACTAAGTGTTGCTCGATCCATAAACTCGCTTCGTTAAATCATTAATATTATTCGAACCTTACCATTAAATAGAACGCAACCAGTAAGATACGGTCATAAGATAAATCTGAGCAGCTGTTTATATTCCGAAAAGGAGATAACCAGGGTCCAGTTTAATGGTGCCCTTTCCAAACCTCATGCATATGAGCGGGGAGACTTTTTTCTGTACATTATTTTCGTATGATGCCTCAACTTCCTAAGAATCGCAATCTCTTCAACTGTTCACACCAATCATTTCCACATTTTGCTGGGTCATTGGATAGTTTTCCTCTCTAGCGTTCCTTGGAATATCAAAAATATGCTGCAATGTTCTGAAAGACTACCATATTACTAATTGAAGGGCAAATGAATCATCAAATAGGATCCCGATCGCAAGACCAACTGGAATGGTGTCAAATATTTGTATGTTTGGTGCATCAGGTTTAGACCATCAGTAGGTGTTCCTTCCAGAAAGACTCATGAGAGCAGCCTCTACAGTTCATGTAGTCAAATTAACAACTCAGACATGACAAGTTAACTGCAAAAAAAATAATAATTTCCTTGGGGCTTTAAGATCTCGACCCAAGGTGCTCGGCGAGGAGCTCACCCGGCAATCTGCCTTATTATCACTTACCATCATCTTAAATTTTAGTGTTTGGCTAATCGCGCATAAGATTTTATCAAAATTATGTGCAACAATGTTTCGTATTCCTATTTATAAATGGAGCCAGATAATGTTGATCTAATTTGCAAGAAGAATCTTGGGTTCGGTAAAGCTTGAAAAAATAATCAACTGCAGAACTTAGTGGCAAATTTTGAATGTTTTATGATGAAGCTACGTTTAGAATTCAGTATTAGATCCATAGCCTATTCTCAGTATCTATTGAGTGATTCCAAAAACTTGGTAAAAGTTTCTCTTCCCATTTTCTTTTTCTTCCCCTAAATCCCAAGCACAAGTAATTGGCCAAGAGCTATAAATCCTTTCCCTGCCTAGAGTTTCTAGAGCAGTTCATGATCCAATTCCAAAGCTGCTTCCAATTCAACTCAAATCCCTCCTATATCCTTGAATTCAATCAAAATTCTAGGGTTTTGATCATCCCCAACATCGACTACCGAGGATGGCTGGTGCCATTCTCATCGATTGGTCATTCAATCTTGAACATCCAATATTCTCCTTCCTCTCCACCTAGGCCATCTCTCTCACTAGCCCATAGAGATCAAAATCTTAGGCGAGATGGGGAACTTCTGGATGTCTCCTATGCCATGACAGGCCTCGCAAGTGGCTTCGAGGTTGAGGGTGGAGTGTGGGCTTAGGTCCCACCATGCTCAAAGATGATGATGTAGAGATCCTCTCGTGCAAGCTCACGTATGGTGAGGAGGCTAAAGGCTCCGGCCAAGGATGGCAAGGTAACGAGGGATAACAACGGGGAGAATAATGGAGAGGATGGATCAAGGAGCAAGAGACCAAAAAGGCATCGTAAAATTAGGGAAGATGATCAAAAAGCAGGTTCATGTGTGGTTCTTGCAAAAGATCAAGATCATGGCAGATTCGAGTTTTTTGGTCCCCTCTCATCCTCAAAATCAGCCTAAATGGATTGATTGCGAGGCACACCCTCCCCTCCTCAGTCCACCCCTTAAACTCATCTGAAGTGTTAGCATGCAAGCTTGGTAATTAAGAATGAGTCATATATTATTGAGTCATTCTGCGATCCATTAGCGATAGAGCCATACTCCATCCGTTCCATAAAATCATTTGAAACACTCTTATGCCAAAAAATGTAAATAGTTAGCTTTAAGAAACAAGCCGTACACCAGGGAAGCACCGGCAAGAAAAGGTTGGAGAGTAAGTTCTGATCGTCCTCCATGGGGTACCTAGATTTGAAACTGCTGCCCGTTTCTTCGTCAAAAATTTGGGCATCCATTGTCTCATGTCTTAAGTCTTAACCTTAGGGGCCACCATCCTAACCTAAATGGTTTTGGACCTCTAGGAGGTGTAGGAAAATAGTATAACAAAATGATGGGATCAATTGTTTATATCTATCATGTGGTGCACGTATGGTGCAAAATGAACTCAAGGATCTTCTTTAAAAAAATAAACCTCTACATCTTGCATATTTCACAAAGCCCATTCATTCAGCCCATGGGCCAATCTATGCTCCACCAACTCAACGGATGGTCACGGGGTTGTTCCCAAAGGCTTTATTTATAAGAAGTCTGTGCACCAAGGTGTGATAACAGAAATGATGCAACCGCCATCCAAAATATTCAAAGGAGCTACAGAGCAGATATTGGCGCATATTGTCAATACAAGCAATAAACAAGGATCCAGCATGCAAACCAGACTTAGTAGCAGTAATGTCCAATATAAAATATGATAAACTACAAAGTCAAAATAAAGTAGGCATTTGGATGGAGTATTGCTTTGCTTCGCAGCCAAAGAATCCCGCATCACGAACGAGCAAGAAGACTACACCTTCAGTAATGTATGAAATTGCGTTTGTAGGAAGGCCTGAATGTAGCAATCTGGCATGGATCATTTGAAACAGCTTGTATAACCGCACATATTGCCTACAACAGGACCTCTGATGCGTAAGATATGAAGATTAAAAGCCTACATTATAGCATTGAGTAACGGATACCAAAAATTAAAAAATAATCTTGCCTAAATAAATAGTATAAGAATAAAGACACTAAGAGAAATATTGAGAGAAGAATCCCACAATCTTGACTAGTGAGGGATAATTTATTTATAAATTATGATATCTCGAAAATTCGGTATACACTATATTACAGGATGTACATTCCTAGTGATACATTGTAAATATAATGTACATAATATTACGGGCCATAAGTATAGAAAATATAGATATGATGTACATTCCTAATAATATACCGTAAATATAGTATACATAATATTGCATGCTCTAAGTATAAAAAATATAGATATTACAGAATGTACATTCTTATTCAAGAAAATGATAGGTCAACTCTTATCTTTACTTTTCCGCAAGCCCAGTGGGAGGGTGGTCACATTGAGCTTGGATTAGATAGCTATGAAATGCAGGGTAGATAGGCCCTTTGTAAGAACGTCCACAAGCTGATCAGAGGAGCCAATAAATCAAATGAGAAGTTGTTGTCAGAAGACTCGTTCATGAACAAAATGGTAGTCTATCTCAATGTGTTTGGTCCGAGCATAAATGATCAGATTAGCATTGAGATAAATTGTAGAGATATTGTCATACCATAAAATTAGAAGATTCCAAAGTTGAAGGCCTAGCTCATTGAGAAGCAGCTATATCCAAATCGGCTTAGCTATGGCATTGGCCAAGCTTTTGTTCTTCGATTCAGTGCTTGAATGAGCTACTATTCATTGCTTCTTGGAGATCCAGAAAATAATATTAGCCCCGAGAAAATAGCAAATCTACTAAAGGAGCGACGATCGTCAGAATTACTAGCCTAGTCAACATCTAAGAAGGCATGTAGATGAGAAATAGAACCTTTCTTGATGAGGAGACCATGAGTGATTGTCCCCTTCAAATACTGTAGGATCCATTTAACATCCGCCCAATGAGCTATTATGGGTCAATGCATGAACTGGCATACTTGATTTACTGCATAAGAAATATCACGTCTAGTAAGCATCAGGTACTGTAGGCAACCAACCACTCGACGATAAAGAGTAGAGTCATCATGTGGGTCACTGTCATATAATAAGAGGTGAGAATCGGAGGTCATTGATGAAGATGCTGGTTTACAGTCCAACACAAAATTTTGGCTAAGCATCTCGTGAATATTTGGACTATGTAAGATGCAATCCCTCAGCACTAGAGTGAACCTCAATGTCGAGAAAATAATTCAATGGCCCAAGGTCCTTCATGGCAAATTCCTGATTTAGAGCCATCAAGAAAGACGTGAATGGTGCATTCGGTGTCCCAGTAAGAATAATATCATCCATATTTACAAGAATAAACATACAATAAGAGGTAGTGCGGAGGAAAAACAAAGAGAAATTAGCACGAGACCTCTTAAATCAGAGACGCTGCAGAAACGAGCTTAGACGAAGAAACCAGGCACGCGGGATTTACTTGAGGCTATAAAGAAGAAAATAGTCAACTCTTGTCCATAAATGATCAACTCTTGTCTTTAAAGATACTGAAGAACATCATGGCAAGTTGATAAAAGCATCCAGTGAATGCAGAAATTATGTTGCCGTAACATAATAATAAAAATTAATGTAGACTCTCCAACACTAGTAGGATCCATATTCTATCTTTTTTAATAGACCCATAATATGCCCCATGAACATTGTTGATGAGCCATTGGCACCATAAGATGAACATAAAGAAACAAATAAGAGAACCCCAATTCTAGCTAGTAATCAGATAAACACTAATCAAGAAGTCATAGTCAAATGGTCCAAGCATCCAAAACCATTGAAATATCCTACTTTTAAGTAAACGATCAGTGATGGCATCAAAACAAATTGATCAAATCATCATCATGTACTACTCCTTGCCCATAAATATGGAATATAAAGGAAGATCACACTAACATTGAGCCTATGTATATGAGACACCAATATGATACCAAACCCCACCAAAATTTTTGTGCCAATCATCATGAATAGCCTGAATGAATGGCCATATAGTGGACTAAAGCAAGAAACAAGAATACACTCCACTATGGTTAATAGGCTAGCATGGAAATAAATAAAAATGAATGAAATTCTTCATTAAGGAGTGATATATGTACTCAATCCCACTCTATCAGACTATAAAATAGCATTGAGTTGGGGAGGTATAAAGCTATCCACAAAGAGGTTGTAGTCCCCTTCCAATGACTTTTCTATCACATAATCAGCTACTCTATTTCTTGCAACCCTTTTAACCTTCTCTCTCTTAAAGCTCTCATACATGTGCTTACGGTAAGGACCTGATCTTTTTCGCATGAATCTTGAAGTAGTAAAAAAAAAAAGGAACAGGAACAGAGTTCCCTTGTTTGAGTTGGAGAAGGAGTCTGACTCTGACTCCTCAACTTCATCAAAGGCTGAGAAACCCTAGTCTCCATCATCTATAAATCTCGATCTTCCATCCTTTTGAGCCATAAGATGATTGCCATCATCCAAAAAAAAATCATGCCTTACTTAATTATCATCTTTCCTCACCATGTTACCTTGCTCAAGGCCTTGCCAGAGCTGTGCTACCAGGCCTCTACTCTTCTCTAGCCTAGCTATTCATCGAGCCATCATCGCTGTTCGGGATCTCAATGGGAGATCGCCAAATTTTAAAATGGCAAAAGAATCCCCTGATTATGGGATCCACCCTATCCTTCTTTTGACTCCCTTTGACGGCCAGTTGGACCTTCAGCCAAACTTTCTTGGTGCTCTCCTAGACACGTGTGAAGGGGCCTTAGTTGTCAGCAAGTGATATGAGTTCTGAACGAAGTCTGACCTCTTATTTTCCTTGATTTTCTTCCAACTTTGTTTCCATTTAGCTGGTCATCGCCACTGCCACCATCAACTATAGCTCGTTATCAGGGTTATCGCATCATCACCCCTAGATGCCATGTAGGTCGTTGGCCACCAGCCTTTCTACTGCCATTTTTGAGAAGGAGAGGAGAAAAGGAGACTTTTCTTATTTCAAAGAAGAGAAGAATTCACTCTTCTCTTTATTTTCTCTCTCCTATGTCTTTCTTTTTCTCTCTAGATGATGTGATTAGGGGTTCAGGGGACTCGAGGTTGAACCCATGATGAACCCTAATCGAGAGCTCTGGATAGATGAATTCTATCTTATGGATCTTATTTTTTAATATTAAATTTGGTTCTATATGGGAATGATTTATTCGACCAGGAAACATTGAGAAGAATTCTTGACATCTCAGTTATCACATCAACATGTAGATTAAATTGAGTTGTCACTAGTACAGGCCTAAATCGATATCTCCATCCTAGCTTTTATTGAACACCAATCATTAACAATATTTGATATATCAACTTTGAACTGATTTGATTCTTACTTCAGGATCTATTGGTCAAGTCTTCATCCGAGCAGCCTTGTCCTTTCTCTCTTATAATCTTTCTACCTTGATCATTGTCACTTTATAATTTCTCATGGTTATGGAATTCAGCTATGTATGGGTACAATCAAGTGGATGAGAAGATATTCAGCAAGAGGATTAATGCTCCAATTTCTAAAGTAAGATAATTTCTTAAATCTTTATTTGTTTAATTAGTCATATATTAGGTAAAGTAAAGAAATTTATGATTAAGAGTAATTTAGATATTAGAGCTTTGAAAATAGAAATCTAGAATTAGAGATATACTAATTGATTGGATATACCAAACGTGGACTAATAAACATTACAACCAAGTTTATCATCAATAGAGATAAGAATCCCTATACATGATCGCTATTATATATACTAATTGTACCATTGGATTTGTATTATTAGTTTTGTAGCATTGAATTCGTATTGATAGATTTATCTTTGCATGAGACATCATTATTCTTATATGATTTTTTGGCATAAGTATGTTATATATTGACTATATATGTATACCAGTAATTAATGATACAATTATATGGTTATGGTATGCTTATTTTGATTATACTATAATGAAAATTAATAAGATTAAATCAATATATAATAATTGAATGGAAAAGATATGGTTGGACTAATTTCATCACATGCATAGCTTTTAGAAGTTTATATTTAAGATAGCCGGTCAGGAGCTTATGCTTAGGATAGTCTCCACCAATTTATATGTGTGATAGCCTCCAGAAGCTTATGCTTAAAAAAGCTTCCATAAGCTTATGTATGAGATAGCCTCCAGGAGCTATGCTTAGAATAGCCTCCACGGATTTATATGTGAGATAGTCTCTAGAAGCTTATGCTTGGGATAGCCTCTACATGCTTACGCATGAAAATTTAATCAGACATACAGTATGAGATTAATCCAATGCCGAAAAGAATAAAATTAAGAAATCTAAAATTGTGATAAGAGAAAGATACATAAAACTAATACTAAATAAAAATGGTTTACCTATTGGTATATTGTGACACACCTTTCTTGACAAAATAGATATTGATACATATTTATATAGATATTTAAGTTATTCTAGATACTTGATATGAGATTTCATACTTTATGTTTTCACTTTGATATTATTTATTTCTATTTTTAAATTATATTATTAGATTAGTATGGATACATGGAGATTCTTATTATGCTGTAAAGCTTGCAATCCTCTTTTCTTTTTCAGAGTTATATGATGCCTATATTTTGCTAAAATTCATATCTTGATTTGAAAGGATTGATTAGATAGGACATTATCAATATCAATAGGATGACCAAATTTTATAAATTATACAAAGTTTGATATTTATTAATTTAAAATATTTATTATAAATAGAGATTAATAGTGTTCATTAGATTTTGAGATTGCAATAAATTTTAAGGCCATGCATATTCTTTAAGACGTTGTCCTAGGGAGATCACAACAAGAAAAATAATATTTAGCAACAAAATTTTTGCAGTGATAGAAAATTTGTCGTAAAAAGTTAACATTTTTTGATGATATAAAATATTGCCTAAAAAATACACAAGTGATTCCTTTTGCGGTGATTTTATTATTTTGCCACAAAATACTTTCCACCATTTTTTTTTGCGCTAACTTTTTTCGACAAAAAATTTGCCGCAAATTTTTTTTTTGCTTTTTGTGGCAAAATTTTGGTCGCTACAAAACATGTTTCATAAGATTTTTACTTTGTCGGCGGAGAGATTTGGTGCAAAATATATCTCTTTTAACAGCAACTGAATTTTTGCTACAAAATTTTTGTGGAACACATTTGCCGACGATACTTTTTCACTGATAAAAATATTCATTTTTTAGGAACTTTCATCCTTTTCTTTTCCCTCTCCCATTTTCCCTTTTCGCCTTTTTCTTTTCCTTCTCTTGTTGGATACATTTCTCTTTCCGTCTTCTTCTTTTTCTTCTCTCCCGAACCTATCATTCAATGCCCTAGATCAATCACCATCGGCCTCCTTCCTCCATTAATAGGCTTCCTCTACCGATAGGTCAGCGCTTGCCTCACCAGATCCTCCACACAAAGCTCATCGATGACAAGGTCCACTGGTGATACCCTACAAAGGATGACCCCCTCGTTCTCGCCCGCAAAGAGGAATACGTATGCTTCTTCTACACCTCTCTTTCTCTCTCTCTCTCTTCTCTCTCCTCTACATTAATTCATTGTTGTTTCCTATCCTCATGCTTGTTTATACCCACTATGTGTTTGATTTTATGCCTATATGAAAGTCACTGAAGTAGGCCCATTTGGAGGCGACCTTCAAGTGCTAGATTAAGAAAAATATTCTCTATCTAACTAAGTATAGTTTATGATGAACAAAAGATATGAAACTAGTCAATCTACCACATGATTTTTTTTCTCTCTTTCCCTAGTTTATTCTATATTTTGGAATTAATTGGATCCTAATAAAATTTTGCTTTCTCAATGCAAGCACTAACTGTTCATCACTATCACAATAATATCATTCTACACATATCAATGACTCTCCACTTAAAGTTAAACTTTTTCCGGCAATACAATATTTGTTGCTAAAGGTCTTCATTTCCCAATAAAATTTTTTGTCGCTAAAAATTGAATCTTTAGCGACGAAACTATTTGTTACTAAATATTTTTCAGCTATTATTTTGCCCATAATAGTTGCCCCCCACTCACGAGGCCGAGCCATTATTGATCGGTCGATGTGAGTATCCTTCCAAAGTCAAGACCGGTCTCCTAAATGAAATTATGTTGCTATGTTGATGACTGAAACCTTGATGAGACTTGTGGAAGTCCAATGGCCATCAAATCCGACCGTTCATTAGCTTGATCTGGGTCCATCTATCCTAACCAATCGGTGCCTGATACTTGGTGAAGATTTGGAGGGGTTGGTGAATCAATGATAGATCAGAGCCATCCAAGTTTCTTATAAATAGGGGTCAGCATCATTCTAGCTTTTTATTGTTGCTGTTATTTAAAGGGTGAACTCCGCTGTGTGAGGGAATAGCTCGGACGAAGCCGAGCTATCATCAACCTCATCTCCCCTCTTGTTGCTCGGTCTCCTCACTTCTTTAGGTTAGTTTTTTCTGTACTCATGAGTCGGTCCAGTCTATCCCGATCTTCCTGGAGCTCTGGAGATCATTCAGATGGGGATCATGGGTCTGAGGTAGCTGGCTCTTTGGGCAAATCTGAAGAACTCAGAATCTCGGACTATGGCTCCTATAGGATAAATTCTGTTCTAACCTCGGAGGACTTAGAACTTATAAGGCTGAAATACCAAATCTCTGATGACTTTAGGCTAGAGGTCGTCGGTTCCAGGAAGCATATAACTCTTCCTCGTCCCAAACAGGTTGGGATTTATGAGGAATCCCTGAAGGCTGGCCTCAGATTATTCTTCCACTTCTTAGTCGTCGGGTTTTTAAATTTATATAGAATCAATTTTTGTAGCTTGGCGCCGAACTCCTGACGATCAATTTTAGGCTTTTTTACATATTATCTCCTCCTCAGGGTTGAGCCTACCTCCCATCTTCTTCGAGCTTGTTGCTTCACACTGAAGGAGCATTCTACAGAGATCGAGTAGTAGTACGCCTCTCCTCAAAAAGGGCATTATTTTTTTCGAGGTGCTCCTTCCTCGATTCATAACTGGAAGGAGCATTTTTTTTTATTTCGACCGAGCAATCTTAGGGTTTCAACACATCATGGGGTCGATCTCATAGGTCGGCCATCAGACCTCCAATGTTGTTCGATGTTGAGGAGGAGACCTTAGATCGGATCTTTGGCATTGCTCCCCCTCCGTTGTCCAAGCTCCTTACTGAGGAGAACTTGTTCATGATCGAGTTGATTTCAATCGATCTGAAGAGTAAATGATATTTTTGTGTCATCTCATGTAGCTCATCCTTCTTGCTATTATCATTGACTCTTATTGATCTTTCTTCCTCAATGTAGCGATGAACCCTACTGATCTGGAAGCTATTCATCGGGCGACGAAGAAGAGGAAGACTAGCACGGCCCCCACCCCCAAACATGGTCGGCCTGAAGCCATCCTCGCCTAACCGACGGTGGGGGGTTCCTCGGGGGCAACGTAGGTCTCAGGAAAAGAAAGCTCGATGTCGGCAAAAACTGTGGCGACATTGCGATCGGTTGCTCCGGTGGAGCCCGCTTCCTGACCTTTCGCTTCCTCTTCAAGAAGAAGCTCTGGTGGGCCAAAAATCTTGATTCGAATGTCCAATAGTGGACTCGATGCTCCGATGGACGTGTCTCTGATGGAGGTTGCTTCAAAAATCGAGGACAAAAGGAAAGGTGTTGGCGACTATCGGGTCATCCGTTCTCTGCTAAAGTCAATTATCTTGTCGGCTGATGCTCAAACCTTTGAGGAGGTCGAAGGTGCCTTTTGCATCCAGGACTCCAACAATTTTCTTCTTCGGATATGTATTGGTCATCAATCGATCTTTATTTGTTTATCCATCATTCAACCTCCTTCCCCCTCTCTTTTTTTTAACTTTATTTTATTTTATAGCTCGTCCACCATGTGGACCATTTTGCTGAGGTGATTAGAGAGGTTCGGTGCCCCTTCAAGAAGGCTGAGGAGAAAGTCGTCCAGGCCATCTGAAGGGCGGATGACACTCGGTTGTTTAGGCTGAAGGTCGAGGATGAGAATAGGTCGCTCAAGGAGAAAGTGAAGCAATTAGAATCTGAGCTGACCAAGGCTGAAGCTCGACTACTGGGGGAAAAGAAAGTTGGGAAGATGTGGGCGGAGGCCGCCAAGATCGAAGCAGTCGAGGCATTCCGCTCGTCGGTTGAATTTCGTTACATAAAGGCAAAATTTGGCTCAGCCTCCTATCTGTAGGGGATTGAAGATCTGAAGGAGAAGATCCGAAGAAACTTCTCCAACCTGAACCTAGATCTCTTGGAGTCAGAGGGTGAAGAAGTTGAGGAGGTTGAAGGTCGGGAAGTTCAGATGGAGGATCTCTTCAGCCCCGCCCGTGGTGACCTGGTCGTTGGGGACATAACCTCGACTCCACCTTCGACAGTCATAGTCTTACCCGATCAGACAGAAGTTGGCAAATCTGGAGCATCAGATGGAGCTTAATGTAGATCTTTGCTTGGGCATGTTCGAGCTTTTTGTTAGGTCGGTCTCTCCTACTTATCCTCGATATTCTTTGAGGTATTTTTGTAAAAGACCGACCAATATTTATAACTATTTGATTAACGAATACAATGCTTTCTTTTCAAAGTGGTTGAGATCGATCATCGTGGCTTGGTGCACATTCTGCTAAATTTTTCTTTTTGTGGATAGGCTTCAATGTTTCAGAATGCCCAACATGAGGACGAGCTCCTAGAAAGATAGAATCCAACATGTTTCGTTCCTCGATCATAACCAAGAATAGCATGTCAATAATTTTAGGGATGCGTTCCATTCCTTGATTGTGATTGAGGAACGCACGTTAGCGAATTTTACATGTTTCGTTGCTCTGCCATAGCCGAGGAGCGCTCGTCATCGATTTTATGCATTTCGCTCCTTAATCATGGCCGAGAAGTGCTCGTTGGCAATTTTTATGTGTTCCACTTCTTGACTATGGTTGAGAAACACACGTCGGTAAATTTTATGCATTCCGCTCCTCGATCGTAGTCGAGGAGCGCTCGTCGATGATTTTTACGTGTTTCGATCCTCGACCATGGCCGAGGAGCATGCATCGGTGATTTTTATGAGTTTTGCTCCTCGATCGTGGTCGAGGAGCATGCGTTGGTGAATTTTATGTGTTTCGCTCCTCAACTGTTGTCAAAGAGTGCGCATTGGCGAAATTCATTGGAGATGCATTCCATTCCTTGGCATGGCCGAGGAGCGTGCATTGGTAAAATTCACTGGAGACACATTTCATTTTTCGATCATGGCTGAGGAGTACACATTGGCAAAATTTACTGAAGATGCATTCCATTCCTCGATCGTGGCCAAGGAGCGCACGTTGGCAAAATTCGTTGGAGACACATTTCGTTTTTCGATCATGGCCGAGGAGTATGCATTGGCAAAATTTACTGAAGATGCATTCTGTTCTTCGGTCGTGGCCGAGGAGCGCGCATTGGTGAAATTCGTTGGAGAAGCGTTTCATTCCTCGACCATGGCCAAGGAGCGTGCATTGGCAAAATTCGATGGAGGCGCATTTCATTCCTTGATCGTGGCCAAGGAGCACATGAAGGAAAATCCTAATTTTTCAAATCAGGTTCGTTCAGATCTGATCGAATCGAGAGATATATTTTAAAAATTTTTCTCTTTGATCTAGATTAGATCTGAGATATTTCAGATATGAACTTTATTATTTTAATAATTAAAATAAATTTAAATAAATTAAATTTAATTTAATTTACCTTAATGTAGGGTAACCTATTATCCGTTGATGATCCTGTAAGCAGTGGAAAGTTCTGGATCTAGCCACGTAAGTATTTGGCCTTTATCGGTATCCACTCAGATTGGATCTAGAGATCCTTTTCTTTTCTATTACGTCTCCAAAAATTAGATCTAAATCTGATTTGGAGGATCTTCAAAATACCTTTTGAAGATCAGCAGTTATCCTTTGCAGCAGCGCAGCCTTCTAGCTTTCTGTCGCCTTTCTCTCGTCTGGATTGCACCAACTTGGATCCCAAACTACTTTGGGCGTGGAGAGGAGAGGGAGAAGATGGTCTTGGCATAGAGGAGGAGGAGAGAGGCAGCCTTGGGGCATGAAAAATTTTCAGATATTCCTTGAGTTGGGCGCAAGGTCTTATTTATAGACTATGCGTGATCCAACTCCTCTTCTTCCCAACCAATCATAACTCTTTGTGAAATTAGATCTAAATCTGATTGATGAGAATAAAGTCCCCTGGATTCATCCTTAGATGATGCCTAAGACCAGTCAAACTTGGTTCTTAGGAGAAATCTAATTGGAATCCAAAAAGGAGATGGAGTCCCTGTCCAACAGGGACTCCTGGGCGCCTCCAGCTCGGGCACACGCCAAGGGTGGCATGCGCCCTCCTCCTTTCCAGGTTCTGGTAAGGGGATAAGCCCCTACCAACTCTTCAATAGGTGCATGACATGTGGAGAAAAGTCAAAGTATCAATGGTCAATATTTGACCAGTCAAAGATCAACTTTTGACCAAAGTCAAAGGACGAGAAATGGCAGGTGATAAAAAATGGTAGATTTTATCTTACAAAATAAGATAATTCTTTTCTGACCTAGACAAACTCTAGTCAGACCAAGTGAAGGCCTCTGATCGAGCACAAACTCTTTTGGCTCAGTCAGGAAAACTATTTATGATAGTAAAAGAAGAACGTTAGGTTCAATCGAGTGCTAGCATGATTTTTCTTGAACCTAATTGAATCTCATTCAGATCAATTGAACTGGATTAGTTCAATTGATGATCACCAGATTCAAACTCTTATTTGTGTGACCCAGTTAGGTTCAGTTCTATATGGTAATGGGATATGTCATGATCTCTATCATCGACATCATCGAAACTCCTTTCGATGGATCAGAACTCTTCTGATTCGAACAGCTAGAATGATCGATCATCTAAATCATTCTAATTGCTCCCAAAATCCACCAGTGACACCTAGCAGTATATGGTGGCAACCCATCAGAGCTGAATGCAAACCTCTTGGTGCAGCTACCTGTGTGATTAAGTTCTTCTATCTTGAGCCCCGATCAGATTAGGGTTTAGGTGAACTCGTCAAACCCTAGTCTCTATCATATGATGTAATCATTCGATTCAAGTCCGATGTGAAAATCTAAATAGAAACTCTTTCTATTATTTCACTCTGCCATGGCCATGGGCTTCTGGACTTGATTCTCATGATCATCATAGGGCTGCTCCTCTACCACCGAGGTAGATAGATTCCATCTTGATGCAATCCAGTTCCTACAATGAACATGCTATAGCCAACATACACCTCAGGGTTCCAAATGGCTAGGAGATCGAGTTATGGTGTAGTCAAACTATAACACCCTCAAGGTGAACTGCCGATGCACCTCAGGTCAAAGAACCAGACACACCACTACAGCATCGAGTCAGTCATTGACGAGAAGGTAGACTTCCTAATGACTACTCGAGGTGGTCACGCTCAGTGCCCTCGTTCTCTAACGAGTACCTGTACTCTCGCTTCGGTGTCTCCACACCGTAGACTCAAGACTCATCTACTAAAGAGAAGCGATTGTACACCAACCTTCTGGATCAATCACCATCCTCGTGATGATCCTATGGTCGGAAGCATTTTATGAGTTAATAATGATTATTCATGTCTTAAATTTTCAACTCTTGAAAATATGAATTATCATTATCATTAACTCAAAGGATGTATCACAGACACTAAATACACATATGTGATAGAAAATAACCCATTTTATTGATTATAGTCAAAATTATAATTTTATCCCTAGAAGTGTATTACAAGTGTCAGCCAATTCTGGCTTCTAGGGCACATATATCTAACAATCTCCCACTTATCCTAAAGCCAATTGGCTACAAATCTAAGTCCCATCTTCTCAAGGTGGGCTTCGATCTTCTGCTGGCCCAACGGCTTTGTAAGTGGGTCTGCCACATTGTCTGTGGAGTTCGACTCTCTTGACCTCGACGTAACTCTTCTCGAGGTAATCGCGGATGAGATGGTATCGCCGCTCAATGTGCTTGGATTTTTTATGAGACCTCGGCTCCTTAGCAAGGGCTATGGCGCCATTGTTGTCGCAGTATAGAGGAATGGCATCTGATGGCATTACTCTGATTTCTGTAGCAAACTTCTTGTACCAGAATGCTTCCTTCGCAGCCTCTGATGCAGCGATATATTCTGCTTCCATGGTGGAATCTGCTATCATAGTTTGCTTGAAACTCTTTCAGCTGACAGCACCACCATTGCACACAAATAGACTTCCAGATGTCGACTTTCGATCATCTACATCGGACATGAAATCCGAGTCTGTGTATCCCTAAACTTGGAGTTCTCCGTTACCAAAGACCAACATCATATCCTTAGTTCTTCTCAAGTACTTAAGGATACATTTCACAGAAGTCCAGTGTTCTTCACCTGGATTTGACTGATATCTGCTTGTGACACTCACAGCATGGGCTATATCAGGTCGTGTACATAGCATGGCATACATGAGGCTCCCTATTGCAGAAGCATAAGGGATCTTGCTCATGCGTTCTATTTCCTCAGGTGTGCTAGGGCACATCTTCTTGGAAAGATGAATACCATGTCTGAAGGGTATTAATCCCCTCTTAGAGTTTTCCATACTAAACCTCTTTAGTACTTTCTCTATGTACATCTTCTGTGAAAGTCCTAGCATCCTATTCGGTCTATCCCTATAGACCTTAATTCCTAGAATAAAGGATGCTTCACCTAGGTCTTTCATGGAGAATTTCTTGGACAACCATATTTTGACTGATCGTCAACATGGGAATATCATTCCCAATAAGGAGGATGTCATCCACGTACAATACGAGGAAGACAACAGCGCTCCCACTGACCTTTTTGAAGACACATGGTTCCTCTTCATTTTTGATGAAACCAAACATTTTGATCACATCATTGAAACGAGTGTTCCAGCTCCGAGATGCTTGCTTAAGTCCATATATGGACCTTTGCAGCTTGCAAACCTTGTGATCAGTATCACTGGATGTGAAACCTAGCGGCTGTTCCATATAGATATCTTCCTCAAGATATCCATTCAAGAATGCCGTTTTCACGTCCATTTGCCATATTTCATAATCGAAATAGGCTGCAACGGCAAGCAATGTGCGGATGGATTTTAGCATAGCCACTGGAAAAAAGGTATCCTGATAGTCAATGCCTTCGCATTGACTATAACCTTTTGCCACTAGTCTAGCCTTGAATGTCTCCACATTTCCATCTGCACCAATCTTTCTCTTGAAGATCCATTTACACCCAATAGGTACTATACCTTCTGGTGGATCTACCAAGGTCCAGACTTGGTTTGAGTGCATCGAGTCAATTTCTGACTGCATTGCCTCTAGCCATTTCTCGGAGTCGATATCTGATATCGCCTCGTTGTAGGTTTTGGGATCATCACCATGAGCACCATTACCTACGAGGAACATTTTCTCTACTTTCTCTGAAATAATACCTAAGTATCTTTCAGGAGGACGGAAAAACTCTTTTCGATCTACGAGGTGGAGGAGGTAGTGTTCTTATTGGCTCAACCTGATTTGGTTCCAATTGGTCCTTAGCTCGTTGTACTTGTGAGACTTTCTCATCAAGCTTAATCTGCTTTTCAATGCCGCTATCTTGAATAAACTATTTTTCAAGAAAGATGGCATGTCGACTCACAATCACATTGTGGTCTTCTGAAATATAGAAATAGTAATCTAATGACTCTTTAGGATATCCTATGAATCAAGCTCTGAAGGACCTAAACTCTAACTTGTCCGCTTGTTATCTTTTGACATGAGCCGGACAACCCCAAATTCTGAGATGACTCAGACTTGGTTTCTTACCGTGCCATATCTCATACGGTGTGGTAGGAACGGTTTTAGAGGAAATCCTATTCAGTAGATAAATTGAAGTTAACAATGAATGTCCCCAAAAAAAATCAGGAAAGGTCTGTGAAGCTCATCATGGATCGGACCATATCCAATAGAGTCCGATTTCTCCATTCTGAAATTTCGTTGAGTTGAGGTGTTCCTGGTGGAGTCCATTGAGAGACTATGCCATTTTTCTTGAGATAGTCTAGGAATTCTCGGCTAAGGTATTCACCTCCTCGATCTGATCGAAGAAACCTTAATGGGTTTTTTCAGTTTATTTTTCTACTTCATGTCTGAATTCTTTGAACTTTTCAAAAGCTTCAGACTTGTGTCTCATAAGATACACATACCCATACCTAGATAGATCATCGATAAAGGATAATGAAGTAGATAAAATTGCCTCTAGCCGGCACATCAAATGGGCCGCACACATCAGTATGTACTAGGGCAAGGAGATCTGTGGCCCTTTCCCCATGTCCAACAAAAGGGAGTTTAGTCATTTTGCCTTGAAGACAAGATTCACAAGTTGGATATGACTCAGAAGTCAATGGACTCAATAGCCCATTTTTCTCCAATTTGTTGATCCTATCTTCTGCTATATGACCTAATCTCAGGTGCCATAGATATCTTATCGTTTGGACTATCCCTAGGTCGTTTGGCATTCACGTTTTGCTCGATAGTTAGAACAGGTACATCAATATGTAGCTGATAAAGATCATTAATAAGGAAAACCATTTGCAATTTTATTTCTTTCATAAAGAATGTTACAATGGTCCTTAAAGAAGAAGTGTAATCACATAGCCTTCTTAGTGCTAAGCATGAAATAGAAATCAAATTCCTGCTAGCTGCAGGCACATAATAACAGTCTTTTAAAACTAAGTCTAAACCAGATGGTAATCGAAGAGGGTATGTTTCCACCGCTACTGCAGCAACTCTTGCTCCATTTTTGATGCGTAGGATCATGTCTCCATCCCTCAGCCTCCTGCTATCCTCAAGACCCTGCATGGAAGTGCATAGATGAGCACTAGAACCAGAGTCAAGCACCCAACTGGATGCAGAAGAAATCGTAAGGTTAGACTCAATAACGAGCATACCTCCAGAAGGACCTTCCTTCTTGTTCTTTAGGATGGCCAGGTAAGTAGGGCAGTTCCGCTTCCAGTGGCCATCGCTGTTGCAATGAAAATACTTTTCTTTAACAGTAGCCTTCTTCTTCGACTCTGCCTTCTTCTTCTTTCCTCCTTCCACCTTCTGCTTTTTTGTAGACTTCTTTTTCTTTCCAAAAGACTTTCTTTTGGAAGAAGTCCATTCTATAGCAAGAACTGAGCCTTTAGAACCTTTCATAGAAAGCTCAGCGGTAACCAGCATATTCATTAATTCGGCCAAGGAATTTTGAAGTTTATGCATGTGGTAATTCATGATGAATTATGCCCATATGCATCAGTCAAGGATTGCAGAATAATATCATTCTGCAGATCCAAGTCTAACTTCACACCGAGCTTCTCAAGCTCTTCCAAGTCCTTGATCATTCATCAGACAGTGATCTTGGACTGACTGCCATCATGCACTGACTGTCCATCATGCATCTTAGTGTTAAAAAGTCATTTCGTGACTTGATATTTGGCTGCGCGACTCTGTTCACCAAACATCTCCTATAGGTGAGCCAACATTTGGCGAGCAGTCCCGATATCTTCATGTTGGCGCTGGAGCTCATCAGACATCGAGCCCAACTATGTAATATCTGGCCTTATTATCTTCGTCTATCCATTTTTTCAGAGACGCTCTCTGTTCAGTGGATGGATGGACTGGTAAGGTGGGAGGGATCCTGGTCCAATACATGGGTTAACTTTTTGGAACCCAAAATAATTTTATAGTTTCTGAGCCAATCTTTATAATTGGGTCCTGGTCAGTCTATGTGTGTCTAGGATACGTGCTAATGGGTTGGACGCAGACTTTTTCCTGTAGAGAGTCAAAGATTCTAGTTAGATACTGTAATTATGACTTGACCAATTTGTTTAGGATTTTATTTTTAAATAAATTAGCTTCCACTATTTTCTTAGATCCCTACACTCCCTCTGTAGAGATGCAAAAATCTCCACGATTAATGATTTCTAGTGGGTGGTGCGGTCTCACCAACTGACTCATCACCTCACCTAACAGTTATTGGTGATGGGTTAGCCAATGAGTGAACAACTCTTGTTCAATGATTCTCTAATCATGGTGCACCCAAACTTGGTCTCTAATTCATGAATCTCACCGTATCCAAAATATTGATCCACTCCTTAGTTAAGTCAGACCCACCATTTGCACAGACTGGATTCCTAATTGAGTCTCTCACCGTATCCGAAATATTGAGCCCAACTCATCCTCCAGCCCATAGCATCCAATGCCTAATAGACATGGTTGTGTATTTTCGGTGCAACTGAGCCACTGTATCCAGTCGAGAACAATCAACCCTGGAAGGGCCCGCACATCTACAATGGTGGAAGACCTCAGACTTAATCTTTTCTTAGGAAAGAATTGATTCAGGTCTCATTAAACTAGACTTATCATAGTCATAACAATTATGACTAACCTAGTGGCATGGGTTAGCTCGGATTATTGACCACCTCAGATCAGAACTGAGTCAACAGATATGGCCAGGTAAGTGAGATCGGTGGAAGGGATATGCCATTAACTCGTACAAGAACGCATTCAGGTCGAGTAGCTTCCAATTAAAAATCAGTCGATCGTATGTGCCAAACTTACCTTAGACACCAAATTATTGAGTCAGAATCAATTGGGTTAGCCTACAATCCAGACTCTAACCTCTGAGCCTAATTAGGTCTTGCTTGATCGTGACTCGATCTTGACCCAGACTTAATCCTATTAGGCTGGTCAATTTAAGCATTGTTGATCCCATCTAACCAACTCTTGATTCGGTTTGATCAACCGCTTAGACCTAATTGAGCTACCCAAGCCCGAACCCAGTATTATGAATATGTCTTAGATCTAAAATTTTTAATTTTAGACCTAATTAATATTTCATAATCTTAATTCTTAATTAAGTAGGGTTCATAAATAAAATATGCATAATAAATCCTAGGGTTTCAGGATCTAGGATTTTGCAGAAAGTAAGTTTTGGAGTTTCTGATTAAGGACGAATGTGCAGCACCCCTACACGTCATAAGAACACCCCATCAGATGGAAGGAGAGGGCCTTTAAACCCTTCTTCGTTCTTATGACCTGGACGGCCAAGAGGAACGCCTTAATCAGGAACATGTAATACTACAAAACAGTTTTAGATCTATATCATATATCTCATATACAAATTAGATCTAATCATGGCATATTTTGCATACATCTCATGTATCGAATCATGCATATTTTTAGATCTAAATTATCTCATAATAATCTAAAAAATTAGATTTAAATTGATCTTATCAAAATAAATTCTAATCTAGATAATTATGTAGAACTATTCTACAACTAGTCTAGACATGCATCAATCATATCTCATATGATGTTTAAAATTAAATAATTTTTTTTATTTATTATTTTTTAGATATTATTATAATAATTATAATATTAAAAAATAATAAATAAATAGATCTAAAATATGATTTAATCAAATTAAATTATAAACATGCAAGACTATTCTATAGAACTATTCTATTTTAGAACTAGTCATGCATATTTTCTAATCTTAGATCCAAATTATTTAATTTTAATTTTTTCTAATTTCAGATCTGATCACATCTCATGTGACATCTAAAATCACTTATTTTTTAATTAAAATAAATTTAAAATTAGATCTAAATACTTTAGAACCTTGGCTCTGATACCAGTTGAAGGAAAATCCTGATTTCTCGGACCAGGTTCGTTCAGATCTGATCAGATCAAGAGATATATTTCAAAAAAAAATTTTCTTTGATCTAGATTAGATTTAAAATATTTTAGATCTAATCTTTATTATTTTAATAATTAAAATAAATTTAGATAAATTAAATTAAATTTAATTTATCTTAACGTAAGGTAATCCTATTACCCATTGATGATCCTGTAAGCAGCGGAAAGGTTCTGGATCTAGCCACGCAAGTGCCTGGCCTCTACCAATATCCACTTGGGCTGGATCTGAAGATCCTCTTCTTCTCTATCACATCTCCAAAAATTAGATCTGAATCTGATTTGAAGGATCTTCAAAATACCTTTCGAAGATCAGCAGTTGTCCTTTGCAGCAGCGCAGCCTTCTAGCTTTCTGTCGCCTTTCTCTCGTCTGGATTGCACCAACTTAGATTCTAAACTATTTTGGATATAGAGAGGAGAGGGAGAAGATGGTCTTGACGTGGAGGAGGAGGAGAGAGGCAGCCTTGGGGCATGGGGAATTTTTAGATACTCCTTGAGTTGGGCGCAGGGTCTTATTTATAGACTATGCGTGATCCAACTCCTCTTCTTTCCAACCAATCACAACTCTTTGTGAAATCAGATCTAAATCTGATTGGTGGGAATAGAGTCCCCTAGATTCCATCCTTAGATGGCACCTAAGACCAGTCAAACTTGGCTTCTTAGGAGAACTCTAATCAGAATCCAAAAAGGAGATGGAGTCCCTGTCCAATAGGGACTCCTGAGCGCCTCCAGCTTGGGCACACGCCAAGGGTGGCGTGCGCCCTCCTCCTTGCCAGGTTCTGGCAGGGGGACAAGCCCCCACCAGCTCTCCAATAGGTGCATGACATATGGATAGAAGTCAAAGTATCAATGGTCAATATTTGACCAGTCAAAAGTCAACTTTTGACCAAAGTCAAAGGATGAGAAATGGATAGGTGATAAAAAATGGCAGGTATTGTCTTATAAAATAAGACAATCCTTTTCTAATCTGGACAAGCTCCAGTCAGACCAAATGAAGGCCTCTGATTGAGCACAAACTCCTTTGGCTCAGTCAGGATAACTTATTTATGATAGTAAAAGAAGAACGTTAGGTTCAATCGAGTGCTAGCACGATTTTCTTGAACCTAATTGAATCTCATTCAGATCAATTGAACTAGATTAGTTCAATTGATGATCACCAGATTCAAACCCTTATTTGTGTGATCCAGTTAGGTTCAGTTCTGTATGGTAATGGGATATGTCATGATCTCTATCATCGACATCATCGAAACTCCTTTCGATGGATCAGAACTCTTCTGATTCGAACAGCTAGAATGATCGATCATCTAAATCATTCTAATTGCTCCCAAAATCCACCAGTGACACCTAGCAGTATATGGTGGCAACCCATCAGAGCTGAATGCGAACCTCTTGGTGCAGCTATCTGTGTGATTAAGTTCTTCTATCTTGAGCCTCCGATCAGATTAGGGTTAAGGTGAACTCGTCAAACCCTAGTCTCTGTCATATGATGTAATCATTCGATTCAAGTCCGATGTGAAAATCTAAATAGAAACTCTTTCTATTATTTCACTCTACCATGGCCATGGGCTTCTGGACTTGATTCTCATGATCATCATAGGGCTGCTCCTCTACCACCGAGGTAGATAGATTCCATCTTGATGCAATCCAGTTCCTACAATGAACATGCTATAGCCAACATACACCTCAGGAATTCTGAATGGCTAGGAGATCGAGTTATGGTGTAGTCAAACTATAACACCCTCAAGGTGAACTGCCGATGCACCTCAGGATCAAAGAACCAGACACATCACTACAGCATCGAGTCAGTCATTGATGAGAAGGTAGACTTCCTAATGACTACTCGAGGTGGTCACGCTCAGTGCCCTCATTCTCTAACGAGTACTTGTACTCTCGCTCCGGTGTCTCCACACCGTAGACTCAAGACTCATCTACTAAAGAGAAGCGATTGTACACCAACCTTTTGGATCAATCACCATCCTCATGATGATCCTATGGTTGGGAGCATTTTATGAGTTAATAATGATTATTCATGTCTTAAATTTTCAACTCTTGAAAATATAAATTATCATTACCTTTAACTCAAAGGATGTATCACAAACACTAAATACACATATGTGATAGAAAATAATTCATTTTATTGATTATAGTCAAAATTATAATTTTATCCCTAGAAGTGTATTACAAGTGTCAGCCAATTCTGGCTTCTAGGTCATATATATCTAACAGCACGCATTGGTGAAATTTATTGGAATGCATTCCATTCCTCGATCGTGATTGAGAAGCATGCGTTGGCGAAATATTCTAGAGATGCATTCCATGGCCAAGGAGCGTACGTTGGCAAAATTTGCTGGAGATGCATTCCGTTCTTCGATCATGATTGAGGAGCGTGCATTGGCGAAATTCACTAGAGAAATGTTACGTTCCTTGATCGTGGTCGAGGTGCACGCGTTGGAGAAATTCGCTGGAGATGCATTCCATTCCTCGACCATGGTCGAGGAGCGTGCGTTGGCAAAATTTACTGGAGGCACGTTTCAATCCTCAGCCATAGTCGAGAAGCACGTGTTGGCGAAATTCACTAGAGATGCATTCCATTCCTCGATCGTGGCCGAGGAGCGCGTGTTGGAGAAATTTGCTGGAGATGCATTCCATTCCTCGACCGTAGCCGAGGAGCGCGCGTTGGTAAAATTTGCTGGAAATGCATTCTATTTCTTGGCCATGATTGAGGAGCGCATGTTGGCAAAATTTGCTGGAGACGCGTTTCATTCCTCGGATGTGGATGAGAAATGCGTGTTGGCAAAATTTGCTGGAAATGCATTTCGTTCCTCAATCATAGTCGAGGAACGTGCGTTGGTGAATTATCAAAGATCAGATCTATAGAAAATTATTACTTATTATTAAAGAAAAGATAAGGATTACAGCTTATGGATAATATCTATGGAGATTATCGGCTTTCCATGTCCTTGGTATTGGAGTTCCATCCAACCGACAAAGACGATAAACTCCTGGCCAAACTATCTCAGCCACTCTGTATAGTCCATCCCAGTTGGATGATAGCTTCAACCGTTCAGTTGAACGAGAAACCTCTGCTCGGCAAAGCACCAATTGTCCGATCAGGATCGACTTTTCTGTAACTCAAAAATTATAATACTGAGCTACTCTTTGTTGATAGTTAGCGATCCAGATCCTAGCCTGTTCTCGAGTTTCGTCTAGCAGATCTAAATTTGCCCTCATTCTAAACGAGTTGCTATCCTCATCGAGTTCCTCGACTCGAAGTATGGGCAGACTAATTTCCAAAGGTATGATAGCTTTCGTTCTAAATGCCAGCATGAAAGACGTTTCTCCAGTCGGGACTCGTTGGGTCATTCGATAGGTCCAAAGGACATGATATAGCTCTTCAACCCACCATCCCTTAGCCTAACCAAGATGAGTTTTTAAACCTTGCAACAAGGTTCTATTCATCACTTTGGCTTTACCGTTGCTCTGTGGGTGACCTACTGACGTCAGTCTGTATGAAATCCTAAAGTCATTGCAGAATCTAGTGAACCTCGGATTATTAAATTACCACTCATTATCAGTTATAATAGCTTTGGGTAGTCCAAATCGGTTGATAATTGATTTTCAGACGAAATCTCGAACCTTGGCTTCGGAAATGATTGTCAGAGCTTCGACCTACACCCATTTGGTAAAATAGTCGATAGCAATGAGTAAGAACTTCTGTGCTATGGCAATAGAAAATGGCCCGAGGATATCCATTTTTTATTGCACAAAAGGTCGAGGCATTGTGATTGGTGCTAGCGGGTTGAGCAAAATTCTTTGCTCATCAACATAGCATCAGAGCCATCCTCTTCTATTCAATGCTTCTTTTTCTTCTTTAAGCTGATAGCATTCTTCGATATCATGCCCATGATCGTGATGATATCTACAGTATTTCCTTGGGTTCCTCACTCGGATAGGAGTCACCATCTTCTTTGATCGTGGTATATCTTTTTGTCGTTCTATCTCCATTAGAATCCGAGCTCGGGTAGTGTTAAGGGGGGTGTAATAATTGAACCTCCTAGGCAGAGTTCTAGACCGGCGCCAAGGCTTTGGAGATGTAGGTCGGCCACTCCAACGTGGAGTGTGCGACCGACGAGGGTGTGGCTCCTCCTACCGATGCTGCATCCGTCGGTAGTCTTTCTTCTTCTCTTGCTTTTGGGCCGGCCCTGACCTGCCACCTTGGTTACTTCCTTGTCGGTCCCAAGCTTCCTCGGCTTGGGCATACTTCTCAACCTGCTCCAACATCTCGATGAAGTCCTTCGGATAATCTAGGTTAAGAGAGAATAGTAGGTCGTTTTGAAGAAGTTTGGCCTTGAGTGCCATTATAGCGACCGATTGATCTAAATTTTGGACTTCTAAGGTAGTAGCATTGAAGCGGTTGATGTACTTCCGAAGAGGCTCATTCTTCCGCTGCTTGATGCTCATGATGAAATCCGAATTATGGTGTTGCCGACAACTTTTGATAAAATAAGCAGCAAATAGGCGGCTCAGCTGATGGAAGGAATCTATGGAGCTAGGCTTCAAATTTGTATACCAATATCGAGCCGTCTTTCTCAAAGTCGAAGAAAAAAATCGACATAAGATCGCATCACCAGCCCCTTACAGGTACATGAGAGTTCGAAGCAGTCCAGATGATCTACGGGGTCAACCATCCCATCATATGGCTCCATTTGAGGAATCTTGAATCGCGGTGGCAGAGATTCATTCATGATTTTTTGGATAAATGAGGGATTGATGTTGAAACCCAAGTCATCCCCTACTGCTTCGATTGCCGTAACGTATCTAGCTGTTGTTGTATTTCTTGGAGCTTTTTCTCCATGTCATCTTTCTGAGTAGCTCGGTGCCGAGGAGTCGCATGGCCTGGGGTAGAATCTCTTCTAGAAACAAGCGTAGGTGAGCATTCGGATCTTCGATGAGGAGGGCTGATAGGTTGGCTATGATGACTAGATTCCATCGTTGGGCTTCTGGGGCGTCATTCCTCCGACCTTCCTCAGGTCGGTCCTGAATTTTCATCGGTCGGATGACACTCGCTGGCCTTTTGTATTCCTCTTATGGTAGCCAAGAGTGTCTACACCTGGTGGATTAGTGTATTATACTGCTCCTATGAAATCACTGATGCCGCTGGTGGATTTTTCTGAATCGACGGTGGCGGTGTGTTAACCGACTGAACATTGTTGGTTCGTCGGTCGTTGGAACGCTAAGATACGTTTGATGCTTTCCTTCAAGTCCTCATGATAACTGGTGACAAGCTTTCTCCTCTCAAGATTAGGCCTCGAAATCAGTCGAGGGTCCTTCCTCTAGTGCCAACTATTGCTCCTAAATCTTTCCGTCTGAGGTCGGCCACCGAGGAACCTGTGGCTAAGGAAAAGCTATCGCTGGAGCTTTGCCTGATCACCTATAATGAAGTCCTTACCTGGGTGTTCTCCGGTGAAGACCCTTCGACGCTCAAGTTAGGAGATAGAAGAACAAAGAGAGGAGAAAGCATCGAATTAAGTACGTACCTAGAGGATCCCGGAGCCCCTTTATTTATAGAAGAGGTATTAGAGTCGTGCCCTTCTCGGAGTCTAATGACTTCCCAAATTTGACGCTTTGGATTGATTCGGAAGAGGTTTTTCCTTTTTAGAGAGACGGGATTGCGAGGAACTCCTTCTTTATCCGGACTTTCCTAATTAGGGAAGAAAATGGATCTGGTGAAGATGGTAATACCTCGGTAAAAGACGATCAATAATAGATCATTCAATATTGATCGACTATATATGAGCAACTAGTAGGTCGTCCGGATATTGGTCGCTAGAATTGACCAATATTATATAGATCGTTCGTGAATAACTTTCTCCAACCAATAAAATTCTTCTTTGGTGATAGGTCGGCCGTATACGATCTATGGTGAACCATCAGCGAACCAGTGGCCTGTCGTAACGGTCAGTCATATGTGGTCGATCTATTTCGATAGATCGGCAAAGATCGAGGAATACCAAGCCAAGGATGAGGTATAGCGAACCTTCAACATCCTTAGAATAGCTCTCCTAGGAGCGAACTTCAGTAGGTCGGTATTAGCTGACTTTTGATAGAACGTTTTTAAAAATTGCTCATTCGAGACCGACCTATAGCGAATCGCGAGTGAGCGGATAGCTTCTCCATAGTAACTGATCTCAATGTATATTGTACCAAGGCTGAGCTATGGCTATCCCATAACAATCATAAAATATAAATTTTTTTTGTAGTGGTGCTACCATCAATGTAGCTAATCCGGATGTTAGATTTAGGACATGACACTTATAGTATAACCTTATTTATTAACAAAATTTAGGGGAAGTTTCTCACTTCCTCTGCATTACATCCAAAAATTGCCATGGTTTGTGGACTGGGTATATTTAGATTGGATGAGTCTTCGAGGCCTGGTGGACCAAGTTGGGTCTTTAATTGATTGTTCATGGACCTAGTTGAGAGTATTAGGGGTAAAGTCATCGTTACCATCTCCGGTTACTTTAAATAGACAACATGGTTAATTAGAGACATAACGGTGTAATAGAATGTCTTTTTAATAAATTAAATTAACATTGTCAAATTGTTTATATATACGATTAAGGAAAGGTGTTATATAGGATTTCAACAAATTCTTATCTATGATAGCTATTATGGCTCTAATAAAAGAGAGAACACCATTAATTCTACATTGGCTCTGAGTCAAAGATGACTCACACTTATATAAAAGAAATAGATTTTCCTGCATGAGATGTCTTTTAAAGAACAAAATCATGAGGGCCATAGGTTGGAGCGGATAATACCTCATGTGCAACCCATGGATCGGAGCTCGAGCCCTTATCCGCAATAAATAATGCGCCAGGTAGGGGTAGGGATCCACCCTTGCTAGCTATGGAGCTCGTCGAACCGCACACAGCTAAGTCCATCCTTGATTGGGGAGCTCTATTATGGTTCTAATAAACGAGAGGATACTATTAATCCCATATTGATTGTGAATCAAGAGAACTCGTGCTTATGTAGAAGGAATAAACTTTTCCACGTGAGAAACCTTTTAAAGAGCAAAATCATGAGGCCGATAGGCCAGTTGAGTGGACAACACCTCATGTACAACCTATGGATCGAAGGTCGAGCCTTGTCCGTAATAGTACCCATAATATTGATCTTAGTAACTATAAATAACCCCATTTTGCTTTCCTTCGTTTCACAAATTATTTTCTTGCTGAAAGAGAATAAATTATGGATTAATTTGAATTCTAAATAAATTATAATGACTTCAAAAGTACGTGCATGACTCCATTAGCAATTCATATGATTTAAAAGCCACGATATTATCCAGCATTTTTCTTTTTTCTTTGAGAGAGAGGGAGATTTGGCAACAATCTAACAATTGTCAGTAAAAAAAAAAAAAAAAAAAAAGGGGTGGCACGGTTAGGGAGTTTCCATTTTAAACGTTAAACTTTTGACGCTAGCCATAACCAACAAGTTCAATGATGGCAGGGCCACATGATATGGTATAATGGTACAGCGACATCACAATGTTCACATTTATCTTAGTGAGCATTTAAGGATTTCATTTTATTTATTCTTATAATTTTGCACTGAATTCATGTGTTTTATAGGTTGAATCGCATGATTTCTAGCAATATTTACGGATTCTAATGTTTTCCCGACTATTCCTTTGAAAGTTGGGGTTTTTAAGTCGTTTTGAAGGGATAATAGGATGCTCAAAATTTCAGTTTTGAAAGCATGTGGATAAATCTAAGAGGGTTCCCTTCTCTCCTTTCCTTTTATTCTTATCACGTTATTTTCATCGATTATATTTCTTTCATACCGTGTTCTTAGAAAAATCTGGTTATTAGTTTTAAGGTTGCAAACGCGCACAAGCCGCTGCTGAGGATTTGGGCCTATAAATTTGGAGCTTTCGCCTGGCCCAAACTCAAGTTTCTACGCCTGGAAAAGGTTTTGGGCGGATTATTGGCCGCCTGTGTATAAACCAAGGACATAAATGTTAAGAAACGATACATCACATTCCTTTCTACTGGATTTTTAATTAAAATGGTCAGATTCGGGTTGACATATTATTGACCGAACCGATCCATATCTGGTCTGAATCGGCCCATGTCCGGTCCAACTCCATGTGATCTCCACCAATCTCCCCTCACCCTTAAGAACAATCTATTCCAAAGGTCCAAACCTATCTTCAGCCCCAACAACCGTCAATGTATTGATCCTACCACAACTTTCTCTCAACCTCTGTCTACAAATTCTCGAGGAAAACTAAACTTTTTTTTTTTTTTCCACCAATCTCATGTCCCCTCTTGCACTCTGCACAAAAGAAAAAAGAAAAAATAATATGAAAATAAGCCTCTAGCTTTCTTCCGTTCCGTTTTTATTTTTTATAATAAAATTAAGATGCTGTATTTATAAAAAAAAACAAAGAAAAAGAAAAAGAAAAACCCTGATGGAGAACCTTGGATAAATTTTCCAATCCTTCCCTTTCAAGTTATGTGATTATCAAATCAATTTCGCGTTGTGTAAAATAAAGCAGCCCTCCCAACTACTTGGGAACGTGAAATATTGATGCAGTTATAAGAGAGACAAATGTATTCAAGGATTTACGGAAACCATTTTATCAAGGAGGAATAAGAGCATGACCAAAAGATGAAGCGAAAAGTAGAACGAAAGAGAACTTGGCCCAGATCAAAGCCCAACTCAACTTTTAAGGTAAAGCCGAGGGACAATATATCTAGAAAAGTCCAACTGCAAAAAATAAGGTAAAGATCATCGCAGTAGCCTGAGTAAAGATCATGGCAAGTTGGCAACAGCCTCTAAAATTAATTTAAGATATATCCACAAAAAATGCTTTTGTAGACATTTTGTAGTTGGAAGTGAGTTAGCCCAAAACGAAGTCTAACTCAACTTTTAGTGGGGCTGCATCCCTTCAAGTTTGTATCATCGTCATGCGACCCTTTTTTGCTTTTTTTTTTTTTTTTTTTAATCGTTGGCAACTAAGGTCTTTTTTGGCATCACCTTTGTCTATTATTATTTTTATTTTTAAAATAAAATTAAAGATACAAAAACTCGTATGATACTATATTTTTTTAAAAGTATTTTCATTATTTCTTGAAAAATAAAAGTAACTAACTAATCCTTGCCTTCAATATTTTCAAAAAGAAAAAAAAAAAAAATTATGTTTGTTACCTCCACCATAACATAAAGACTCTTTCTACCACTATTAATGCCGACACCACCATCGATATTTCTACTTTATTATTGTGGCAACAACGTCAGCATATATTATCTAAAGTTAAATAATAGTTTAAATCTACCTTTTAAATGACACCGGCACATCACACATGTTACATTGAATACATACATAGATGGTAGTAAGATATCTACGTGATTTTACAATTATATATATATATCAAGCTAGAAGAGCCTTAGGGTTATTCCATCTCCATATCCAACTACTGCATGCCTAGCCTAGGCAAGAGCCTAGGACTAAGAAATATATAGATGGAGCACAAAAATGCAAATTGATGCCCAATTTATTCAAATCCATCTACTCACCTAAACAGCGATGTTTCCCATCACCGTGATCTAAACAAATATTCAGGGCTATAAATTATTCTTTAGGTTTAATAGTCTAAATTATTCTTTAGGTTTAGTAGTCTATCCACATCAGATCTGAACCAATATTCGGTGGCTCCAAGTGCAGCGGTCCATCTAGACTCGGACTAATTTTACCATGTTTAATTGGACAAATTAAGGTTTGAACAACGGTTCAATTCAACTAGACTAGATTTTTACCAGACTTTATTGGAGTTAAAGATCTTGGTTTAGGACCAACACCTACAACATGGGCTGGATCCTAGGTGGATGGATGTCAATCAGGTCCAGGTCGCATCTCTGCAATTTGAAATAACGTCGAGAAGATCAGAATGCCAAAGGATTTGCAATAAAGTGATAACATTGGATGCCATGAAATAATGACGGCCATCTTTCATTGAGTAGATGGATGCAACGTTTCTACCCATTTAGTCCCCATGCATTCTTTATAGCTGGATGCATTTCGTGCACCAATGCCATAGAAAATCCTCCACGAAGACAACAGCTCATCGCCCCTACCAGTGCCTTTCTTGTGTCCCTCCCACCAAAGCATCTTTCCAAAGGCCTAGTTGCTAGATCTTTAGGCTCGATGAGGCTACCATCCTCATGGCTCTTTATGTAATCTAAAGCCAAACTAGAGCTCATGGCAAGAGACCCTAACAAGACATGGAACTATGAGTTAAACTGATCTTGTGCAGCTCCTCATGGAAGTTAATGGTCATATTTGTGGCTTCAATAGAAATAACAGTTAATGTTTCAAGTTTCCAACTTAGAGCTAAATGGTCAAAAAATTTTAATTTTTGACAATCTTACATATTGAGCTATTATAACTGCACCTAGGCTTGGATATGCTTCCAAATCATGCCTTATTTACCCTATATATTTCATGATTGTCACATCAACCGTATCACAAATTTTGTTTGAAAATTTCAAGCAATATTCATCTTGCAAGGTATATAAAAATAGTGTGACCTCCACCGGAGTTGGAAATACTATGTCAGGATGGATGGTCGACGTAGATTGAGTTCTTGGATTGCGTACACCAATACTTTTGACCAACGGACTGTATATTATCTTATCGATATTTTATTAAAAAGAGCGAGTTCGACTATTGTACTCAAATTACTGTTGATTTTTTCAATTTTAAACTTTTTCTTTCAAAAAAAAAAAAAAAAAAAAATTCTAATGGCATACTGTGGTGTACATATCATAAGATTCATATGCAATTACCTAATCTAATCTTTGACCAATCTCATCTCTTTCAAAAATTTTATTTCACCATCATCTTCGCCGTGAACAGCTCTCTTTTTTTTTTTTTGTCTGCAAACAAGCATTTGCACGTTTTCATGCACTACGTTGCGTTAAACAAGAAATAATATTAAAATAATATATAGATAGATAATAATCATGCATTATTGAGATTTGAGTCAACCTCACTTTTACAATTTAATCGATCAATTGCACCGATCGAAGACCAACCAAACACCAGTTCTCTCATCCAACCGCAAGATAAGTGTACCACCTTCCTTCATGTTTGGCATTTGGCTAATAAAGAATACTATTTAGATAGATAGGTTAACATAGTCTCATAAGTTGAGCAAGCAAACTTCTTCAGATAAGCAAAGAGTGTCAGAAGTTCATTATTCAAATATAGAATAGTTTGGTACCAGCTTGGCAATTGTGGTCCACGAAAGAAAGAAGAAAAAAAAAAATGACGCAAAAGGTAGTCTCATGCACGTTTTTTCTTTTTCTTTTCCGTGCGAGGCTTCCTTATAAATTTATGCATATCATAATAATACGAAGAAAGGGCAAGGAGGAATATTTTTCTCAAGCTTTAACAAAGAGAAGGGGAGATGAGCCATTTGTATCCATCATATGGCCCTCATCTCCTTGTTTTTTTTTTTTTTTCCTCTATTGGCATGGTTGCAAGAAATTTGTTCTTCCCCGCCCTTTTCTCTATAAGGCCTGGGCCACTCTTCCAATGGTTACCACCGCTCTTATCCAGTCCAATCACACACCCCAGCTTTGCTCATGGCCTACCCCACTAATTTGCATGCAATTTACAAGTATGGAGATCTGATTAGATCCTGAATCCAATTTTGGTTTCGGTGTTGTTTCAATATCTTTAAGTGCTATAATTTGGACCAGAAAAGCTTGCTTGAGCTTAGATATATCAGCAAGAGTAACAAATTTATATCTCGATTTATATGTATCATTATTTTTTGAGTTTTTAATGGAAAAGTAGGTAACGTGACTCATTTTTGGAGAATGAACATCGCTCCAGTCAAATGTACATGGCCCTGAAAAGTTTTCGAGTACTTGGAGCAAGGTAGGAGACCTCGCCTAAATGACATGCATGCTCTTTCCCCCCATTGGTTTGGCTCCTCATTTTCCAACTTTTCCTCGTCAAAATCTACTTCATGTGTCACGCCACGAGGAAAAACGTTGATGACATTAATGGTGAGAACCAGCACTCTCTCTTTAAGAAAAAGTTGATGGGACGTAGCAAAAAATGGGGCGTGAAAGTAGCTTGAAAAAAAAAAAAAAAAAAAAAAAGCAAGAATCCTCTGATTGTATATCATGCCGTATGATGCGCTGCATACATCGGTTGATTATACATGGATGCACATACGATACATATCATGTACGATCATATGCAAGAATCTCCTAATTGTACATCATGCCATATGATACACAGCATACATCATATGATGGTTGATTATACGTGCATGCACATCATACGATACATTTCATGTATGATCATATGCAATCATCTATTGTATAATAGATGATGATGCACCATATCATATGGTATATTGTATGTACAGTAAAAAATTTATGTAAAAATATATATATATATATATATATTCAGCCTGATGCATGGATTTCAACACTGCCTCATCATGGTGACATTGCTGGTTATATGAGCCATTTGGCTGAAACCAAGTAGAGGAGATCAGCTAGGCATGGACTTGGGAACCATACACCTGGAATTAGAGTGAAGCTATTTGGCGACAAATGGCTACATCTATCAATAACATGCAGGTCTTAATCCCTGTTGTCAATCCCTGAACAACAACCGTGGTGGCATGCGTGCCCATGCATGTACACTCATTCGATGAGACACATGTGAGTTCCTTTTGGATTAACCTTTCCATGCGACCTTTTGGTTTAACAAATTGAGATTTTTCATTTGTGCTGGCTTTAATTTTTCAGCAAGTATAATTTTTTTAAAAAAGAATTATTTAATAATTTTTAAATTGAATCGGAATTATTTTTTAGTTTTTATATTTTTTCAGATGAAATAAATTTTTTTTGGACTGTTAAGGGTCATTTTTCGATTCTTATCGTTCATCTAAGCCGTCTATTGATGCAGAATTTGGTTGACGCTGGATCGAACTGGAGTCGAGGAAAATAAGGTCGCTATCGGTGACCTACAAAATAAAGTCTCGTCCGAAGTTGGTGGTGATGGCTCCGATAGGATCCTTCGATAGTTAAGTTAGCTCTTTTGGTCAATAGAAATGGAGTGCTTAGAGAGGAGCTCGGTAGAATTTCGGAAAGAAAAAGAAAGCTTAGAGAAAACGTATCTGGAGGATCTTTTTTATAGACAGAGTTTGTTGTAATTGTCCTGATAAATGACCGTCGTAACCATCCTGATAAATGACAATCATAATTATCCTAATAAATGATAATCGTGATTGTCCTGATAAATGATAATTGTAATCATTCAGTAGTGGGATCGCTTGTAAGAATCCGTCTGAAGGAACAGTCCAGAAGGAGTTCAACTTTCGTAGAAGTCCGACAACTGGAGGAGTCTGGCTTCCGTAGAAGCCTGACTGCTGGAGGAGTCCGAAAGGAGTTCGGCTCCCGTAGAAGCCTGACTGAAGGAGGAGTCCGGAAGGAGTTTGGCTCCCATAGAAATTCCGACTAAAGTTGAGAAGAGTCCGGAAGAAGTTTCGGCTCCCATGAAAGAGAAGTCGGAAGGAGTTCGACTAGAGGAGTTCGAAGAAGGAGTCTGAAGTTTGGTCCCAGAGGAATCCGACTGAAGGAGAAGTTTGGAAGAAGTTCAGCTCCTATAGACTTGACTGAAGGAGGAGTCCGAAAATTTTGGCTCCTATAGAAATTCGACTAAAGGAGAAATTCGGAAGAAGTTTGATTCTCATAGAAATTTGACTGAAGGAGGAATCTGGAGGAAGTTCGGCTCCCATAAGAATTCGACTGAAGGAAGGGATCCAGAAGAAGTTTTCGGTTCCCATAGGAGTCCGATTGAGGAAGAGATCTGAAAGGAGTTCAGCCACTAGGGGAGTTCGACTGGGGCTCGGCCGTTGAGGAGTTCGGTTGGGTTCAGCCGCTGGAGGAGTTTGGCTACTGAATGAGTTCAACTGCTGGAAGAAGATCGGATTCGACCGCTGAGGAGAGAATTCTCGATTGAAGCTCTTTCATGATTACCAGATGCATTAGGCTAAGCACTAAACTGGACTTCGGTAGGAGCGGGGTTTATCCCTAATAATAGTCCCCCCACTTCCGAATTCAAAACTCGAAGGAAGGGAGTACAAAAAGGGCAATTATCGAAGTTCTCTTCAGGGCTCTGTACCAGTTCTGTTACGCCGGGGAAGATCTTATTCCAACAAGGTGAAGCTCGGGGAAGATCTTATCTCCAACTATGTTGAGGTTGATGTTGAAGTTGAAGCTCGGAGGAGATCTTATCTCCAGCCAAGGTTGACGTCGAAGTTGAGGCTTGGGCACAATAGGACCATTGTTGGAGCCTCTCCTCTCACCTCATCTAAAATGAACGAGGCCTTCGACTTTGCTCACGTTAGAACGAGATTTTTCTCTTATTCCTAACGGACTATGGGGGCACATAAGAGCCATTGTCAGGGCTTCTCCCTTTATCTTGTCTAAAATGAACAAGGTCTTCGACTTTGCTCATATTAGGACAAGCTTCTCCTCCTGTTCCTAACGGACTGTGGGGGCACATAAGGGCCGTTGTCAGGACTTTCTCCTCCCATCTTGTCTAAAATGAACGAGGTCTTCGACTTTGCTCACGTTAGGATGAGTTCCTTCCTGTTCTAACGGGCTATGGGGGCACATTAGGGCCATTATTAGGGCCTCTTTCTCCATCTCGTCTAAAATGAATGAGGTTTTCGATGTTGCTCACGTTAGGACGAGGTCCTCCTCTTGTTCCTAACGGGCTGTGGGGGCATGTAAGGGCCATTGTTAGGGCCTTTCTCTCCATCTCGTCCAAAATGGACGAGGTCTTCAACTTTGCTCATGTTACGACAAGGTCCTCCTCCTGTTCCTAACACGACCACTTCTAATTGTTTCTTTCCTGTCATCACATAATTTTTGCACCAAGAAACAATAATGTTGAAATGAAGGAGTTTTATTATGAAAAAATTACTGGTAGTACATACTCAGATTTTCTAAGTTTCAAGGTCGTGAGAGCATTGTTCCTCCAAGCTCCTTCAGACGATAAGTTTTGGACCGGACGATCTCCACCACCTTATACGGATCTTTCCAATTTGGGGCAAGCTTCTCTTGGCTCTAAGGCTGAGAGACGGTGACTCACCGAAGCACTAAGTCCCCCACTTTGAATGTTTTACTTCTGATTTTGGAGTTATAGTACCGGGTCATCTTTCGTCTGTAGGCCACCATCCGAACCTAGACTTTTTTTCTTTTCTTTTTCAGCAGATCGAGGTTGACTTTAAGATCCTATGGGTTGTGTTGCTCATTGAGGCCACGACCCATGCTGACGGGAGCTTAAGTTCAACCGGGATGACTGCCTCTATTCCAAAGGCCAAGGCAAATGGTGTTTCTCCAATTGGCAGCCTTTGAGTAGTTCGGTATGTCCAAAGGATGTGGTAGAGTTCGTCCACCCAGGCCTCCTTTGCTCTGTCGAGCCTTGTCTTGATGCCTTGCAGCAGAGTCCAGTTGGTTACTTCAACTTCCCCATTTGCCTATGGGTGAGCTACCAATGTGAAGTGGTGGAAAATGTTTAGGTCTTTGCAGAAGTCGGTGGACCTCATCCCGACGAATTATCATCCGTTATCGGTTATAAGGGTTTGGGGCAGACCGAATCGACAGACTATTGACTTTCAGACGAAGTCTTGTACCTTGGCTTTGGTAATTTTGGCTAGAGGTTCGGCTTCGACCCATTTGGTGAAGTAGTCGATCGCGATCAGGAGAAACTTCCGTTGTCCGGATGCCATCGAAAAAGGGCTAAGTATGTCCATTCCCCACTGCGCAAATGGTCAGGATACACTTAGCAGAGTAAGCTTGGAGATCGGCCATCTTTGTATACTCGCATTCTTCTGATAGCGATCACATTTTCTAACATACTTTATAGAATCATGGTATCAGGTCGGCCAATAGTACCCTTGCTGAAGTAGTTTTTGCGATAGGGACCTGGCTCCTATATGACTTTCACAGATTCCCTCGTGCACTTTTCATAATGCGAAGTCGGCTTCTGAAGGTTGGAGACATCTCAACAGCGGCAGCGAATACGACCTCTTATACAACCTACCCTCATACAAAACATACCGGAAGGCTTGATTCTTGAGTTTTCGAGCTTCTTTCAGATCATGAGAAAGGACTCCCTCCTTGAGGTAGGCAACCAACGGATCGATCTAGCTCGGCTCGAGTTCTGTCTGTAAAATGACCTACGATTCCTCTGAGCTTGGGCACTTCAGGATCTCAAAAAATACTTCTTTGGGTAGTTCGGCTGGAGCTGAAGTGGCCAACCTAGAGAGAAGGTCGGCTCTTATATTTACTGCTCTCGAAATCTATCGAATGCCGAAACAGCTGAAGGCCGAAGTCAAGTCCTTTACTTTCTCAAGATATTTCATCATACTTTTCTCTTGCGCTTCATAGCTGCCACTAATTTGGCCGACCACTAATTGAAAATCGTTGTAAATTTGAAGCTGATCTACTCTTAATTCTTTTATAATTTTTAATCCGATGATCAGCCTTCATACTTGGCCCCATTATTAGTCATAAAAAATTCAAAGTGCAGCGCATACTCGACGATGACTCCTCTGGGGCTGACTAAGACTAACCCCGCACCTGCTCCAACAGAGTTGGACGAACCATCCACGTACAGAGCCCAAAAATCTTTGGGAAGGTTGGCTGTCTTTTTGGGGAGGTTCGATTGCGACAATAGAGCGCCGGTCTCATTCCGCTCAAGCTCAGCATCATCAAAAATGGTATATTCCATTACAAAATCTGCTAATATCTAAGCTTTGATCGATGGCCGGAATCGATAATTGATATCAAATTTCGTAAGCTCGATTGTTCATTTTGCAATTCTTTCAGAAGTGTCCATTCGTTGAAGGACTGCCTTTATTGGTTGATCCATGAGGACCGTTATGGTATGCCCCTGAAAGTAAGGTCGGAGCCTCCTAGCAGCAATTAGATGAGAGTAAGCCAATTTTTCTAACTTAGAATACCTGATCTCTGCATCCCTTAGGATCTGGCTTATGTAGTAGACCGGCCACTGTATCTTCGCTTCCTCCTTGACTAAAACTGCTGCTAAGGCCATCGGAAGATCGCTAGGTATAAGAATAATTCTTCTTCAGATTCGGGTTTTGCCAGCAGTGGGGGTGAGTCGAGGTAGTTTTTGAGCTTCTCAAACGTCCGTTGGCACTCCATCATCCAACAAAAATTCTTTGGTTGCTTGAAAACTTAGAAAAAAGGCATGCATCGCTCGATCGATCTCGAGATGAAGTGATTTAGGGATATCACTTTTTCAGTCAAGTGCTGAACTTCTTTGATTGTCTTTGGAGCGGTCATCTCTTGAATGGCTCGGATTTTCTCTGGATTTACTTCAATTCCGCACCTCGACACCATAAATCCTAGAAACTTCTCAGAGGTCACACCAAAGGCGCACTTGATTGGGTTCAGCTTCATCTTATGCTTCCTGAGTGCACTGAATGTCTCTTCAAGATTGGCAAAATGGTTTATAGAAGCTCAGCTTTTGATGAGTATGTCATCCACATATACCTCCATATTATGGTCGATCTGCTCTTTGAAGATTTTGTTGATCAGGCGTTGGTACGTTGCCCCAACATTCTTGAGCCCAAAGGGCATAATCCTATAGCAGTAAAGACCACGATCAATAACAAAAGTAGTTTTCTCCTCGTCCTCTGGCGCCATCTATATCTGGTTATAGCCGAAGAAGATATCCATGAAAGTGAGGAGCTCATGGTCCGAGGTTGCATCTACCAATTGATCAATCCTGGAAAGAGGGTAGCTATCCTTTGAGCAGGCTTTGTTCAACTTTTTGAAGTCTATACATATCCTCCATTTGTTGTTTGCCTTTTTGATGAGGACCATATTTGAGATCCAGGTCGGATAGTTGACTTTGCGGATGAACCCAACTTTAAGGATCTTGCCTACTTCTTCCACAATTGCTTTCTGCCTCTCCGAGGCGTGGCTGCGTATTTTTTTTTATCAGCCGATACTTCAGATCGACGGTCAGTCGATGTTTCATAACTTTAGCATCAATTTCTAGCATATCCGTTGGGGCCCAGGCGAAGACGTCTGCGTTCTTCTTGAGGAAGGTGACGAGTTGCTCCCAAACCTCATCCCCCAAATTGGAACCGATCTGTAAGTATGCTCCACATTCCCATCGTTGAAGGGCATAGATACGAGGTCCTCCATAGGCTCACCCCACTCCTCGATAAGGTCATCGCGAACATCCAACCCGTCAACAAGATAAGGGTCGGACTATTCTTCCTTATGCAAGGTGATTGAGTAGCAGTGCCTTGCCAGAGCTTGATCTCTCCTAACCTCTCCAATCCCATAACCCATCGAAAACTTCATCTTCAAATAATAAGTTGATACCACTGCTTGAAGTACATTTAGACCAGGTTGGCCGAGAATAGCATTATAGGCAGATGGAGTCTTTATGACCAAAAAGTTGATCTGTGCCTTAGCCAGTTTCGGACGTTGTCCCGCAGTCACGGTCAAAGTTATTATGTCCTCAACTGGTATGGCATTACCAGTGAAGCCCATCAATGGGAAGTTCATAGGCCCCAAGTAGTTATTAAGTAAGAACATTTTCGAGAAGGCATCATAAAATAATAAGTCGGTCGAGCTTCCATTATTTACTAAAATACGGCGTACATCGTAATCAGCAATGTTTAAAAAGATTACAATCACGTCATTTTAGAAGAATTGGATCCCCTGAGCATCTACCTCAATGAAGGTTATGGGTTCTTCAGTCCTCCATCTCTTCACCGATCCCTCGGATCCGCTGGCCTCTCCTTGCCAAAGTCCCTCCGAGATCGTGTTGATGATACCGAAAGATGATCGATCTCCTTGTTGATCCTTCCTTGGTGGCTTAGGCTGCAGCAACACCCTCGGTCGATCTTCCCACCTTTCAGATCGTCACTGTAGGAATCGGCCTAATATGCCTCACCTAATGAGCTCCTCGATCTCATCCTAGAGTTGGATACACTCCTCAGTATCATGACCATGATCACGATGATAAAGGCAGAACTTATTAGGATTATGCTTGCTGGGATGAGAGCGCATCCTTTTCGGTCTCGACAGTTACTTCCTGATTTCCATCAGCACTTGGGTTTTAGGAGCATTGAGGGGGGCATAGTTATGAAATCTTCATTGGGGAGAACCTCACCGCGTCTTTCTATCTAGGCTTCTCTTCCTCCGAGCCCAGGGGGAAGTTCGAACTTGCTTTCGCTCAGAGGGAGTTTGGAAGCACAGCTTAGCTTCGCTCGGCTTTCCTTCCTCGGTGGGTCCACCCAGCTCATCGATTCGCCGCTTACCAAAGGCTTCATCGTTCCTAGCCTTGAAGGCCTCTGCTCGGACGTAACCTTCAGCCCGAGCTAGCAGATCGGCAAAGTCCCTGGGGTACCTCTTCTCTAGGAAGAATAGCAAATCATTCTTCTGGAGGCCGCCCTTGAGTGCGGCCATTGCAACTGATTGATTCAGGTTTCGGACCTCCAATGCAGCGGCATTAAATCGGATAACATAAGCCCGGATGGATTCTCCCTTCTTTTACTTGATGTTCATCAGGGAATCCGAACCTCAACGTGGACGTCGGTTGCTGACAAAGTGAGCTGCGAACTGATGGCTTATCTGATCAAAGAAAAAAATGGTACCCGACTTAAGTGCCGAGTACCAGTTCCTAACGGCTTCCTTGGGGGTGGATGGAAAAGCTAGACACAAAATAGCGTTTGACATGCCGTATAGCAACATCATTGTCCGGAAGGCCTCCAGGTGATGGATCGGATTGGAGGTTCCATCGTAATTCTTGAACCGTGGGAGCTTAAAGTTCGGCGGGATCGATTCCTGCATGATCCTCTGAGAAAAAGAAGAGTCAGTGCGAATATCATTACCGTATGAGGAGGGAGTATTATGGAGCTCTTCGATTTATTGGCTCATTTCTAAAAGCCTTTGATCCAGGAGATCTTCACGATCGTTAATCTTCAGGGTTTTCTAATAGAACGGGCACAAAGCTTCCCCCTGGGTCGAGTCGTGGTCCGAGCATGGATCTTCCATCCTCTACTTCCCCTTTTCAGAGACCAAAGGCTGGGTAGCCGAGGTTGGCCATTCTCAGATCGGATCATAGGGCTCCAAAGAAGCTTGCTCCAATCAAACTGGTACCAGGGCCCATCGATGTATGGTCTGCATCGCATCCACGAGGCCACGAATCTATTGGACCAGCAGGTTAAACTGCTCCACATCCATCATGGTTGAAGGTGGAGCCTGAGTTACCGAAGCTGGAATAATCGTATCTGGATGGGATCTAGCTACAGAGGCCGTTGATCATCGGATCAAAGCTTTCTTGGGAGGCATTTTTTTGGAAAGAACTTTAGAGAGAAAGGAGAAAGATCACTGTTGAGCACTCTTTTAAGATCAAAGGAACCTAAGGAATAGAGGCCCTCCTTCTAGCGCCAATTCTTTTGGTGCAGAATTTGGTTGACACCGGATTGAGCTGGAGTCGAGGAAGACGAGGTCGCTATTGGTGACCTGCAAAATAAAGTTCCATCCGGAGTTGGTGGTGGTGGCTCCGGTAGGACCCTCCGACGGTCAAGTTAGCTCTTTTGGCCAATAGAAATGGAGTGCTCAGAGAGGAGTTCGACAGACTTTCAGGAAGAAAAAGAAAGCTTAGAAAAAATGTATCTGGAGGATCCCTTTTTATAGACGGAGTTTATTGTAACTGTCCTGATAAATGACCGTCGTAACCATCCTAATAAATGATAATCATGATTGTCCCGATAAATGATAATTGTAACCGTTCAGTAGTGGGATCGCCTATAAAAATTCATCTAAAGGAATAGTCCGGAAGGAGTTCGGCTTTCGTAGAAGTCCGATTGCTGGAGGAGTTCAAAAAAAGTTTAGCTCTCGTAGAAGCCCGACTATTGGAGGAGTCCGGAAGAAGTTCGGCTCCCATAGAAGTCCGACTGCTGAAGGAGTCCGGAATGAATTCGGCTCCCATAGAGAATCCGACTGTCGAGGAGTTTGGCTCCCGTAGAAGCCTGACTGAAGGAGGAGTTTGGAAGAAGTTCGGCTTCCATAGAAGCCCGACTACTGGAGGAGTCCGAAAGGAGTTCGGCTTTCATAGAAGCCCGACTGCTGGAGGAGTCTGGAAGGAGTTCGGCTTCCATAGAAGCCCGATTGAAGGAGAAGTCCGAAAGAAGTTCGGCTTTCGTAGTGAAGTCCGACTGAAGGAGGAGTTCGAAAGAAATTCGACTCTCATAGAAGCCCAACTGCTGGAGGAGTCCGGAAGGAGTTTAACCACTGGAGAAGTTCGATTGGGTTCAGAGTCTAACAGGAGGAGTTCAACCACTGAATGAGTTCAGCTGTTGGAAGAAGCTCGGCTGCTAAGAAGAGAACTTTCGATCAAAGATTTTTCATGATTATCAGTTGTATTAGGTTAAGTACCAGACTGAACTTCGGTGGGAGCGGGGTTTATCCCCAACACCATCCATTGCTTATAAAATTACAGAATTACCCTTGGTTGAGTGAACATGGAGATTATGGGCAACGCGCACCAGCGGCGCTGGGGGGAGGCGGTCAGGGCACGCAGGGGAGGGGAGCACGATCGGGTCAAGGGCTAGAGCCGCAATAGCAGGGCCATCGGGGGAGGTGAGGCGGTGGACTGCAGCACCGGCGAGGTGGAGGGACGCAGTCGGGGCGCACGGAGGGGAGGAGAAGCATGGCCGGGGGGCTATGGGCCAGTGCCGGGCGTGACGGGTGAGGGTGGAGGCCACCGGCACCTGGCGGGTTGGGACGCGGTAGGGGGGTGCAGAGGAGGAGGGAGCGAGGCCGGGCGCACTCAGGGCACGATGGGCACGCGGGGGCCCGCAGCATCACGGGGGCGGGGGACGCCGGGGGGCATGCGGAGGGAGAGGAGCGAGGTCGGGAGGCCGGAGGTCGATGCTGGAGGCACGATGGGTGAAGGGCCGCCGGGAGGTGAGTGCGGGGGACCACGGCGTCGGCAGAGGGGGAGGGGAGCACAGAGCAGAAGGAAGGGGGTGGCGTGCAGGGGAAGGAGAAGAAAGGGAAAAAAGAAGGAAAAGAAGGGGGGGCAAAGTAAAAAAATAAGAAGGAAAAGAAAAATAATAAATATTAAAAAATAATATAATTTTTTAATAATAATAATAGTCATTGAATTCTCAATTTTGATAAAAAAATAAAAAAATAAAAATAAAAATAATAAAAATAGTAATAAGTATTAAATAATAAAAAATAGATTTTTTTCATAATAATAATAATAATAGCCACCACATCATCAATTTTGATAAAAATATAAAAATAAAAATAAAAGTAATAAAATCATAATAAGTATTAAATAATGATAAAAATATATATCTATGTAATAAAAAAATAAAAAATTATTATTAAGTATTAAATAATAATAATAACTAATAATAATAGCCATCAAATTATCAATTTTAATAATAAATAATTTTTATCATTAAAAAATAAATTATTTAATAAATTAAATAAATAATTTTAAAAAATTAAAATTGGATAATCAATTCAAACGATTGCATAACCAGAGAACCATCTTGTATAACCAGAATATAAACTCATGTAACTTAAGTACAGATCTGTATAACCTGAATATAACCTGAATATAAATCTGTATAACTAATTATCAAAATTACGTAACTGTCGTCACTCAAGTCCAAATCCAGTTACGTAATTTTGATAATTAGTTATACAGATTTATATTAAAGTTATATAGATATATACTCAAGTTACATGGATTTATGTTTAGATTATACAAGATGATTCTCAAGTTATGCAATCATTTTAATTAATTATCCAATTTTAATTTTTTAAATTATTGATTTAATTTATTAAATAATTTATTTTTTTAATGATAAAAATTATTGATTATCAAAATTGATGATTCGACGACTATTATTATTAGTTATTATTATTATTTCATACTTATAAATATTTTTTTATTATTTTTATTATATAAATATATTTTTTGATTATTATTTAATATTTATTATATTTTTTTTATTTTTATTTTTATTTTTTATATTTTTATCAAAATTGATGATGCGGTGGCTACTATTATTATTATTATTATTATTATGTAAAAATCTATTTTTTATTATTTAATACTTATTATTATTATTTATTTTTTTTTATCAAATTGAGGATACAATGGTAACTATTATTATATTATTATTAAAAAACTATATTATTTTAATAATATATTATTTTTTATTTTATTTTTTACTTTATTTTATCTTTTTTCCTTTTTTTCTTCCCTTTTTTTTTCCTTTTCCTTTTCTTCTTCTTTCCCGCACGCACTCTTCCTTCTGCCCCGCTCCCCTTCCCCCCCCACCCCGCGCCAGCGCGCGCCCAGCAGCCCCACGTCCCCCGCCACTCGTGCCTCCGGCACCGACCCTCCGGCCTCGCTCCCTCCCCTCTCCCCGCGCACCTCCGATCGCATCCCCCACCCCCGCAGCCACGGCCCCCCGCCTCACCTCCCCCGCGGCCCCCTGCCCATCGCACACGTCGGCACTGCCCCCCCGACCCATGCTCCCCTCCTCCTCCGCACGCCCCCCGACCGCGTCCCTCCGCCCGTGTGGCGTCGCAACCCTGCCCGTCGCCCTTTCGGCCCCCAGCCGCGCTTCCCTCCCCTCTGCGCACCCGATTTCACATCCCGCCGACATCGCTGCGCGTCCCCCACGACCGCCGTGTCCACTGCCCATCCAAAGGCAGTTATGTTATTTTATGGATGGTGAACGGCTTAAATGAATGATAGGGATCGAAAAATAACTTTTTAATAATTTAAAAATTATTTCACTTAAAAATATAAAAATTAAAAAATAATTTTAAATTAATTTAAAAATTATTAGATAATATTTTTATTCTTTTTTATAATAAGTATAGCGGAAGCTAGCCAAACCATTGCCGAGCACCGATATGTACGCGCACGCAAAGAGAGGTGCCATAGATATGATCACTCAAAAGCGATGAAAATTATTTTTGGAAGCCATGAGAAAATATCTATCGGGAGATAAATTTTACCATCAATTAGATCATAAATTTTGTTGCTGATCATCTTGATGAACATATATAAACGGATATATCTCTTATACCCATATTATTTTATGATTTTTTTTAATTTATTAAATTGCTTTGTATGTACTTTTTTGTTCTATCAAAAAAAAAAAAAAAAGAGAGAGAAAATAAACCCTTTTTACCCCATGTAATTAAAAAAGAATGTGATTCTACGAAAGATGCGTGAATAGTCGCATGCTCTACGGCATGGCTAATTTGGATACGTAGAACCTAACGGCATCATAATTTAGTAAGTACTCTTACTGCATGTGTACGTATAATAGATGGACGAGCTTGCTTCAAATTGATTCGATAAATCATTTTTGAGTTATCTCCAATGGTAAGTATAATTCAACGGTTAAAGGACTTTTACTAAACAAGAACATCCATATGTTATATTGGCTTTTGTGCGGCTGAGCATGATGAGCACCACCACCTCTGGTACACTTTGTCATTCTCCAAAAATTCGCAATAGAATGGGAGTACCACACAATGATGCGTAGCATTGAATTGATAAGATCGATGATAGCATAGGCACTTGCTTCCATATATAGTATGTCAGAAACATCATATTTAGGATTAGCATTAGCTTTGTACTGTATTGCTCTGAGCCAACTTCAAGTTAAGCTTGTTCAAAACGTTACATGTGCTTTAACCGAGTTGACACGTAAATCAAAACCTCTAAAGGACCTTCTCACTTGTTCGTTTCACTTTTCTTCTTTCTGCTTGATTGAGCCCCGTAACGTAACCACACCAAAATAAAATAAAAGTAGTTTAGGGTCATTCCATTTTACACAAGATGGAAGCATGTGTTTGTGATCTCCCTACAGTATCTGATATGTGTGTATGTTTATGTATCTAATATAAATTCATGTAATTTAATAATAATGCCCTAGTTTTCATAGATTCACTTTATATTTCTAGAGATTAAATATAATAAAAGAGGAACAATTAATATACTTCTTAATGATGGTTATAGAGGGGGATGGAAGGAGGGAGAAGCAAAATATGGAATTAGTGGCCCCTTTTTTTTTTTTTGTTATTATTATGCAAGATTATGTGATCTAGATGGATCATTAGATTTAATGTGAATCACTTTAACAACTACAGATATCCAGGAAGATTACTAAACTCAATATAGATCACTTTCGCCACTATAAAGGCTCGATGTGAATCATGTTATTAGTCACTAAGAATAAAGCTAGATAGAATCTAGGAGCAAAATTCGCTATATCAAGAAATCAAATCTACACCAAATTTCAAGAGATGATAATTTGATCATATGATGTTTGATTGAAATAATTTTTTTTTTAAAATTAGATATCTTTTTAAAATTTATAACTTCGGGATAGCTACAGAAAGAGCCGGATCACTTCAAAATTTCATTATTTAAGCTTCGAAACGGGCTGATCAAATCAAAATTTTTTTCTTTTAAAAATTTTGATCGGAGGTTATCTTCCAATCCATGAAGAATTAAACGAAGTGATAGAAGATAAAGTTGATGTAGAAATCGATATGTATTTTCTATAAAATTTTAGTATTTTTTATGATTTTTTTATGTTTATTATATTTTTTAAATATCTAATTTTATTTAAGATAGAAAGAGGAGTCCAATCCAACTTATCTTATTTAAAATAGAAAAAGGAGTCCAATCCAACTTATCCTATTTAAGATAGGAAGAGGAGTCCAATCTAACTTGTTTAAGGATGAACATTCTTCTAAAGATAAGAAGAGGAATCTGATCCGAATTATATAAGAACGAACCTCATTATTTCAAATAGGAGTTATGTATCTTAGTTTATGTATGAAGAATTAATCGATAAAAGAAAAGATGACTTAAAATCTATTTTCGTAATTCTTTCATTATCATTTTTTTTTTTGAGAAAGATTTGAGTTGAGCGAATTGAACTTCTCTATGATTGGAGCAAATTGGTATCAGAGTTATGCTGGTAGCTAGTAAAGTTTCAACTTGATCCGTTCGGACCAAGTTGAAATCAGAGCCATACTCTTACTTGGTGAAAATTCCAATTTGACCTAATTAGATCAAGTTGGTATCAAAGCTTCAATCCTTCATATCTATAGGAGGTTCGATGCATGAGCAATACTAACAATCGGGAGAAAGACTATTTATGCTTGAAGTACATCAAAAGATAAAAGACGAGTATGGCCATTAGTTCTATCTCAATGGATGACGAGATAAAGAAACGTCGTACACAATTAAAGGAGAAGACGCACAACTCATCCAAGCCATGTATCAATTAGCTACTCAAATCAAAAATATTTTTTTTAGAAAAAATTTTGACCAGAAGTTATCTTTCAATCCATGAAGAATTAAATAAAATGATAGAGGCAAAGTTGATGTAGAAGTCGAGATCTATCTTCTATAAAATTTTAATATTTTTTTATAATTTTTTATATTAAGCATATTTTTTTAAAGATTTAATCATATTTAAACTAGGAAAATGAGCCAAATCTAACTTATTTAAGGATGGATATCCTGCTAAAAGATAAGAAGAAGAATCTAACCTAAATTATGGAAGGGCGAAACTCATTATTATAAATAGAAGCTATGTATCATAGTTTATATATGAAGAATTAATCAATAAAAGAAAAAAAAAATTTAAGCTCTACTTTTGTAATTCTTTCATCATCTTTTTTTTTTGCAAAGATCCAAGTTGAATATGTTGAATAAAATCTTTCTTCTCTTTGACCGAATCATCATGATAGCCCTATATAGAAAAATATAAAAAGGTGTGACATGGGTCTATAAGTGGAAACTATTTTACATCTGGCTCACTTGTCATAAATGATAGATTTTGAGATTTTGACTGTGCTTCATAGAAATGCTCATCACCATGTCCAAATCTTGAAATTTGTTGTGTATTATCGTACATGAGTCGAAGTGAGCCCAACTTTCGCTGCATGATAAACCTAAACTATATCCACATGAAAGGATGTGTGGACTTTAATTATTCTATAATTAAATTATTAATTGTTTATATTATATATATAACACCTTCTTTTTTTCTTTTTCTTTTTTTTTTGTGAAATATGAACTGCAAATTTCTAGAGGAGGAATTCCCTTGTTTGTCTTCGGTAAGTGACGGGAAGTGAGGTGCGTTTATTTAAGATGAAAGCTAAATGTATAGTGAAGAGATGCTATATTTTCTATTCTCTTAATTAAGATAAAATTTCTATATTGGATGGCATGACCCTTGCCCACTTAGGCAAGGGTCAGAGTTTCAATCCTACGGGGCATATGCCCTTGCATCGACCATCGACCCTCGATTAGAGTAATCCTCAGTCCCACGATCAGTGGCTCAATTTGCATAGGGCCTTTGCTTTGGCTTGGTGTGGTGGGTGGATATAGGCGGAGGGCAGGGAGTAACCCACAAAATTACGGAGAGGAGTCAAGATACCACACAAAAATGGGCTTAACGGCTTTCATCTTTAGTGTAGGTTTTGTGAAAATATAAATGTAGATTTTCTCGTGAGCTTGCCTTTTTCTTTTCTTTTCATCTGGAAAATTAGCTTGAGCCTAGTGAAATTAATTAAGTAATAGCTAAAATGTACGTTCTCCAGAAGAATAACTAAGATGTACGAAGGGTCGGAAAAAAAAAAGAAAAAAAAAAAAAAAAATCAAATGAGAAGAGTGAAAAGTCCCCGCAGAAATGAAACAAATAGAAAGACCATATATGCAAAACTATATACTTTCCACAAATTGGACCGTTCTAAAATCTCTTAAATTTTCTGTCATTGAAATTGATATACCTCAGATTTGATCCATATGGCACTATCGATCAATTAGTGCCTGACATGAATTAATCATGTACTCCTTCATCTCGATCAATCAGATCCCATCATACGGCAATTCCATAGGTGCATAAAGATGTTCAAGGTTAAATCTTCCTCCATTAGACAATAGCCGATAACGATAGAATAGCCCTCTAATCATAAAATCCGTGTCTCACAAAATCGCATCTCCCCTAAACATGCTGGTTGTTGTTATGGAAGAACTTCCTCCATGTCTCAATATGCCGGTTACGTCCTTCATCTATATAAATTTTTTTTCAAAAATCCTTCGGATAAATCCAATCAAATCTAGTCAACTCCGGCTAAATTCTATGGGTTCTCACTCACGAATTTAGAGGAAAATTTAAACGGAGTCTTTGACGGGTCTAAATTGAGGTTAGTTTCGATGGAGATTATCTCTCTTGAACTTGCAGAACTCTCTCATTTCAACTTGAATTTCTTCTACAGACTTTAGCATCTCTCCTACTTATTCTTTTTTTCTATCTTTTTTTACTCAAAATCTTTACCATTCTATTGAGATGATCTGATTTGAACATTAAAAAGACTCCATCTAAAAATTCGATGTTGTTTCGAGGCATCTTCAAAGGTTCGATCAAGATTCAGTCATCATCAATTACTTTGGGGTCTCTATCTTTGTATCATCATCTTTATCTCTCCAACTCATCATCTTAAGCCGAATCGGTCTCGACAGCAAAAAAATCTTATGAAATTATGAAAAATTCATAATTCGAACAAAATACCATGCAAGGTCTAAATATGTGCATGGACCAGCGATATGATGAACCTTCATTTCCATGTGTTGCAATCACGAAGGATTCCTGTTCTCTCTCCGATCTGTCCTACAAGTTTGGGACAATAATATGCATGGGCTGTAACTTATTCTACGTGGCTGCCCCTCCCGTGACCCACCGACTCATGTTCCCAGAAAATGAAATCGAAGAAAAATAGCCTTCTATTCGATTTTTCGTACATTCATGCCACCACAAATTTATGGGACTTTGTTTGGAGCTTTGAACAAAGACGTCACCGGCGAACAAAATGTGAGGCCCAAATTTTTATGTGCCCAGAGTCAAAAACGCTGCGCCTGCTCTTCCTAAAAGGAAACATCCACGTCCTGGTGGCGGATTTGTCCCTATTTTTTATTCTTTTCTAAATCCATCTATCAATTTAAATACTATAAACGTGCGTTTGATTGCCCAAAAGTTGGACTCTAAAGTAAAAATAAAATAAAATTATTTATTTTTATTTTTTAAAAAAATAAAAATAATATAATATTTTAAAATTCAATCCTAACTTCACTTCTAATATCTAAATATCATTGTATCATATTTTCTTAAAAAAAAAAATTCAAAAATATCTCTTTATTTAATTAATTTTTTTAAAACTTATTTAAAAATATTTTGATTCTATTTTTAATTTCAATTATGAATCAAATATATCGGAGAATATTGCTATTCCAATCTATTTTGAAATCGCTTTCGATTGCAAACCAAATGCATCATAAAAAATAAATTTTTGACATTCAAACTAATTTTGCATCAAAACATTTGACAGAAAGGTTGGTGACGTTCCAAAATGATTACATCCTTTCCTTTCCATGGCAATCTTCAAATTTCCAAAATGGGCCATCTCCAAAAGCTTTTCTACGAAGAGGAAATGAGAAGGTTTGTGGCTTCCACTACCTTGCCAAATGGAACTTTGTTCAAAGCTAAGGGGAAAGATAGATTAGGGATCAAAAAAAATGATATTAATATTTTCTTGTTATCCAAGTAGATGCGGAAGTTTTTTTTGCCATCGAAGATGTAGATTGTTTAAATACGTTGTTATTCTCATAGAAGAATGGGACCTAGATTAAGGCATCTTGGCCTTCGCTTCTTGATTTGGATGGTTTTGGAAGGATTCATGGGTAGGGCACATTCCACTAAAACTAAAACTACTATTTTCTGGAATATGATATATATAATCGTCTTCACAAAACCTTAGTTCATCGTTTCGGAATTGCGAGAGCCAGATAAGCCTCCCAAGTGATAATGACAAAATCTTGTAGGGAACAAACGCTTCTCCATTGGTTCCAATACTCTTTATCAACATTATCTTTATGTCAAAGCACTCTAGCGGACCAGGGCACGAAAAATAGTGAAAATTCTCATGCAGCTTACTCTGAAAAATAAGCTGCATATCAGTGCCAGATCTAGAGATTTTGCTTTATGGATCCATATAATAAAGAAGCGGAGAGGTTGCAAAAAAAAAAAGAAAAAAAAATAATAAAAAATATAAAAAATGATAATATAAAATATCTTAAATATCTTTTATAATAAAATATTATTAAAAAAAGTATCATAGCAAAATTCTAAATATTATTAAATATTTAAAATTATAATGACTAATCAAAAATTATTTTAATTATATATATTTAATATGAGTGAGAAAAGGAAGAAGGCAGAAAAAATTAAAAGAATGTTATAAAAAAAAAAGTTAAAAGCAACGTATCTAATTCAAGAGAGGCAAGAAAAATATATGATTTTTTATTATATTTGGATTGATTAGGATATAAAAAGTAAATTAATATGAAATTTAAATATAAAGGATGAACGAATGGGGACTATGGGGTTGGATTGGAGTGTTAAAAGATAAATAGAAAAATAATGAATAAAGAAAGAGAAAGAATAAGAGAGAGGGAGAGAGTGGTCATAGTCATGTTAAAGAGAAAGAGAGAGGTGTGATATATGGGTCATTAAAAAGAAAGAATGTATGTCATAATTATTCTATTCATCTTTTGTTGCCCAGCTAGATCACCGAAGAGGAGGGATGAATTGGATTTTCATAAACTTAAATAAGTATGCACAGATTTTTCAAACAAACTAAGTTAGATGCTATTAATGTGGAGCAATTGCAATATATAGTAGTGGAATATAAATCTATGAATGCTAAATAAGAATGTAAAGCAAGTAAAGTAAGTACACCATAAATATAAAGAATTTTATAGTAGTTCAATGCACACCAAGTACCTATGTCTATCCCACAAGCTCCACTTGAAAATTTTTACTATAATCTACTGATTATGGTACGATTATTTTAGCCAGGATCATAAACAAATTTAGTTGATTTTCTGAGCTCACCAACCACAATTACAATCTAATTTTCAAGTTTGGATTAAACCTATCTCTTAAGTTTCAAACCCTTGAAACTTGTTACAATTGATTTTAGTAAATATAAATTTTACAACATAAAAAGTTGCTGATAAAAATGTTAAAGCTTGCTTGTGAATTGTTTGGATGCTTTGCACAAGATTAGGCACACTTCTTATTGATTGCCTTCTTAAAATCCAAGAACTTTTAGATGTAGAACTACCGGAGAACACTCTTAAATGTACTCTTGGTTGAAAATAAGCTTCTTTCCTTGAAATAAGGTATTCTTAGTATTCAATTAGGTTCCTCCTTTCCAAATAATCTCCTAACCATTTAAAGTAATTTGAATTAAAAACCAACTATTTTGGAACGTTGGGGATGGAATCTAGCCGTTTCAATAGATTTTGGATGTTTCTATAATTTTTTTTGCATATTCTGTTATGGCTATCAGAAACTCATGAGTCGACTCAAGCAGGTCTAGAGTCGACTCAAGGTCTTCAAAGGTCAACTCGAGATTTACGGAAGTTGAGCTCTATGATCAAAAAATGAGCTCTCTATCTTTTCTGAGAGAGTCGACTCGTGTAGAGCTTGAGTTGACTCAAGGTCCGTGCTAGTGCCTCCTGTATACCAGAGTTAACTTGAGGTTCGTTTGAGCCGACTCAAGGACTATAGCAAATATTGAAACTATGCTAGAGTCAACTCGACTTTCTCAATATGGCTATTGATCCTATGATTGATTTTGATGATCACAAAATATTAAGTAAAAATATTACTAGTTGTGTGTTTCAAGATTGAATATAGAATTCTTTAAATGCTCATATTGAAGAAATTATCTTTGAAAGAAATTCTCTCAAGATGTCAAGCTAAAGCAATTAAAAGGAGTTTTCACAAATTTAGATGGCTCATTATAAAAAAAATTAATTTGAAAGAAGTAAATATCATTTTGAAGCATTAGAGTTGAAAAACTCAAGTTTAAAAGATAAAAATATGAAAAGAATAAAGTTGGAAGGTTTTAAGATGACTTTGGAAGGTTTCGAGTCAATTTTGGCACGTTTGTATCAAGTGGCATGGAGAGGGGATGACTCATGTGTCGATCTCTGTTGCATAGAATGAGAAAATAGAAAGTTAAATTTTTTGAGTGCAGTCTTGTTGAACCCCCTAAGTGATTTTGATGATGATCAAACATTAAAGCAAATGATTACTAATATATTTTATTTTAAGTATTTCAATGTCAGAAGAAAGAGAGCTCTTTGATCAAAACAAGGAAGACATAAAGTAGAATTCAAATAAAAATTGAATTCCCTTGATTGGTGCAAAAATTTTCTTAAAATTATCTTAGAGCAGTCTTCGAGACGTCTCGAAATTTTTTCGAGAGCTCTCGAGTGGACTGGCATACCCCAAATACAGTTCTGGCTTGGTTTCAAGTGATCTTGAGTGAATCTCGAGAGCTTTCGATCTCAGATGATAGAAATCTAATTTTATGCTTTGAGAGCGAGAGATCTCGCATGAATCTCGAGAGGTCTCGCAGTTTCAACGAGACGTCTTGTTCAGAACCGAGAGATCTCGATCTCAGACGAGCCATTTTTTTTAGAAAGCTGATTTTTTGTGCGATTGAAGATGAGAGCTCTCCTGATCAAATCGAGAGACCTCGTAATCTGACGAGACGTCTCGAGACAAACTGAGAGGTCTCAAGACTCGGAGATAACCTTTTGATAGGACGTTTCAGATCGAATTTTTTTTATCCCAATAGCTAGTTGCTACTCTCCAACAGTCGAATTTCATTTTTCCTAAGCTTCAATCATCACCAGAAAAGAGAGAATGCTGTAGATATAAAAGAAAGAAGGCTTATTTTTAATTGATCTGAGAGAAAAATGAGAGAAAGCGAAGCACGCTCTGTTCTTGAATGAATACCCAATCTCCAATCAATCAGTTCTCTCAAGCTTTGAAGAACCCTCAAGTGCATTAACTCCACATATTTAAAGAGGCTTTCAACGAACTGCAAGAATAATTTTTCTGCTCATTCAAAGGAGCATTTCGAGTTGTAAAATTTTTGTTCCTCTTTTCATGTACTTGATTTCAGTAGGGCTGAAACTTGGATTTTGAGATTTTTCTCTTCTTTGTTTATTCAGATTGATTTATCTGATTCTTGTAAGGGTTATGGTTGATGAAGCTAAGAAAAAACCAACTGAATTTTTGGATAGTGAGCCTAAAAAAACTATCCGACTATAATCTTATAGGATTATAGTAAAATTTCTAAGAGTTTGCTTCGAGAGTGGACATAGGTGCTGGAAAAGCACCGAACCACTATAAAATTCTCTTATTTATGTGTGTGCTCTTGATTGTATCTTCTATTTGCTCTCATATTTGATTCACTTAGGATTTAATCATTTATCACCGCACATGTCTATTTTAAATTTTTGAAAATCTAATTCACCCCCCCCCCTCTTGGATTGTCTATCTAGGCAATAATTGGTATCAAAGCAGGTTCTTTACTAATTATTGATTTTTTCAGCTAGAGACAAAGATCATGTCAACCCAATTAGGAGGTTCACTTATCGAAGGACAATCCACAAATAGGTCATCTCTTTTCAATGGATCCAACTATACCTATTGAAAAGCTCGTATGCGCATTTTCATTCAAACCATTGACTATGACATATGGAGTGTCATTGTCAATGGTCCACACACATCCATAGTCATTGTCAATGGCACATCCTCTCCTAAGTCGAAGAAGAATTAGGATGAAATGGACAAGAAACTTGTTCAATTAAATGTCAAGATAATGAATGTACTCTATTGTGCCCTTGATGCAAACAAGTTTAACCAAATCTCCACTTGCAATTCTGCAAAAAAAATTTGGAATAGATTTGAGATCACACATGAATAGACAAATCAAGTAAAAGAAACTAAAATTAACATGCTAGTTCACCAATATGAGTTATTTAAAATGAACTTCACTGAATCTATCACTAGCATGTACACAAGATTTACTAATATTATAAATGGTCTAAAAAGCTTAGATAAAGTTTATACTAATAGTGAATTGGTGAGAAAGATCCTTAGGTCTTTGCCTAGGTCATGGAAGCCAAAGTAATAGCCATCCAAGAGGTAAAGAATCTGAACACACTACCTCTAGAGGAGCTCATTGGATCCTTGATGATACATGAACTTGCCATGAATCTGCATAATGAGGAAGACAATAAGAAGAAGAAAATAATAGCACTGAAATCCATGGCTGATGAAGAAGATGATCTATCTACCAGTGAGGATCAGTCCACTTGCTACGAATGCAAGAAACTAGAACATTTTAGGGTTGAATGTCTTCTATTGAAGAAGGAGCCAAAAAAAATAAAAAAGAAAGCTACGTTAGCAACCTGAAGCGACAGCGACGAGTCAAGCTAGGAGGAAGAAAATCAAAATGAAGCAAACTTGTATTTCATGGCATAAGATGATGAAGTATCCTCTACTCTTAATTCAAATTTTATTTTTGATGAGCTTCAAGATGCTTTTTATGATTTGATGAAAGATTTAAGAAAGATAAACTAAAAAAATAGAAATCCTAAGAAAATGACTCAAACACTTTTGAAAAAAAGGAAGAGATAATTAGTAGCCACAATAAGTTAAAAGAAGAAAATAAAATCCTAAAGGATGAATTGGATAAGTTAAAGCCTTTAGTTGATAAATTTACTTGTAGTTCTAAAAAATTATAAATGATTTTAAATAATCAAAGAGGAGTTTATGATAAGGCCGAACTAGAATATAAATCTAAAGACAAAATCAAATTTCTAAAAAATTTCTTCACTGCATCCATCTCTAATAGTACTTCTCATACCATTTGCTTTAGATGCAAAAAGATAGGACACAAGACTTTTGAATGCAATACTAAAAAATTTAATGAAAAGCATGTTAAAAGCATTTGGGTTCCAAAAGAAATCATGTCTACTAATCCTAAAGGATCCAAGAAGACTTGGGTACCTAAAACTATCACTTGATTATTTGTGCATGAATGCCTTGCAGTCCAAGAATCAAAATGAGAGTAGTATTTAGATAGCAGCTACTCAAGACATATGTCGGGTGTCAAGCAACAATTTATCATCCTAAAAAGAAAGAAAGGAAGAGTAGTCATCTTTGGCGATAATGGTAAAGATAAAATAATTAGCTATGATAAAATTCAGATTACTCCTACCATCTTTATAGATAATGTATTATTAGTTGATAATTTAAAACATAACTTATTTAGTATCAGTTAACTTTGTGATAAAGATTTTAAAGTCTCTTTTGAATCTTCTTAGTGTAAAGTATCTAGTTTCTTGGATGATAGCTTAAAATTCATTTGATTTAGGCATGAAAACATCTACATGATGAATATGATAGCTTAAAATTCATTTGATTTAGGCATGAAAACATCTACATGATGAATCTTGATGAAATTGCCATGAAGAGTGGCCAATGCCTAGTTGCAATGAATGCTAACATAAAAAAAATTAGTTGGCTTTGGTACCGAAGATTAGGTCATGCTAGCATACATACTCTTTATAAATTGCATAATAAAGACTTAGTTAAGAGACTACCAAAACTAAATTTCAAAGTTGATCATGTTTGTGATGCTTGCCAATTTAGAAAATAAACTAGGAGGAGTTTCAAATCCAAAAATATAATTTCAACTTCTAGGCCTCTTGAATTGATTTATATGGATTTGTTTGGACCTACTAGGACCACAAGCCTAGGAGGAAAGAAGTATGGTATAATAATTATTGATGATTATTCTCGTTTCACTTGGGTTCTATTTTTACCTCACAAAGATGAAGTATTTTTAATATTTTTAAAATTTTACAAGAAAATAACAAATAAAAAGAACTCTACTATAGTATGTATCCATAGTGATCATGGTATAGAATTTGAAAATAAATATTTTGAAGAATTTTGCAATGAACATGGCATAAAACATAATTTTTCAGCACCTAGAATCCCTTAACAAAATGAAGTTATTGAAAGAAAGAATAGAACCTTAGTTGATATTGTCCGTACCATATTGTGTAAAGAAAATCTATCCAAATACTTTTGGACTGAAGCCATTAATACAACATGTTACATCCTAAATAGAGTTTCATTCATCTAATCTTAAAGAAGACCCCCTATGAGCTTTGAAAAAAAAAATCTAATATTAATTATTTTCATATTTTTGGTTGTAAATATTTTATTCATAATAATGATAAAAATAATCTAGGCAAATTTGATGCTAAGGCAGATGAGGGTATATTTCTTGGATATTCTACATCTAGCAAAGTATATAGAGTCTTCAACAAACACTCTTTGGTTGTTGAAGAATCTATGCATGTTTTCTTTGATGAAGCTAACAATCAATCTTCGAAAAAGGAGGATATTTTTTATGATAATATAGAAATTCTCGAATATGGAATGAAGGACCTAAACTTGAAGAACAATAACATTCAAGATAAAGATAAACCTATAACAATCTTAGAACAAAGCAATAATGGTGAGAATAAAGCATCTAATGATCATAGAGACCTACCTAAGGAGTGGAGGTATGCACACAATCACCCAAGAGAATTGATATTAGGTGATCCTTCACAAGAGGTAAGAACTAGATCCTCTTTTAAGGATATATTTGATCATCTTGCATTTGTTTCTCAAATAGAATCTAAAAATATAGAAGAAGCTGAACAAGACTCTAATTGGATGCTAGCCATACAAGATAAATTAAACCAATTTGAAAGAAATAATATATGGTTTCTTATAAACAGACCCATGGATCATCCTATAATTGGCACAAAATGGATATTTAGGAATAAATTAGATGAACATGGTAATATTATAAAAAATAAAACTAGATTAGTTGCTAAAGAATATAATCAAGAAGAAAGAATTGACTTTGATGAAATATATGCACTTGTAGCAAGATTAGAGGCTATTAGATTGTTACTTGCTTTTGCCTGTTATATGAATTTTAAATTATTTCAAATGAATATAAAAAGCATCTTTTTGAATGGTTATATTACTGAAGAAGTATTTATAGAACAACCATCTAGATTTAAAAATCACTCACTTCTCAATCATGTATATAAGTTAAATAAAGCACTCTATGGGCTTAAACAAGCACCTAGAGCATGGTATGAGAGATTAAATAAAATTTTATTATAAAATAATTTTATTAGAGAAAGTGTAGACACCATACTATTTTTTTTAAAAAAAAATAATGATCTTCTTGTAGTTCAAATATATATGGATGACATCATATTCGGAGCTACTAATGAAATTCTTTGTCAAGAGTTTGCTAAGTTGATGCGGAGTGAATTTGAAATGAGCATGATGGAGATGCTGAATTTCTTCGACTACAAGTCAAACAATCAAAGAAAGACATTTTCATTAGCCAAACAAAGTATATCAAGAAGATGCTCAAGAAGTTTAGCATGAAAAATGAAAAAAAGATCGGCACATCCATGAGCCCCTCACGCAAACTTGACAAAGATGAAAATTGTAAGAATGTAAATGAAAAGCTCTACAAAGGTATGATAGGATCCCTACTTTACTTAACTGCAAGTAGGCCTGATATATTATTTAGTATATATATGTATGCTAGATTTCAATCTAATCCTAAAGAATCACACTTATTAGCTATTAAGAGAATTTTTAAATATTTGATCTATATACACAACTTAGATCTTTGGTACTCAAAATAATCCTCCATTGAATTAATTGGATACACTAATGCAGACTATGAAGGATGTAGAATTGGCAAAAAGAGTTCCAGTGGCACTTATCAATTTCTAGGGTTGAACTTGATCTTTTGGTATAGCAACAAGCAAAACTCTGTAGCACTGTTAACAGCCAAGGCCGAATATGTTGCTGTGGAAAGTTACTATGCTCAAATACTTTAGATCAAACAATAACTTGAACACTTTAGAATTAAGCAAAATAAGATATCTATTAGATGTGATAACACTAGTGCTATAAATATGACAAAAAATCCTATTCAACATTCAAGAATCAAACACATTGAAATTAGATATTATTTTATTAGAGATCATGTTCAAAACAATAACATTATACTTAAATTTGTTTCAACTGAAAATCAACTAGCTGATATTTTTATAAAACCTCTAAGTGAAGATAGATTCTCAAAAATTCGGGATGAACTTGGTATTTGTGATCTACTTTGAAAATATTTAATCTTAAATTTATTAGATCATTTTTTATCACCTTCCATCATCCTTAACACCCCTAATCCCATCTTAAAAAATTCAAAAAATAATTGGCTTGAAATTCCTCCTCTATTATGATTTCTTCCTCCTATGCTCGAGAAGTCTCGGGTTATTTATAAGACCTCTCGACTGAATTTCGAGACCTCTCATGCTAAACACGAGAGCTCTCAAAGTTTTTGAGAGCTTTCGATTCTTGCAGGCCCTCTTTTTAATTGGTCTATAAGAGGTCTCCTGTTTCATTCATTCGTTCCGTTCTTTCGAGATCTCTCCTTCAAACTCTCAAAAACTCCCCTCCTCTTCTTAAAAATCTTTTGAATCACCTTCTCTTGTTCATTCTCTCCAAATCTTAAACCCTAATAGATTTGAAGAAGAGATCCCTTGCCGCACAAAGACCTTCCATCATGTCGTCGACTGAAGCTAGGGCTAAGCGATAGCGGGACTTGGCTCAATCATCTCCATCTGCTTCTTCATCTCGTGCTCGTCTCTTCATGCTACTAGGACTATTTCAATGGGCTGTTATGTGGACATCGAATACCTAGACCGAGAATAGTTCTGTATTGGGTCTTGAATTCGGCAGCAAGGATAGGAAAAGCTGTGTACCCTAGAGGTAAATATTTATTCGAACTTGATTAGAGAATTTTTTGACAACATTAGCTTTGAGCATGGGTCGAAGGTAGAGTTTGTTGTGAAAGGAGTGCACATTTTCTTAGATGAGAGAAAAATAGGACAGCTTCTCGAAGTGCCTAGGGCAGGGATTAGCAATCTAAACTTGTTTGACAAAATTGAAGCTCTCAAGTGCATCTTAGAAAGAGAGAATGTTGATGAAAATCTATAATTAGTCTCACATTTTCTCTCGATTGAGATGAGATTACTGTAATCTTTTGTTAGTCACAGTTTTTCCTAAGGTAGGAAGACATGACTGGATTGAAAAAAGAGAACTAGGTGTCATGCTCTTTATGGTGATTGGAACTTCCATCAACTTTTCCTCTCTTTTGCTTTAACAACTAAAGGATACTGCCAACAAAAGCAAGGCCTGTTTATCCTATGGAATGATCTTCATCTTAATCTTCAAGGACTTTTACGTTAATTCAGAAGGTGAAGACTTCAAAAAGCTGGCTTACACAGACTTCATCAATGAAGGAACATTAAACCAAATGAAGTTTGTAAAAAAGGATGACAGATGGGCGAGGGTATAATGAACATGCTGCAAATAAGCCCAAAGAACATAGATCTCCATCCCCTCCACCATCACCATTTGCTATTGGACCCTCTTTCACTACATCAGGATTCCCACACTCTCCTCAGATGCCTCCTTGTCCTGCACCAGCACCTCCCTCAGCTTTTTATCAAGACCTTTTAATTGAAAGGGTGGTAGAAGAAGTGGTTCAGAAAGTATCTGAAAAGTTTATGAATATATTATCCAGTGTGAGGCATCCACTCTTTGTAAGCATTGAAGAACAAAGAATATCCAATAAAGGTTAGACAGAAATGCTTAGCCAACAAATTAGCGGATTGTTCCAAAAGCTAGAAATTTTGGAGAAAGAGCAACATAAGACATGAGCTTAGATTGAACTACTATCCGAGAATACCAGAATTACATAGAGACTTGAAGAGAACATCACTGTTCAATGCACCATGGTTGAAGTCTCTATGGTAGATTTTGAGTCGAACTCCATCCTCTTCTGGACCATCATCTTCTTCTAAACTATCACTTTCTCCTAGACCTGCTCCTCATTTATCCTCTACTAGACCCAAATCTTCCTCTGAACCCATCATTGAGTTTCTCTCTGATGAGGACTAGGTCTAGTATCTCTTTTATTTTGACTTTTGATTTAGGTATGTTAGTATGAGATTCATTTTTTGTAAACCAACATACATCTCTATCTATATATTATTACATCTTGCAATCAAATCAATCCTTTTTATATTCTTGCCTTTTTATGATCCTCTCATTATTGTGATTTTGATGCTGACAAAAAGAAAGAAAAATATTAAGGAGAAATATATAAATATATAATTAATTCAAACCAAAATATAAACATATAATCAATTCAAACTAACATATATAAAAAAAAATAGAAAATAAAATAATTAAAATGAACAAATACAAAATGAAAAAAATGTTATTCAAATTCTATTTATTTCATGAGAGCATACATTAAAGGAGAGCTTTAGCACAAAAATTTTGCATTCAGTAGTTTATGATATACATATTGCTTACACTTCTTTTATGGCTTGCTTAATATTTTATCACCATCAAAAAGAGAGAGATTGTAATAAAATCAATCTTTTCTATGTATTATTACATCTTGCAATGAAATTAATTCTTTTTATGTTTTTGCTTTTTATGATCCTCTCATTATTGTGATTTTAATGCTTACAAAAAGCAAGAGAAATATTGAGAAGAAATATGTAAATGTATAATTAATTCAAACCAAAATACAAATGTATAATCAATTCAAACTAACATACACAAAAAGAAACTTTTAGAAAATGAAATGATTGAAATGAACAAATACAAAATGAAAAGAACACTATTCAAATCCTATTTGTTTGATGAGAGCATACATTAAGGGAGAGCTTTAGCACAAAAATTTTGCATTCATTAGTTCATGATATACATATTACTTACACTTCTTTTATAGCTTGCTTAATGTTTTGTCACCATCAAAAAGAGGAAGATTGTTGAACCTCCTAAGTGATTTTGATGACAATGAAACATTAAAGTAAATGATTACTAATATATTTTATTTTAAGTATTCCAATATCAGAAGAAAGATAGCTCTTTGACTAAAACAAGGAAGACATAAAGTAGAATTCAAATAAAAATCAAATTTTCTTGATTGATGCAAAATTTTTCTCAAAATTATCTTGGAGCAGTCTTCGAGACGTCTCAAATTTTTTTTGAGAGCTCTCGAGTGGACTGGCACGCTCCAAATGCTATTCTAGCTTGATTTTGAGAGGTCTCGAGTGAATCTCGAGAGCTCTCGATCTCAGACGATAAAAATCTAGTCTCTATGCTCTGAGAGCGAGAGGTCTCATAGGATTCTCGAGAGGTCTCATGGTTCCAGCGAGACGTCTCATTCAGAACCGAGGTCTCGATCTCAGGCAAGCCATTTTTTTTAGAAAGTTGATTTTTCATGCGACTAAAGACGAGTGCTCTTCTGATCAAATCGAGAGATCTCGTAACCTGACGAGACATCTCGAGATAAATCGAGAGGTCTCGAGACTCGATGATAATCTTTTGATGGGGCATTTCAGATCGGATTTTTCGATCCCAATGGCTAGTTGCTACTCTCCAATGATCGGATTTTACTTTTTTTAAGCTCTAATCATCACCAAAAGAGAGAGAATGCTGCAGATATAAAAGAAAGAAGGCTTATTTTTAATTGATCTGAGAGAAAAATGAGAGAAAGCGAAGCATGCTCTATTTTTGAATGAATATCCAATCTTTAATCAATCAGTTCTCTCAAGTTTTGAAGAATTCTCAAGTGTATTAACTCCATGTATTCAAAGAGGCTTTCAACGAACTGCAAGGATAACATTTCTGCTCATTCAAAGGGGCATTTCGAGTTATAAAATTTCTTTTTCTCTTTTCATATACTTGATTTCAGCAGGGGCTGAAACTTGGATTTTAGAGTTTTTCTCTCTTCTGTTTATTCAAATTGGTTTGTTTGATTCTTGTAAGGATTGTAGTTGGTGAACCTAGAAAAAAACTAACTAAATTTTTGGATAGTGAGTCCGAAAAAATTATTTGGCTGTAATCTTATAGGATTATAGTAAAATTTTTAAGAGTTTGCTTAGAGAGTGGAAGCAGATGTTGGGAGAGCACCGAACCACTATAAAATTTTCTTATTTATTTGTGTGCTCTTGATTCACTACTACAATAAAAGACTATGGCAGTGGTTCGTAACCACTGCCGTAGCCCAAAAAACTACTGTCATAGGCTATGGCAGTGATTTTCTAACCGCTGCCACTACGGCCATCGCCGTAGCTCTATGGCAGCGATTATTATAGGGGTTGTTTAAACCGCTGCCATAGATGGCCTATTGCAGTGATTTATAAACTATTATAATATATCGACCTATAGCAGCGATTATGTAACCGCTGCCATAGTTAATCTATGCAACGATTTCTTAACCGCTGCCATAGGTCTAATGCAGTGATTGGCACCATTTGCACCAGAGACCTATGGCAGTGGTTGGCATGGATATGACGGTGGTTATAAAATTACTATCGTAGATCTTGAATAATTAAAAAAAATAATTTTTTTTATATATATTTTATCTTATAAATATAGATATATAATATAAGAAAATATAATAAACATAAAAATTATTCTAAAATACTAAAATTTTATTACTAAATAAAATTTATTATAATATTTTTTTTAAAAAATAAAATACATCAAAAGTTTTCTAAATCTACATCATCATCGTCATCACCGAAAGTCGGAGCCAAAGTCAGAGTTGGAGCCAGAGCTGAAGCTGGAGCTGGAATGTGGGCCAACATATCCTCGAAGCCAATGATACTAAAATACGTGCTGAGCATCGACATCATGTCTCTCACGATGCCCTCTAGATAAGATGCGCGCTCCTCAGTCCGATCTACTCGGATCGCAGCATGATCTGTCCGTGCCAACGCCTCCTCAAGCTCCTACTAGCTGACAATATCGAAAGTCTGTGAGAAGGTGCTCGCCTCAGACCAGTAGCTTGTCGGCGTGTGTCCGGGCCTGTATCGGATCCTCTCAGAGTGCATAAGCTCTAAGACCTAAGATAAATGGTCATGGAGCCCAGAGGTATCGGAGCCCTCGCTTGTGAATGCATCTAACTGATTCTATAATTATAAATTAAAATAAAATTTTATAAGAAATGCTATAACATTAATCATATATACTAATATATTTAATACTTACAAAAATATGCCTGATCGCGATGTTCATCGGCCTGCACGTCTTGTCCATGCGACTAGATCGGAAGATCTCGCTATGGTTAGGCATCACTCCATCTCTCATCAGCTATAACAAAGAATAAATTTATCAAAAAGATGATAAAAGATATGAATTTAATTTATCTAGTAAGATTTAGATTTAATTATCTCTTTATGCACACGATTGGTCATAGACTCGCGGCCTAGAGTGTGCATATACTCCTGGACTGCACGATTCTTTCGGTTCTGACAGAAGATAGCCTAATAAGTATTCAAATAAATAATAAATATTTAAAAATATTTAAATAAAACTTTAAGTATATTAAAAAATTTAAAAGTTAAAAATTTTACCTCAAACTCCTGGCTCCTCCAGTGTCTAACCATCCTCTCCCACTGACTCAGAGGACAGTCTTGTATTCAGGGAACAAGCTCTTTCAGAGTATCTTATTGGTGCTCGAGCCATCCTCTATGGAGCTTGACCTTGTAACCTCGGTACAACTCTCTGATCTTATTCAGTCGAGCATCTCGAGCCCTCTCATGATCGAAAAAGTTGTACCTCCTCTATACAAATTTATCAAAAATCAGTTATAAAATTATTCTAATCAAACATATATAGTGTAAACATATAAAATGCATAAATATAATTAAGATGCACGCACTTATCCATACTTAATTTCTGACGATAGCATCCATCAAATGTCAGTCTCTGGGCTCTACGGAAATGATATCCGACCGTCTCACAAGCACTCCAAAAAAGGAATGCATCTCTCATGCGGTCTCCCCTACCAGCCTTCCCTCCGCATCATAGTAGATCATCACCTGATGTTGGTGATTCCATACGTGTGCCATACATGTGGGACCGCAAAATATCCGACTAGATGATGCACCTGCAATACAAATACGTTATGCAAATATATAAGTATACAAATACTATATAAAAAATAATGTTGTGCTAATATAATAAAAACATATGCTCAGATGCCTGCGTAGTAGCATATGCCTCAGATATGAACGATGGTAGAGGCTCAGCTGTCAGTGAAGTAGATGCCGTCGGTGGAGTAGATACCGTCAGTAGAGTAGATGCTGATGGCGGAGGTTCCCTAAGTAGCCAATGTTGAGGTGGACGGAGTATGCTCCGACTGCTCCTCGGATGCTGAACTGCGCGTAACCCACCAAGGGGCAAGGATGAAAGCTAGATGGCATTTCGGTGCCATCGTGATCTGCAACATTAATAAACATTAATCAATATAACATGTTGAACAATAATATTAGTATAACATCAATAAATAGTCTCTAATATGTACACTAATCAAATGATGGGTCTATCATTATGCAATGCAATAAACAAAAGCAACATGATATAAACATCCAGAAAATGTTATGCACTAAATTCTACAACATGAATTACATTCATAAATAATTAAGAATGAGCAACAGTCGTAGATCCGATCTCTTGCACGAACCTTGGTGTTAATCCAAAAACCTGAAAGCAGAACAAAGTAGATGATGGTGGCATCTTAGGGCTTAAAGTTGGAACCTTAAAGAGATATATCAAATTCTATTCATTCAAAAGTCGAGCCGGCTTCGTGCCTGAGACATCCGACTAGGGTTCTCCCCTAGCCGGCTCGATCACGATCTAAGCCAGCCTGGCTGTGTGCCATCCTCTCGATCACTCCCTCTCTTCCTCTCTCAAACTCTTTCGCCGATGATGGCGGCAAGGTCGAACCCCTCCCTCCCAGCTTTTTCATCTCTCGATCTTCCTCTCTTCCTCTCTCGATCTCCCTCGTTGGAAAGGCCGGATCCCATCCCTCCCTTTCTCACTCTCTTGATCTCCCTTGCCAGCAAGACCGAATCCCATCCCTTCCAGTGATGTTGGTGAGGCTGGACCCCCTTCCTCCCTCTCTCACTCTCTCGATCTTCCACTCTCCCTCTCTCAATCTCCCTCATCGACGAGCCTGGACCCCCTCCCTTCCAATGATGGTGGCGAGGTCGAGCCCCCTCCTTCTCAATGATGGCGGCAAGGCTGGATCCCTCCCTTCCTCTCTCAAGTACAGATCCATCGGATATTTAGATTCGGATCTGGTATCAGTAATTAAAATTGGGTCTGGATCTGAATATTTAGATTCTGATCTAAATCCAATCCATTGATAGATCTAGTCTACAACCGCCGACATGGCACGATCCAAGGCTACCACCACGGCACGATCCAAAAACTACGACATGTAGATAATTATAATATTTATAATAATATTTATAATATTTATTATAAATATTCTATAAATTATTATAAATATACATGATTAATAAATAATACTATAAAATTAAAAAAAAATTATACCTGCGGCTATAGAGAGCGGGTCGCATCGAAAGCTCCGAGGTTCGTTGGTGATGATGCTAGAGGAGAACGACGATACTAGAGGTAATCTGCGAAACAAAAGTAAGATAGTGAGATAGAGAAGAGAGAAAAAAAGGAAAGAGAGAGAGAGCAGGGGCGGTCGAGGATGGAAGGCTAGAGGGAAGGGGGCACAATGACGAGGAGGTCGAAGGAGGCTTCGCACTCGACCGGGGGAGGGTCAGAATGATGGTGTTAGGGGGGACGGGTGGAGTTTCACGGGGCCGAAGGAGGGTGGAGGGGGGCTCGTCGGAAGGGGGGTTGGTTTTGCACTGAAGCCAGAGGAGGATAGAGTGTGGGGGAGGGGTTTCACGGAGCCCCGGTGGAGGGTCGAGGGTGGATGGGGTTCACCGGAGGAGGGATTTCATAGGGAGACGATGGAGGGTCGGATGAGGGTTCGCCAAAAAGGACGGGTTCACTGGGGATCGAGGAAAGGATCAGATGGGGGGTGGGGTTTCGTGGGAGGTCGAGCGAGGATGGAGGGGGTTCGTCGGAGGGAGGTTTCGCAGGGGCTGAGGGATGGTCGGATGGGGGCTCGCTGGGGGTCGAGGGAGGATCGGATGGAGGGGTGGGGGGTCGGGTGGGGGGTGGTGGGTGGCAGAGAGGGGCGGTCAGGGATGGGGGGAAGGAGGGGCGGCACCGACCGAGGGGGAAGGAGGAGCGACGCCGACTGGAGGGAGGAGGGTCATCGTCGGTCGGGGGGGAGGAGGGGTGATGCCGATCAGAGGGAGGAGCCTCACCGACGATGAAGAGGAGAGGGAGAGAGAGAGAGAGCGAGAGAGAGCGAGCGCGCACGGAAGGAAAGAAAAAATCTGAAGATTTTTAATCTAACCTACGGCAGCAGTTATTGAACCACTGTCATAGATCTACGACAGCGGTTATCAAACCGCTGCCATAGATCTACGATAGTGGTTATCCAAAATTACTGCCATAGATCTATGGCAGCAGTTCTATAACCACTGTTGTAGATCTATAGCAGTGGTTTTTGATAACCACTGCCATAGATGAAAAATAATTTTTTTCTCATTTTTTTTTTAAATATTATATAATTTTAAAATTTAATATTCATCTTCATCATTCATTATCTAAATAATTATTATTAGAGTGTCGTTGCAAAAGGTCGCCTCGATCTGATGGTCCTAGCTTCATCGATCAAAAAAATTTGATTTCGACGATCACGAACGATGATGCGATGATTTGATAGATAAAAATCTTTAATGGATCCAAAAATCTGCAATGATGATATCGATGATGTTTGTGGCATACTATCAAAGTTTTACTTCAATCAGATATCGTTATCATGGTCAATTTAGTATGGAATGATTTTGACCGTTAAATTAGAAACAAGCGATCAAAGGATTAAACAGCATTCGATTATAAGATAATTTTTTAATTAAATTATCTTTATTATAATTTTAAATATTTTATATGATGATGATAGTAAAATTTAAATCATTTTTATATAAATTATTTATGTTAAGCAGATATTGCAAAAGTACGAGCATAACAACCAGTGAAGTTTCAGAATGGTTATTAGGAGACATATAGTTTTAGATCATTCTTCATCTCACAAGTTGAATTTTATAATCATCACCATAAAAAATGATTAAAATAGTATCCAGGATCATTCATAAAAAAAATTATCTCATAATCGGACACCATTTGGTCCTTTGATCACTCGTTTATCATTTAACGGTCGAAACTAATCTATACTAAATTGACCAAGATAACGATATCCGATTGAAGTAAAACTTTGATAGTATCCTACAAACATCATCGAGATAATCATTGTAGGTTTTCGAATCCATCGGAGGTCTCCATCTATCAAATTATCGCATCATCATTCGTAATCATCGAAATCAAATTTTTCTGATCGATGAAGCTAGGGCCATCGGATCGAGGCAATTTTTTGTGAAGATACTCTAATGATAATTATTTAGATAATAAATGATGAAGATGGATATTAAATTTTAAAATTATATAATATTTAAAATATATATATATATATGGCAGCAGTTATAATTAACAGCTGCCATAAATCAAATTATAGCAGCGGTTCCTACTAACCGCTGCTATAGGTCCAACTTATGGCAGCGGTTACAATGAACCGCTATTATAGGTCGACCTATGGCAGCTATTTTTTGTAACCGCAGCTATAAATCTGACCTACGACGGTGATTTTTTTGTAACCACTACTATATATCGGACCTACGGCAGCGGTTATAAAAATCACTGTCATAGATCTTGTAACTACTGCCATAGATCCGATCTATAGCAGCGGCTAACGAAAATCGCTACCGTAGGAGCTATGATAGTGGTTTCAAAAATCGCTACCATAGGAGCTATAGTAGCAGTTTCAAAAACCATTGCTATGGTAAGCGTTGCCATAGTCTATTTTTGTAGTAGTGTACAGTGGTCCTATATATCCTAAGATTCAAAAGAAAGTTGAGTTAGCAAAGTTATAGGCCATGCAGTACCATATCACATGGGGTAGAGGCAGCATCTTTAAGGTGGACCATTATAATTGTACCTAAGTTGTTGATCTTGAGAAAGAAATTTATGGATGCAAAAAGTTTGAGTTGACCGATATACCATGCTATCATATAGTGGCAACGATTATATTTTCTAGAATAGAAGTTGAACAATATGTAGATCATTGGTGCACCAAACAAACTATCATGAGAGTATATAAGCTAGTTATCAATCCTATACCTGATATGCAGTCATGGGAGTCCTCTTCTTTTGAGCTACCAAATGCAAATGTAAATAAGAGACCTCCTGACAAACCAAAGAAGTTAAGAAGAAGGGAGAAGGACGAGGTGTAGGATCCTTATAAGATAAGAAAGACTAGAGGCAATCTTAAATACAGCAACTGCATGCAGTAGGGGCACAATGCTAGAACCTGCAAAGATCCTAAGAAGAACACGCCCCCTACGAAAGAAGCTCCTAAGAAGGGGGTAGCTATACCTAAATAAAAAAGCACTCTAACTGGTGGTACATTAAGAAAAAAGAAAAGTTCAAAGAAGGTAATGAAGAACATCAAAAAAAAAATCTTATAAAAGCCCTTATCAAATTAATACAAACTAAACATGTTTCATTTGAATTTTTAGGTGTCAGCAAAAATTGAACAAGGAGCAGCAACATCAGCAGCAGCCCCAGCAGCATCAGCAGTAGTCCCAACAACCCCAGCAGCAACACCAGCACCAACGACCCCTTTGGAGACCTTCATATCATATTTTGTCCTACTTTTTTGACATGCAGTGTTATTTATTTCATGTATAGATTTATTATATTGGAGCATACATGGCCAATATAGAGATTTTTATTGTTGATGTGATGATACACAATTTTATTTTGTTCAATGACTAATACATTTATAGAGTTTTTTGTTGTTTAATAATTGAAATATGTACAGAGCTTTATTTTATGTTGCTATGAACATGTTGACTAATACATTCTTTTGCCTACTTCTCAATTAAAAATATATTTGAAATATGAGTAATATATTTATACAACTGAATTGTATATTTTTGCATGGTGGAAATAATAATCGTTTGGATTGTATAGCTGATTAAATGTGTATGGATGAAAGTTTAGATTGTATAAATAAGTATAGGTGATCATGTGAAAATGTATAGATATATACAGGTAATTGTATGGATTATAGACAAAAATGATAATTATGTGAATGTGTATAGGTAATTATATGGATTGTTGGTGATTATTGTTTAGTACCTTAATATGTATGATTGTGTACGGATGTTTATATTGACTACATGTAGAAATGATAACTATACGAATGTGTACGGATGTGTATAAGTGATTGTATGGATTGTAGGCAAAATTGATATTTATGGATGTGTACATTTCTTCTATTGCATGGATAAATTATTCACTATTATGATATATGTTGAAACATATTATCCGGCATTATTATTGACCATAAAAAGAATATATTAGGATATTTAAGGCACTAAAAAATAAATATGCCTATTCATTTTTTAATAAAACTCGTTACATAAAGACCTTAAAAGTTGTGACTATAGATATTAGGCCCCTAAAAGTTATGCTTAAAAATACTGAGACCCCAAAAATTTTAAAATATTATAATTTATCCCTCCCCTGATAGCTATACACTTCAGTGTCAATAGTGCACCAGTGTATATACATGAAGCAACAAACACTATGCTAAACACTTTTTCCTACCTTTATAAACACAAGCTCGGCCTCTAGGTTCTTTTTTTGGATTAGTTTGTTCATTAGGTCCCTTGTACGTGGTGACGATGGAGGATCATACCATTGAAAAAATTCACATTCTCTTCTTCTTTCCTATATTAAGAAATTAAATAAATGGATAAGCTATGGGTGATGAAAAATCAAAGAGGAATGAGAAGGCCCGTTATGTAAAAAATGGAGCAGCTAAAGAATCTTTGGCTAAGATTAGTCATCAATATAAGAAACATGGGTTTTGCCGACGCAAAATTTACCTACACAATATTTTGCATAGGTAAATAGAGTAATTAGTGACACAAAAACGTAAACTTTGGCAAATTTTGAATAATTAGCTATGCTAAAAATAAATATCTAAAATTAAAATTATTGACGTAAAATTTATGTCGGTACTTAGATTAAATCATTGATAATGGGTGTATTTAATTTTTTATTTTTTGATAAATATTTATCGATGCTAAAATAGCATAGGTAATGAGCTAATTACCTATGTTTCGTAGAAACGTCGGTAATTTAGCTTATTGCATATAATTTACCAACTTCATGAAATTATTTTTTTTATGAATTTTTTATTTTTATAAATAATTTATCGATGCTACATTAGCGCAAGAAATAATTAAATTACCTACGTTAACTTTTTGCGTAGGTAATTATGCTTATTGCCTACACTATTATGATGTCGGCAAATATTTTTATTTCTTATTAATTTATTAATTTTTATAAATAATTTACCAATGTTATATAAGCATAGGCAATAACCAAAATTACCTATGCTAATATTAGCATAATTAATTAGGCTTATTACCGACGCTAATGTTGCATTGGTAAATATTTTTTTCTATAACTTTTTTATTTTTATAAATAATTTACTGATGTTAAATAATCATAGAAAATGATCAAATTATCCATATTATTTATTTGCATAGGTAATTAGCTTATTGCCTATGCTAATATGGATAAATATTTTATATTTTTATTAATTTTTTATTTTTGTAAATAATTTATCATTACCTAATTAATTTTTAGGTATAATTTTAGAATTTAGAAGCATATCTTCATCGTTCATTATCTAAATAATTATCGTTAGAGTATCATCATAAATGTCTATCTCAATCTGATAGCCCTAGCTATGTCGATTAATAAAATTTGATTTTGACGGCTACAAATGATCGTATAATGATATAATAGATAGAGACCACTGATGATTTCAAAAACTTACAACGAGGATCTCGGTGATATTTGTAGCATACTATCAAAATTTTATCTCAATCGGATATTATTATTATGATCAATTTAGTATTGGATGATTTCGACCGTTAAATAAAAAATGTGTGATCAAAAAGTCAAACGACATTCGATTATAAGATAATTTTTTAGATAAATGATTTTTGCTACAACTATGATCGGTTGTATGATAGTGATCATAAAATTTAAAATGTATGTATATGAGCAATCCAAAACTATATGTTTCTTGATACTCATTCTTAATGTCCTTAAGTAATTATACTCATGCTTTTATAAGATCTACTTAACATGGATGGTACATACATGCATGGTCTAAATTTTTTGATCACCACCATATAAATGATCAAAGTACTAGTAAAGATCATTTATCTAGAAAATCATTTTATAATCGGATGTCATTTAGCCTTTTGATCACATATTTTTTATTTAACGATCGAAATCATCCCATGCTAAATTGATCATGATAATGATGTCTGATTGAGATAAAATTTTGATAGTATGCTATAAATATCATCAAGATCTTCGTTGCAAATTTTCGAAACCATCGGTGGTCTCTATTTATCAGATTATTATACGATCGTTCGTGACCGTCAAAATCAAATTTTATTAATCGACATAGTTAGGGCTATTGGATCGAGGCAGACTTTTGTGACGACACTCTAATAATAATTATTTAGATAATGAATGGTGAAGAAGTTTATAAATTCTAATATTATACCTAAAAATTAATTAGATAATGATAAATTATTTATAAAAATAAAATGTTAATTTTAAATTTTTTTTGATGCAAATTAAACATCGAAAAATGTTTCAATTGCCTACGCTATTTCTTTTAGTAGGTAATTAGCTATTTTAGCGACGTAAATTTAACGTCAGTAAATAAAATAATTACCTATGAAAACCACTAACATAGAAAATTAATTTTATTTTCGACGTTTCATTTGCATCAAAAAATAATTCTTTTAATTTTTAATTTTTAATTAAATATTTTTTGAAAATAATGTTAATTTTAAATAAATATGTTTTGATGTTTGCTTCACATTGGCAATAACTATAATTACCTATGTTTCCTGTTAACATAGCTAATTGTTGAGTTACCGATGTTTTTTTGCAATGGTAAATTGCTTGAGGTAATTAATTTTAATTTAAGTTAATTATTGACATTAGATAATTAATATTAATTATTGAATTACAAATATAAATGATAAATTATTTATGATAATAAATATGTTAATTTTAAAAAACTTTTTTCGACTTAATTTATTCTTCAAAAATAATTCAAATTTCCTATGTTAACCAGGCATGTAGGTAATTACCTAATTTACCGATGTTAATTTTACATCGATAAAAACTTATACTTTTTATTAAATATTTTATTTTTTATTAAATATTTACTGATATTTATTAAATATTGAGAATAATCATACTTACCTACATTTTTAGTAAACGTAGCTAATTATAATTATCGATGTAATATTGCATCGAAAAAGCTCTTTAGATATTTTATATTTTTTATTAAATATTTTATTTTTTTGTTAAACATTTATCGATATTTTGTAAACGTCAGAAATAAAGATTACTTCCTACGTTTATATTTCACGTAGCTAATTATTATAATTACCGACGTAAGTTTTCATCGAAGAAGATCTTTTGACATTTTATATTTTTTATTAAATATTTTATTTATTGTTAAAAATTTGTCGATGATTTGTTAACGTCGGAAATAGCCATAATTACCTACATTTTTACTGAGCATAGCTAATTATGATAATTACTGATGCAAAGTTGCATTGGTAAATCTCTTTAGATATTTACGACCTCGCTCCTCACTGCATTTTCGTCTCCCGCCCCCGTCCTCCTATTTCCCCCATCCGAACCCTCTCGCCGGCTATCCTATTTCTCCCACTCTCCTATTTTTTCTTCTTTCTTTTGATTGCTCTTATCGCCGGTCGTCTCCATTTTTACCTTTGCCGCTGCTACTGTCGTTGCCATGCCGCCGCCTCAGAAAGGTAAAATCCTTTTTTTTTGCATCCTTGAGAAAGAAAGGGGCGGGGTGGGTGGGTGGGGTTGGTTGCCCGAGTAGGGAGGAAGGAGAGGAGGAGGGGCAAGGTGGGGTAGAGGGGAGCCATGGGCTAGTGGTGGGGCTAGGATCGGGGGAGCGGGCCCGAGCATTTTGGGGGAAGAGGGGCATGATGAGGGGGTGGGGAGGAGGAACGCCGCGTATGGAGGGAGAGGGGGGTAGTGGTGGAGACCCGATCAGGGTGTGAAGGGTGGCAATGGCGACGAGTATCCGAGGGATGGTGCAGGGGTAGAGGGATGGAGGCGCGGACGGAGGGAGAGGGGGGCACAGGAGGTGGTGATGATAATGGCCAGAGGAAGGGAGGAAGGTTTATTTTATTTATTTATATAATTATTTTTTATATTCAATCCACCAAGATCTGATTTGAGTAATGGTTTAATCATAAACTATAAATTCAATTTTAGTTCTATAAAATTTATTTCCGATCCTTTTCTAGCTCATTCAAAGTCTATTCCAATTCTGATTTTGATTCTAATCATAAACTAAAAATATCAGCAAATACAATCATTTTAATTCTTAATCCAATCTATTTTAATTCCAACTCTGGTCACCAATCAAATACATCATAATTTTTTTGACTCAAAGTATTAATGGCCCTATATGCAAAACCCACCTAGACATTGTCAAGGCTGGCGGATGGAAAGTAGGTTGAGCATGTTACTAGTATTTTATATAAAAGAATACTTCATGCTAATAAATGTTCACCAAAATAAAAAAAAGAGCTAATCAATGTGCTAGTTTCAAATAGTTGACACAATTTGGATTGCCATTATATGGATAGGTTAAAATTAATTGCGTCAGATGGATAGATAGATCTAAACTAGCATTTAAGGTAGCTATTTGTTGGCTTTCTTAAACACCAGAAACTGCCCAACATGCTTTGAAGGTGATATATTTATTTATCTATGACAATCAATATAGTATCAACTGACCAGCCATCAAAGAGAGACCTGGTTCATTCAAGTTCCCAACAAATGAATAGAGATATGTGTGTGACACAAAAGATTAGAGACCTGGTTCATTCTAGTGACACATCACTGCCCATATCCTAAATTCGGCCTTGATCTAGAGATGGCAATCACTGATGGATCGAAAATCTTTCAGATAAAAACTAATTTATTTATTAAATAAATTAAAAATTTATATCCAAATCTAAATATTTTATTTAATAAGTAATTTAATCCCATCTATGATGAAACAAGTTATTAAAAGGCTATAAATTAAAGCATTTTTTATAGATGATATTTGTAATGCATGTTGTTAATGAATGTTGTTTAACTTTGAATTTTTTTTAATTTTTTTATTTGAGGTTCATATTAGTAGTTTATTATTAAAGCTTTAATTCTAGCACTTATGGTTCTCTCTGCCTTTATTTGTAAATATATAGTGTCATAATATATTTCTACTGTAATATATGTTATGTTTTATTAACATTATTGATTCATATTGGTAGTTTATTGTTAAAGCTTTAATCTTTAATTTATAATTTTTTTATTTATGAAATTTATTACATAAAATATGAGAAACATCCATAGTTTAAAGGAAACTCCACTGAAATATAGAGTTATCCTTTTTTTGATAAATTAGGATACCATTTCTGAATGTATGTTCAGAGATGATAGCTAAATTGTATTAAGCCGTAGATTCTCCTTCAAGAGTCGATCCCGATCGAGATCGACTCTTGGATGTCCCATTTTTGGATATTTTAAAAAAGCTTTAATCTTATTATTGTTATTAGTCAATATTTTGTTTCGTTATATAGTGTTCAGTAGTTATCCCTTATTCTGGGTATATATTGGATATGATGCATAGGCACCGTATTCACATCGTATACTTGGAGAACCATGAGAAGATACTATTAAAATTTTCATAATAATGAAATAAAATATCGACTAATAATAATAATTAGATTATTGCTCCTTTGAAAGGGATAAAATCATACCTATTAGAAATGGATAGGATTATGCATTCTTAAAATTTTACTAATAACACATACTTTAATGATGAATATTATTCATGGATAGGTAAAAAATATCGATAAGAGTTGGATGAATACTCGCTCTATTATCTTACCTGAATACCGATAAGGTGTTAGAGATTTTATAAGATTTGTACGAGAAAGAGTTGATGATTCTAATAGAATCAATTATCCTTGTCGAAGATGTCACAACAATTACTTTCAGCTTATAGATACAGTATTGGAGCACTTATTGAATTGAGGTATGGATAGAAAGTATACTATTTAAGATTTGCATGAAAAAAGTAAATCTACTAACATAAAAGACCAACATACGATTCAACAGTCTGAACTAATTAGCATCAATGAGATGTTAGATGATTTATATGAAAGAACATATTTTGACAACTCTCATGAGAGTACGAATATTGTAAATGATGGACATTTTGAAAAACTCATGAGAAATGCCAAGAAGCCATTATATCCAAATTGTAAGAAGTTCTCGATGCTTGAGTACTTAATAAAACTTCTCCACGATAATATCATGTTTGTTTGGAGTCAAAAGTCATTTGACTTTATATTAAACTTAATCAAGGAGGCATTACTGGATGGTGAAAAACTTTCAAAATTATATTTAGAGACAAAAAAATATATGCATGAACTTGAACTGGGTTATACACTAATACATGCATGCAAGAATGATTGTGCATTATTTTGTAAAGAGCATCAACACTTGAATTATTGCCTAGAATGTGATGAGTCAAGGTATGCTGAAGATTTCGAAAGAGGTAAGAAGCGGCCAAATAAGATTTTAAGATACTTTTTATTAACACCAAGACTTTAAAGACTTTATCAGTCATCGAAGACTGCCAAGGCGATGAGATGGCATCCTGAGGATAACATCATTAGTCATCCAACAGACTCTATAGTTTGGAGAAAATTTGATAAATAATATCCTTAATTTGTTAGTGACCCACGCAATATTCGTTTTGGCCTAGCATCTGATGGTTTCAATCCATTCGGTAGCATGAGCAATGCTTAGAGTATGTGGTCGGTTATGCTAATATCGTATAATGTTGCACTATGAAAATATATGAAAGAGCCATTTATATTTTTATTATTGCTTATTCCTAGACCTAGAGCTCTTGGTAATGAGATAGATGTTTATCTGCAATCCTTAATCAATAAATTGAGAGAACTTTGAAAGATTGGTGTTGTAACATATGATTCAATTAGTAAAAATAATTTTTGATTGCATGCGATGGTAATGTGGATAATTAATGATTTTTTGGTATATGGCAACCTATCTGGATGGAGCACGAAAAGATATTTGGCATGTCTAATTTACAACGGTGATAGCTGCTCCATTAGACTGAAGCATGGAAGAAAAATTATCGATGTAGGTCATCGTAGGTTTTTACCATCTAATCATTTTTGGAGAACCCATCAGAATCGATGCTTCAATGAAAAGTCAGAGATACGTGGGCCATCTTGTATGATGAGCGGAGATGATATATTAGCACAACTAGAGGCTATTAGCAGTATTAAATTTGACAAAATTCTTGGGGGTCGCAAGCAAAAGTATAATGAATCAGAATTGAACTAGATGAACTGAAGCATATTTTTTGAATTACCTTATTGGCAACATCTCCTACATCATCATAATTTGGATATCATGTACATTGAAAAGAATATTTATGATAATGTTATCATGATACTTCTTAACATCAAGAAAAAAATAAAAGATAATCTAAATTTTTGGCTAGACCTGGAAAAAATAAAAATACGGCATGAGTTGCACTTAGTACCCCATGATGGTGGAAAATTCTTAATGCCAACTGCAAGTTATATATTGTATGGCGATAAGAAAAGAAATTTCTATGAGTGGTTACAAATCATAAAATTTTTTGATGGTTTTGCCTCTAATATTTTAAGCCATGTGAATTTGAAAAATGACAGTATTTCGGGTATGAAGAGTCACGACTCTCATATTATGTTACAGCATCTTATACCTATTATGATGCATGGCTTTTCCATCATAGAGGTACAGAATATACTTATTGAATTGGATATTTTCTTTCAAGAATTATGTAGTCGGAAACTCCAAGTTGATATACTTGAGAAGCTTCAATTAGATATTGCCCTATTGCTATATAAACTGAAAAAAATAATTTATCATCATTTTTCGATATTATGGTATACTTGATAGTTCACCTTCCATCGAAGGCTTTGTTTGCCAAGCTAGTTCAGTACCGCTGGATGTATCCTATTGAACGATAATAATATTATAAAAAAAATAATTTTTTACTTAAATTATAATTATATTAAAAAAATAATTATATATTTTTTATTTTTTTATTATTTTATATGTGTAGATTTTTATATAAGTTGAAACAATATGTACAAAATAAGATACATCCAGAAGGATCAATTGTGGAAGCATATATCTCCCTACAATATCTTACGTTCTATTCGATGTACCTCGATGATGTGAAAATATGATTCAATCATGAAGAGTGCAATGCAGATAGAAAGTAAGTCAATACTGAATGTACAATATCTATTTTCAAGATTACTGTTTGTTCTATTAATGAAAAGAAAGTACAAACTTATGGACATAGAAGAATGCGAGTTGGTATATTTCTATGTACTAAATAATTATAAAGAAAGCTATCATTTTATGGAATAAGTATCTTTATATAATTAACATTATATACTTTTCATGAGGTAAAATAAATAATAAGCATGTATTTGTTTACTACAAGAAAATCTATTTTTTATGATGCAATATATTCATTGCAAATAATAAATTTCCATCGCTAATAATTATTAGCAATGGAAATTTTGTCACTAATTATTTAGTGCAAAAAATGGGATCGTAGATAATAATTAGCGATGAAAAGATCATTTTCATCGCTAATAAAAATTTTTACGATAAAAAATTTTCATCAAATTTTTTTTTATTGATTAAATTATTTATGATAAAATTTTTTACGATAAAAATCAAACATTTTCATCATAAATAAATTTTTTTGATAAAAAATTATCAAAAATAAAAAATTTATTTACAATTAAAACTTTCCATCGTTTAAAATTATTTATGATAAATTTTTTCATCGTAAATAAGTTATTTATTTCTGATGAAATATTTTTGTCATAAATAATTATCTTATTTTTGATGGAAATTTTCTATCATAAATAAATTTAATTATGATGGAAAATTTTTGTTGCAAATAATTTTTATTTATGATGGATAATTTTTATCATAAATAATTTGTATTTACGACATAAAGTTTTCATCATAAATAATTACATCATAAATTATTTTTTAAAAAAATTATAAATAAATATATTTTATATTTTTAATATATTTATAATTTATAAAATAAAAATAAAAAATTTATAAATAAATTTGATCATTTCATCCATAATAAATTTCATCATTTCATTATATAAAAAGTATTTCATTATAAAAAGTATTTTTTGGTACATAAATATAAAAGATCCAAAATAAAAGTAAAAATAGGAGAAAATAGGCCGTCGGCTATCAAGCATCGACAATATTTGAAGAAGAGAATGGACTGAAGGAGAGGAGCTCAGATTGGCCTGCTACTATCTCATCAGCTGCATCATCTGCTCCATCTGTGCCATCCACTCATCATCTGCGATTGGAGCAGCTGGTACTCATCAATGCATGTAGTCAACTCAGCAGTCCGCTGTCGATCCTCAATAGCCTATCTCTATATCTCTGTCAGTCAGGCATTGCAGGCAGCATGGATGCCAACCTTGGATGAGTATGAAGATGTAGAAGCTCTGATCCCATGTCCTAGCCCCTTAATATAATAGGGTCTCATACCAAGCACCTGATCATAGATCTCGTCATCTATAGGTATGGTCGAGCCCTTTAGGATAGGCTAGGATCTAATGTCTATCATACGATCCTGAAAATTAAAGTTATAGCTATTCTAAGTTTGTACTGAAAATCAAAATACCGATGAAAAAAATAGTTAGAAAAACTTATGTTATGCTCCTTGCTTCCGGCCGTCAGTCCCCTGATCGTCGCTGATGGATTTGCTGGTAGATCTTGATCCTATTAGGAAGCTCGCCACTCTCTACATCTCTCTATAATTTGAGAATAATTAATGTATATTTTTTAAATAGTTAAAGAGTTAAAATAGGATAAATAAAAATTACTTACCATCTACTCCATATGGCGAGTGAATGGCCTGGAACCCCTACAATGCGAGACTGTTTGTCTCGCCCGATTTGCAACAATTTTGGCACATCGATCTTGCATAGTTAACATTCAAATTAGTTAGTAAGTAACTAAATTTAAAAATAAATGATTTAATTATTAAATTTTAAATTAAAAAAAGTTATCTGATATGCCGGATCCTCCTACGTGCGGCATATAATAGCCCAATTCTCGATACTGATGCTATCATATGGCTGCTATCGCACTGCCTCCACTCCCTGATCATGCATTGCAGCATACCAGTGGCGATGAATGTGATGCCGATACTTCTTGAAATACAAGCGTAAATGATCATCTATAGCTCACTGCATGCGATCTTGCTCAAAATTAATAATCTTAAATATAACCTACCAATTAACAAATATTATAAGAATAAAATATTAATTAAATATTTAAATAAATATTATGGTACTTGTAAGTGGCTATAGAAGACCTTCTTCTAAGATCATATAACCTGATGCCAATCGAAGAGCATCGTTGGGACATAGTTGCGACAAATGATGCCCAACTCAGTCTGCCATGGCTCACGCCATCTCCTAATAGGCTTGGTGGAATCTCGATGCGGAGATGCTATCCCTCGTACTCGCATCTCCAATGCTCAAAGGTGAGGTTCTATGATGGACCTCGCCTCACCACTGATAGAGAATGGCCTAAAAAAATAATGAATAAAATATTAGTATAATAGCCATCTATAAATCTAATAGCTAGGTAGATTAAAATCAAATTTTATCATATAAAGAATATAAAAATATCAATCGGGGCTGGCTCGCTCGAACCTACCTCACTCGGATCCGCCTTTACAGGGCCCTCTGGCAACTCCAATGGTGCAGTAGTGAAAATGAAGGAAGGCTTAGGAGTAGGCTGGAAACTCAAACGTCATCATCTTGTTCCCGGTGCCATACCTTCAATGCTTAAACTATGCATATAATTAACTTGACATATAAATAAATAAAATAATAAATAATAATAGCAAAAAATATATAAATGTTAATGAATAGAATTGTATTGCATATCATTATTGCAAGAAAAGATTCAACAAAGGATACGGATCTACTTTTCAATATCCGTATCCTCCTCGATTTCTAGATCTTCCTTCGAATCACGATAATCAATTAATGTATCGTCTTCTATCTCATCATCATTTATGAATTGATCATCGCCCTCCAAATCATCAAAATTAAATATAAAATCAGCTTCAACTTCATTGGACAGCAGATTAGCCCTATGCAAAGGATCGGATCCTGGATCGAATCCTGACCTAGATCCCGATCTAGATCTCGATCGAGATCTGACCTAGATCATGATCTGAATCTCGAATCGGATCCCGAACATGATCCCAGATTGGATCCCGAATAGAATCCTAGATCGAATCTCGAACTAAATATGACTCAAATCTCGATTGAGATGCGACCCAAATCTTGACCCGAATCCCAGACCGAATTTTGGATAGGATCCCAGATTGAATCTCGATCGAATCTCGGATCCTGGATAGGATCCCAGATTGAATCTCAGACTGAATCTCAAACCAGATCCCAGACAGGATTCTAACTCAGATCCCTAATCAAAATCCAATCTGGATTCTAGATCGGATATTTTATATGCATTATAAATTAAAATCTTCAACTTATGCAAATTAAAATATTAAATCATAATCATAATGAAATACATGGGCTAAACAAATAAAAATATTAAACTATAACAAGTAAAATCATAAAAATATAATTATTTACTTAACTATTTTAATTATAAAAAACTTATTATTATTATTAATATAATCAATTATTATTACTATTACTATTATTATTACTATTACCATTTTTACTATTATTATTATTATTCTAACTACTACTATTACTATTATTATTATTATCATTATTATTTTTTTAAATAATTATTATTACTATTTTTACTATTATTATTATTATTCTTACTACTACTATTACTATTATTACTATTAATATTTTTTATTATTATTACTATTATTATTATTTTAATTATTATTACTACTTTTACTCTTATTATTATTATTATATTTACTATTATTATTATTCTAACTACTATTATTACTATTATTTTTATTTTTATTATTATTACTATTATTATTACTACTTTTACTCTTATTATTATTATTGTTATTATTTTAATTATTATTATTCTTATTCTGACTACTACTATTACTATTATTATTATTACTATTATTAATTTTATTATTATTACTATTTTTACTATTATTATTAATATAATTATTACTATTATTATTATTATTATTATTATTATTATTATTATTATATTTATTTTTATTATTTATTAAAATTTAAAATATTTTTTTTCGAACACCATCACGGCCCCCCTCCCTCTACGGTGCCCCTCCACCGCCAACCATCGGTGCTCGTGGCTCCCCTCCGCCGCCAACCACCGGTGCCCATGGCCCCCCACCCTCTGCGGCGCCCCTCCGCTGTCCACCATCGGTGCCCATGGCTCTCCAATCCATTCCATCACCACCACCCATCATCGATGCCTGCGGCCCCCCAATCCATCTTATCACACCACCCTGCGGCACCCACCCTCTGCACCTCGTTGTGGCCTCCCACCTCCTGCAGCTGACACCCACCCTCCGTGCCCTGCTGTCCACCACCGACCACCGCACAAAATAACCCATGGCCCCCAATCTACGGTCCCGTCACCACCGCCCAGCGGCCACCCACCCCTACAGTTGATACCCACCCTCCGTGCCCCGCCGCCAACCACCGGTCGCCATAAAAAAACATCCATGGTCCTCCAAACGATCGAAAGAGAACCAAAAAAAAAACTACCATCAATGGTAGCGGTGGTAACGACAACAGCAACGACCCCAATAGCAGCAATGATGGCGGGTGCGAGAGACCAAGCCGCAGGCTGATGGAAGCCAAGAAGAAGGGGGAGAGAGAAGATGAGGGAGGGGGCGAGGTGGGTTTCAATCGGGGTAGAGAGAAGACGAGGGGGTTTCGTGCGAATGTAGTGGGAGGGGATATTTAAAGATTTTTTAGTGATGAATTTTTTGCAGTACAAATTCATTACTAAAAGTATTATTAGCAATGAAAAATAATTTTTATCGCTAATAATTTTAGTTAATTATTTTTTCAAAAAAAGTTTTCTCTCCATCAAATATTAAAATATTTGATAAAATTATTTATGATGAGAAAATAATTTTTTGTTGCTAATAATTTCCATCAATTATTTTTCTAAAAAAAATTTTTTTCTTTAAAAAATATTAAAATATTTGATAAAATTATTTACGATAAAAAATAAATTTTATCATAAATAATGATTATTAGCGATGATAATTTCCATTATAAATATTTTTTTATAAATAAATAATTTAAAAAATTTTTAAAAAAGATGAGAACATTTGCAATGGAACATAAAATTCTATCATAAATAATAATTATTTATGATAAAAAATTTTCATCATAAATAATTTTTTGTATACAAATAATTTAAAAAATTTGAAAAAAAACTAAGAATATTTATGATGAAAAATGTATTCCATGATAAATAAATATTTTTTATGATAGAAATCCATATTCTATCATAAATAATTATCCGTACATACAAAAATATAAATGATTAAAAAAGGTTGGATTTTTTGTGATGAAAATTTTTATAAAAAAGAATAAAAATATGATGTGCATGGCTGATGCGATGGCGTTGAGTGGTGCAAGCACTTCCACTATTAGCTAGCCTACGCGCAAATTAAAATTTTTTTATTTTTTCAAAAATTAATATTCTTTTAATAAAAATTTATTATTCTCTGAATATTATATAATTTTAAAATTTAAACTCCATCTTCACCGTTCATTATTTAAGTAATTATCATGTGAGTATCATCACAAAAGATAACATTTATTTGGTAGCTCTAGCTTTATAAATCGATAAAATTTGATTTCGATGGTCACGAATGATCGTATGATGATCTAATAGATAGAAATAATTGATGGATCTAAAAACTTATAAGAATAATCTCTATAATATATGTAGTATACTATCAAATATTTACTTCAATTGGACATCATTATCATAATTAATTTAGTATGGAATGATTTTGACCATTAAATAATAAAGAGTGATCAAATGGCTAAATAGTGTTCAATTAAGATGATTATTTAGATAAATGATCTTTACTACTACTTGGATCGTTTATACGGTGGAGATCATAAAATTCAAATCGCATGTATGTGAATGATCCAAAACTATATATCTCTTGATACTTATTCTTAAGTCTTTAAGTAATTATATTTATATTTTTGTAAGATCTACTTAACATGGATGGTTCATATGCATATGGTTTAAATTTTATAATCATCACTGTATAAATGATGAAAGTAGTAGCAAAGATCATTTATCTAAATAATCATCTTAATCGAACGTTGTTTGGCCTTTTGATCACTTATTTTTTATTTAACGATCTAAATCATCTCATACTAAATTGATCCTGATAATGATATCCGATTGAAGTAAAATTTTGATAGTATACTATAAATATCATAAAGATCGTTATTGCAAAATTTCAGATCCATCGATGGATTCTATCTATCGAATTATCAAGTTTTATCGATTTGCAAAGCTAGAGTTACTAGATCAAGGCAATATTTTATGACAATGCTTGCATGATAATTACTTAAATAATGAATGATGAAGATAAATTTTAAATTTTAAAATTATATAATATTCAAAAAAAATAGAAATATTTTTTTAAAGAATACTAATTTTTAAAAAATTAGAAAAAAAATATTAATTTACTTATGAGCTAGCAAACAGTGGACGCACTCGCATCCCTCAATCTTGTCGCATCGGCACATCTTTGCCCTTTTTTTATTTTTAAAATAGTACATATTTTTATATTTTAAATTTAAAATTTTGGTTAGATTACTTGCGATGGAGATATTCCATCATAAATAATTGCTTATTTGCGATGCAAATCTTATTTTTATCATAAATAATCAATTATTTATGATATAAAATTTTTATTATAAATAATTTGATATTTTTAATTTTTTAAATAATTTATTTTATTTAGATTATTTATGATGAAAATATTACATTATAAATAATCAATTATTTACGATGGACATAGTATTTATATTATAAATAATCAATTATTTATGATAAAATATCTCCATCATAAATAATTTAATATTTTTTAATTTTTTAAATAATTTATTTTTATAGATTATTTATGATGGAGATATTACATCATAAATAATTGATTATTTATGATGCAAATCTTATTTCTATCATAAATAATTGATTATTTATGACATAAAATTTTCATCATAAATAATCTAATATTTTTTAATTTTTTTAAGTAATTTATTTTATTTAGATTATTTATAATAAAAATATTACATCATAAATAATCAATTATTTATGATGAAAATAGAATATACATCATAAATAAATAATTATTTATAATAGAATATCTCCATCATAAATAATTCAATATTTTTAATTTTTTAAATAATTTATTATTATTGATTATTTATAATAAAGATATTTCATCATAAATAATTAATTATTTATGATATAAATTCTATTTTTATTATAACTATTTGATTATTTATAATATAAATTTTTAATCATAAATAATATTATATTTTTTAATTTTTTAAGTAATTTATTTTATTTAGATTATTTATATTGAAAATATTACATCATAAATAATTGATTGTTTATGATGAAAATAGAATTTGCATCATAAATAATCAATTATTTATGATAAAATATCTCCATCATAAATAATTTAATTTTTTAAATAATTTATTTTTGTAAATTATTTATGATGGAGATATTTCATTATAAATAATTAATTATTTATGATGTAAATCTTATTTTCATCGTAACTAATCGATTATTTATGACTTAAATTTTTTATCATAAATAATTCAATATTTTTTATTTTTTAAGTAATTTATTTTATTTAGATTATTTATGATGAAAATATTATATCATAAATAATTAATTATTTATGATGAAAATAGGATTTGTATCATAAATAATCAATTATTTACAATGGAATATCTTCATCATAAATAATTCAATATTTTTTTATTTTTTAAATAATTTATTTTTATAAATTATTTATGATGGAGATATTCCCTCATAAATAATTGATTATTTATGATGTAAATTATATTTCCATCATAAATAATTGATTATTTATGATATAAATTTTTCATCATAAATAATCTAGTATTTTTAATTTTTTAAGTAATTTATTTTATTTAGATTATTTATAATGAAAATATTATATCATAAATAATTATTTATTTATGATAAAAATAGGATTTTCATTATAAATAATTGATTATTTATGATGTAAATCCTATTTTCATCATAAATAATTAATTATTTATTATATAATATTTTCATCATAAATAATTTAGTTTTTTTAATTTTTTAAGTAATTTATTTTATTTAAATAATTTATGATGAAAATATTACATCATAAATTATTAATTATTTGTAATAAAAAATTACATCATTAATAATAAATTATTTATGATGGAATATCTCCATCATAAATAATTTAGTTTTTTTTAATTTTTTAAATAATTTATTTTTATAGATTATTTAAGATGGAGATATTTTATCATAAATAATTTATTATTTATGATACAAAATCTATTTTCATTATAACTAATCGATTATTTATGATATAAATTTTTCATCATAAATAATCTTATATTTTTTTAATTTTTTAAGTAATTTATTTTATTCAAATTATTTATGATGAAAATATTACATCATAAATAATTAATTATTTATGATGAAAACTAATTTTTCATCATAAATAATTAATTATTTATGATAAAAAAATATTTTACATCATAAATAATCTTTATTTATGATGGAATTTTTTTCATCTTAAATACTTTTATTTATAATAAATTTTTTTCATCATAAATAATTCTATCATAAAAGATCTATTTTCTTGTAGTCATTGTAGAGTATATAGAAATATATTATTATAATAAAATAATAGAGATATCAAGAAATGACATCGAAAGAAATTCACAGCTTGGTTCAAGCAATGTTTAAGCATAATAATAGTTTTATTCAACTTTTTATTACATGTAATGTATATAGAGATAATTTATTTTAACTTATATGTATGTTGTTGTCGATGATGTTAATGTATCATAATAAAGAAGATAGTGCAACTGAGGGATTATATGATTTGACATGCTATCTCGATTCTAGGATTTTGTATTATAGCTTATGTATTATTGATGGTATGAGATTTTACATAAGGGAGCTTGATATACAGCGGTGGACTCAAAATAGTAAAATTTTGATATTGAAAATCGATGAAGATAATGAGCTTGAATATTATGGCATTCTTTCTGACATTATATAGTTAAGATATGGGTCAAAATGATTTGTTTACCTATTTAAATGTCAATGATGGAATATCAGCAATAATAGGATGGGTATTCATAAAGATGCATACTTCACAAGAGTCAACTTTGCGAGAACATGGTACCAATCAGATCCTTTTATACTGGCTAATCAAGCAAAGTAGATATGATACCTAAAAGATATGAGATATAAGGATGAATGACATATTATATGAAGGATTGTACCAAAGGGTGTTTATGACATAGATGTTCATTCGAAGATTAAAATAGATGAAGATTTCTTTCAAGAGGAACAAAATACAACTGACTTAAGATAGTATGGTGCCGATATTGAAAGCACATTTTCTCTGATTAGAGATGATGTGCAATCTGATAATATTGATGTTAGTGAATTAAATCTGAATATATCGGAGGATTATGATGACAACTTCATAAATGATGACAAGAAATATTATACGTTGACGGATTATGATGATGAAGATATCAATAATCTTTCTGATGAAGATACATATATTGATTGATAATATATAATTTTTTAAAAAACTCATATATCTTAAATTTCATATATCATTTAGTATTGATGTAATTTTTATCAATATTATATTATCTCTAATATATTATTTGATATAGACATGGCACCAGACGGACGATCCCGGAGGCTTACACAAGAAGATGCCAGTGCATCGACTTCTCAGCAGCAATCTTTTAATGATCAGGTGGTCACATTAGCCAGTCCAGGTTGATTTTATATATTATAATTTTTTATATTTAATTTATTTTAGTTTTTTATCATTTATAAATAACTAATTTTAAGCTATGCCACTAGGAGGACGATCTGATGGAGGGATCGACATGGAGATGTCAGTATCTCTTCATCTCAGTAGCACACTACTGATGAGGTAGGCACATCATCTTCTGCCATAAATTATTTTTACATATTATATTTTTTTATATTATATTTGCTTTAAGTTTTTATCATGTATAAATAACTGATTTTAAGCTTTATATTTTACTGCAGCTATTGATACTATGATTAGGCGAACATGTGGAGCTATCAAAAATGAGAAGCTGGAGAAGTGGAGGAGGGCACATTCCGAGGAGAGGATGAGGGTTGTCATCTCATCAAGATATATCATACCATTAGAGCACCACATCAGGAATCCATACGTATGCAAGGTAAGTATTATTATCCATTCATATGCAAGCCTAATGTTGACTGATTGGCGCAGAGTTATGAGGCTACAGTAGCATATCCTCTTCGATCATTTACAGATAACTAAATATAATTTTTGATAATTATTTAATTTTTATTTTTTGATAAATCTCATATATTGTACATTATTTTTGCAACATGATTTTGTTGATATTTAGGAGATTGATATCCCGCGTGTGCGGGAGGCTATCCTTTGGTGTATGGGAAGATTACTTAGAGGATTCAGATATGAGCTCCAAAGCCACTGGAAGGAGGTTCCATGCACGTAGGGCAGCGACGGCATGTGAGACACCACACAGGAGTGTATCACATCCCAATTGGGATCTTCTCTACACCAGATATGAGGATCCTACATATCAGATATAACTATTATATATAATAAAAAATTAATTATTGAATTGATATGGCATTGTAATATGTTTACTAATATCTTGATTGCATTTACTTATTAGGCCTATTGCGATAAGGTCTTACAGAGTAGGTCGAGGCTCACAGTGGTGTATTATGGTGGATCAAAGTTATTTGCACAGTATCAGTATGAGCTGGTAAGTATACATACATACATCTTTAATGATTTATTAGAATATGTCTTTGTCAGTATACTTACATTCATAAATTTTAGAGGGATATCGAGATAGGATAGCTATCTGGGCAGATTGATGTCTACCAGAGAAACCATCATCGGACGATGGGCGAGTGGCTTTTCGAGACTAGGGAGAGAAATGTAAGTATTAATTGATTAAGTTCTGTTTCAATTTTATTATAAAATTTAGACTTTTTGATTATATTTATTTTTTTCTTTAATTAGGATCACATGATGGAGATACAATTCCAGCCTCCAACTGAGGGCTCTACCCCATCCATAGATGACAATATCTATGATAAGATGCTTGATAGGAGACCTAGCAATGTTATGGGGTTGGGATACGGAGTTGTGGTTCCTAGCTCCTCTCGAGCAGCACATATTTCTTGTGATGCTCGTCTACATAAGATGGAGAAAAGACATGCTAAGATCGAGAGGAGACATCAGGAGGAGATAGCGAACCAACGATGGGCTAATGCCGAGCTTTCATCCCAGCTTGTAGTATTTGGGGTGAAACTTGATGAGTTATGTCGCTATATGCCTCCCCCACCGACTTTCGATGTCTCTACTGATGCTTATGATCAAGACTCCGCTGATGATGATGATGGATATCCTCTATGATTGGTATTATTTTATATTATTTTTAATAATATATTTTTAGTATTTATATTAGATAATTAGTTTGCTAACTTAATTTTTTAATTTAATGCAAGTCTATGATATGGCGCTAAACATATGGAGTTTTATTTTATTTTGATGTATTTTTTTTTTAAAAGGACATGCTTTATGATTGTATATATATTTTACATTGATTGTATGTACAATATTTTGTAAATATACATAATTTTATATGAATATTATATGGATATTTTAAAGTGAATGAATTTAATTTTGGCATGTATTTATTTGTTATGTGGATGTTATATTATGTTCATTTATCTACAGATTTTAAAAAATTGACATAAATAATATTATTTAAAATTATTTTTTTGATAAAAATAAATAGCGACGTAATAGAAGTGTAGGTAAAGATTTTTAGTGATAAAAAATTAGCATCGATAAATCCAAATAATCATCACCAAATAGTGTGCCACCGTGCCACTTTCAGCCATACTTTACAATTAGCGATGCAAATTAACGTTGCCAAATATTTACTGACGTATCTTAAATGCAAACAAATCCAAAGTAATAGTCATCAAAAAGCATGCCAGCGTGCCATCTTTGGCCATGCTTAATAATTTTCGATGTAAGTTTATGTTGCAAATTATTTGCTGATGCAAAATAAGCGTAGGTAAATTTTTTTTACCGACGTAAGTTTTACATCGCTGAAAATTTTTTTCAATGATTATTTAGCATAGGTAAATATTTATTGACCAACATAAGTTTTTATGGATAAAAATATTTTTATGAGTAAATAAAAATATTTATTTACTATGCTGATTTTCTGCATCAAACTTTTGATCGAGATTTGTGGGCTCATGTGAACATCTCTTAGAGGCCAGATGTGTATGCGGCTCAGAGCTTTATCCTTCAGCCTGGATCAGTAAGTTAGAATATCTAAATTGCATAGGTAATATGGATCTAATCCTATCTTACATATATGCAATAGATCTAGTGTAAATCCATGTTGATGTGATCAACATATCTTTTACTTCTAATATTTTTAATTTTTTATTTAATCTTATGCTATAATTATGCAATATGATATTAGATCTAAGGTATTCTCTAATTTTAAAAATAAATTTTAATTTATTTCGATCTTTCATTGCTAGATCTTGAAAAAGTTTCAAAATCTATCTATGAAATCCTAGATCTAGTTTCTTCAATTGGTATCAGAGCCTAGATTTATTATTACATGATTATTTTTATATATTTAGATTATTTCTTAGATTAGATCTAATTTATAATCTAATTATTAAATCTAAAATTAAAAATTATGATCATATGAACTAATTATAAGGTTGTCTTGCTGTAAGATTTATCCCTTACAGTGGAGAGGCTATCCTAATTCGTGTAGATCTATTTTTAATCATAAATTTATTAGATATGATCTGATGTTATTTATAATTTATTAGATTTAAAAGAGTTTTAGATCTGAAATAAAAATTTTAGATTGCACAGACTGATTATAAGGTTGTCATGTTGTAAGGTTTACTCCTTACAGTGGAGAGGTTGTCCTAGTATGTACTGATCTAAAATATTAATCATAAAATTTTAGATTAGATCTAAAAAATTTTATGATCTGATTAAAAATATTTTAATCTAATTTTAATCATTATAAATATGTTAGATTGATCTAAGATAATTTATGATTGATTGGAGTTGAAACTGTTTTAATTACATGAACCTGTTTAGATTAGATCTAAAGTAGTTTCATGCTTATCTTACTTGCATCTTGATTATGAATCAAACTTATAACTTGGTTGGTAGAACCATATTATAAAAATATTTTATAAATATAAAAATTATTTTTGAAAAGCCAAACCCCAACCCTCAGTTGAAAACTTAATTAAAATTTAAGAAGTTATTTGATTAAGATCTAGGATTATGAATTGAAGATCCTAAGACACAAATCATAACACATTGGATTAAATGGATTAGTGAAGATTAGGTCCATTAATTGAGTTAGATCTAGGATTAGATTAAAGAATGGACTTAATTAGAGAATTGACTAAATCTAATCAATTATTGTCTTAGCTTAAATCAAAAATTTTCTAGATCAATTATAATAGTTGTAGTCAGTCAAGTTCATATCTTTAACGAGAACCAAAATAGACTTGATTCTTGGCTACATGATTTAGCATGAACTGTTAGGTTGATCTAATCAAGATTAATTAAACTAATTGATGTCTAAGATAAATCAGATCGATGGTCTTTAATTGGTAGTCCGCTTATTTGACCATTTTTTATGGTGTCTGGTGTCTAAGACAAGCTTTGGCAGACCCTCTCACGAATTGAACTTACTTGATCTCTTGGTGAAATTATATTTTGATCGGATCACTTGACTATTCGAGCTGATCCATATCAGTCAGGTAAATCAGTGTGACTAATTTAGGTGCTCCTAGACTAGCCTATTAATAGTCTTCCTTAAGCTGACTTAGTAAAGCTAGTGGAAAGATCATGACAAGCTGATTCATCTGACCTTCTCTTTTTCTTAAATTAAAATTTTTTAAAATTATTAGATCCTTAAAATAAAATAGTTATGATGATAACTAGATCATAGCCTCCCATTAAGTGAATGATAATAGATCCATTAGTTGGATAATCTTTGGAGGTCCAGAGGCCTGGTGCTTATCCGCTAATGAAATTATCATTCATAATATGATTTCTTGACCACATCTCTCTAAATGGTGTTTAGATTGACCAACCATAGTTGAGCTTAATCATTCACTAGTTAGATGGACCAAGTATAATCATGTTAATGATTAGATTTAACTGAAACTTTCAGTGGAGGCCCTAACCTATTGAAAAGATACCTGGGGTAAAATTAAATTATTAAAAATAATTTAAAAAAATAATTGGTTATGAACCTACCTTTAAATGTATATGAATTGATCAACCAAAGTTGAGCTTAGGTGCAGTCTATGTGGATTCTAGTATCCACTAAGGAATTAGGATAATTTCTCGAATTGGAGGTAGAGACTATCAGTTCGAATAAAATAGTAAAAAAATCTTTTGATTAAAGTTCAAATCTTTAGATTTAATAAATTAATTACTAATTAGGCTTTTGATTTTCTTTTATACAGTTAAACCCAAACCATAGTTACTCCATTCACTATTAGATAGTGATAAACTTATGGGATCCAACTTCGATAATAAGTATCGAAAGTTGAATGTTGTTCAGCAGCATGAAGTGATTCATGTTGGGATCTCTATTTCAGTTTAAACATAAGGTCCAAAATAATCTAGATCGGGCAGAATGCTTCCATTGCAAGAAGTAGGGGCATTGGAAGAGAAACTTTCCTCAGTACCTTGATTCCCATAATCCCAATAGGCTGAATAAGAGAGATGAGCAAGTAGTTACTGATCAAGGATGTTATATGATAATATCTTATAATTTTTCTATTTGTGATATTTCTACTTGGGGATTGGATATCGAAAGTTCCGTCCATATTTGCAATACATTGTGAGGACTTCAAATTAGTTGCTGAAGGGGTAAAACTCATTAGATGTAAGTGGGTCTTTAAAAGAAAGAGAGATATAGATGAAAAGGTAGAAATCTATAAAGCCCATCTGGTTATCAAGGGATATCATCAACGTTATGGTATTTACTATGACGAAATGTTCTCCCATATGGCAATATTCAAATTCATTCGGATAATGTTTGCAATAGCTATCCATCTAAATTATGAGATCTCGTAGATGGATGTGAAGATAACTTTTCTAAATGAAGTGCTGATCGAAGAGGTGTATATGATACAACTTGAGGAATTCACATCCATAGATGAGCCAAAGATGTGCAAGCTTTAGAGATCTATTTATGGATTAAAGCAAGCTTCTTGGAGTTGGAACATGTGTTTTGATAAGATGATCAAAACGTATGGCTTCATTAAGAACGGAGAAGAACCGTGCATTTATAAGTGGACGAATGGTCCAATAGTGGTATTTCTTATCTTGTACATGAATGATATTCTCTTAATTGAGAATGACATCCCCGCACTGTCGAAAATAAAAGTTTGGTTATCATCTCAGTTCTCCATGAAGGATTTGAAGGAAAATTCCTATTTTCCACCGTAGGATCGTGCAGATCTGATCAAATCTCAAATGGATTTTACTAAAAATTTCTAAATGATCCAATCTAATCTAAGAGTTTTTAGATCTGATCTTGGTGATCTAATATTAAAAATAAAATTAAAATTAAATTAAATTAAATTTCATATCTTGTTTGGATAATCTGATTATCCTACGATCCTGATGTTTTCTGAGGTTCTAGAAGGAGCTACGCATGTGCCTGGCCTCTACCAGTATCCACTTGAAAAAAAAATCTAGATGTCTTCTCCTCGCAAATCTTTTCTCCAAAGATTAGATCTAAATCTGATCCATAAGTACTTCAAAAAAAAAAATTAAAGGCAGCATGTCCGTCTCACGAACATCGTCGCGTAGATGCTGAACTCTTCACAAATTCGATTAGATCTTCTTCTCAAATTTGTACCTAACTTTTTAAACATATGAAAGAGAGAGAGAGAGAGAGAGAGCGGGGGGGGGGGTGTGAGATATCTGGAATGGCAGCCTTTGGATATGAAAAATATTTTCTATGTGAAGAGATTTGGTGTAAGGGATCTTATACAAAAGCATAGCGCCAAGTTAGAGTCCCTCTTTGACCAAAATCCTTATTTTTTTGATCATTAGGACTTCTAGACTTAATCTCCATGAAAATCTCCAGATTTTATCTAATTTTGATGCTAAAAATTAATTTGAAAGGTGGCGACATGAGTAGATAAGGAAGAGTCCACTACGCCTAAGACTCTTCCCTCAAGAATTTGATCCAAATCAAACTCTATCATAACTTGGTCTAGACAACTTTAAAAATTATATAATTTGGTACACTCAATGTATAATTCATGCTCTATCACATAGCTAAAAATTAGATCAAAATAAATTTAAAAATTTTTTAGAAGCATCTGATCAGGTGATCCTCAATTCTCTCAAATAGGTCAACTTTTGATCCTAGTCCAACTTAATTATGAATGAATTTAATTTCTATAATTAATCTAACCTAAACTTATTACAGTCAGATAAAAATAAATTTATTCAAAATACAAGAATGAGTCAAATCAAATTTAACTTGGTTACGATGAATCAGAAAGATTTTAGAAGGAGAAAGTCAGGCTCAATCGTATGCTAGCATGATTACCTTGAATCTGATTGGATCTAATCCAAATTAATCAAACTGGATTAGCTCAATTGATGACATCCAAACCCAAATCCTTATTTATATGATCCAGTTAGATTCAATTCTGTATGGTAATGAGATATGTCATGATCTTCATCATCGACATCGTCGAAATATCTTTCGATGGACTAGAACTTTTCTGATTCATATAATTAGAATAATTGATCATCAAAATCATTCTAATTGCTCCCAAAATCTATCAATGATACCGAGCAGTATATGATGGCAATCCATCAGAACTAAAAGTGAACCTCTCGGTGCAGTTACCTACGTGATTGGGTTTTTCTATCTTGAACCTCGATAGGATTAAGGTTAAGGTGAACTCGTCAAACCTAATATTCGTCATATGAATTAATCATTCGATTTGAGTCCAATGTAAAATCCTAATAGAAACTCTTTCCATCATCTTCACTTTGTCATGGCCATGGGCTTAAGGACTCAATTTCATGATTATCATAAGGCTACTCCTCATCTACCGAGGTAGATAGATCTCCTTATTGGTGCAATCTAATTCCTATAATGAACATGCTATAGCTAACATACACCTCGAAATTCCAAATGGCTAGAAGATCGAGTTATGGTATAGTCAAATTATAACACCCTCAAGGTGAATTGCCGATGCACCTCAGATCAAAGAACCATACACACCTGCAGCATCGAATCAGTTATCAACGAGAAGGTAGATTTTCTTGTGACTACTCGAGGTGGTCATGCTCAATTCTCTCATTCTCTAACAAATATCTATACTCTCACTCCGATTTCTCTATACTATAAACTCAAGATATGTCTGTCCTAAGAAAGCGATCATACACCAATCTTTCGGATCAATCACCATTCTCATGATGATCCTATGGTCGGGAGCAGTTTACGAGTTAATTATAAAAATTCATATCTTAAATTTTTAACTCTTGAAAGTATGAATTGTTATTACCATTAACTCAAAGGATATATCACAGATACTTTTAAATACACACTGATAAAAAATAATCTATTTATTAATTTATAGTCAAAATTATAAAATTATCCTTAAAAGTGTATTATAAGTGGCAGCCAATCTAGCTTCTAAGGCACACATCTAACAAACTCCGACTTGACCTAAAGCCAATTGACTACAAATCTAAGTTCCATTTTCTCAAGATGGGCTTCGATCTTCTGCTGGCTTAATGGCTTTATCAGTAGGTCAACCGCATTATCTATAGTATTGACTCTTTTGACCTGACCGTATCCCTTCTTGAGATAATCATGGATGAAGTGGTATCATCGCTCGATGTGCTTGGATTTCTGATGAGATCTCAGCTCCTTAGCTAGGGCTATGGCATCATTGTTGTCGCAATATAGAGGAACGGCATCTGATGGCATTACTCCGAGCTCTGCGGCAAACTTCTTATACCATAATGCCTTCTTTGCAGCTTTCGATGCAATGATATACTCTACTTCTATGGTAGAATCTACTATCACCGTATGCTTAAAATTTTTTCAGCTCACAGCACCACCATTGTACACAAACAGACTTTTAGATGTCGACTTTCGATCATCTATATCGGACATAAAATCTAAGTCTGTATACCCCTGGACCTGGAGTTCTCCATTACCAAAGACTAGAAATATATTCTTAGTCCTTCTCAAGTACTTAAGGATACATTTCATAGAAGTCCAGTACTCTTTGCCTGAATTCGATTGATACCTGCTCATGACACTCACAGCATGGGTAATATCAGGTCGTGTACTAAGCATGACATACATGAAGCTCCCTGTTGCTGAAGCATAAGGAATCTTGCTTATGCGTTCAATCTCTTCAGGTGTGTTGGGACACATCTTCTTGGAGAGATGAATGCGAAGGGCACCAATCCCCTCTTGAAATTTTTCATGCCAAACCTCTTTAGCACCTCCTCTATGTACATCTTTTGTGAGAAATCCAGCATCCTATTTGGTCTATCTCTATAGATCTTAATTCTTAAAATAAAGGATGCCTCTCCTAGTTCTTTCATGAAGAATTCTTTAGACAACCACATTTTAACCCTTGTCAAAATGGAAATATCATTTCCAATTAGGAGGATGTCATCCATGTACAGTACGAGGAAGACAATAGCGCTCCCATTGATCTTTTTGAAAATATAGGGCTCCTCCTCATTCTTGATGAATCCATATGATTTGATCACATTATTGAAATGAGCATTCCAACTCCAAGATGGTTGCTTAAGTTCATATATGAATCTTTGCAGCTTGTAGACCTTATGATCAGTATCATTGGATGTAAAACTTAGCGGCTGTTCCATATAGATATCTTTCTCTAGATATTCATTTAAGAATGTCATTTTTACGTTCATCTATCATATTTCATAATCAAAATAGGCTGCAACAGCAAGCAATGTGCGGATGGATTTGAGCATAGCTACTAGCGAAAAAGTATCTTGATAGTCAATACCTTCACACTGACTATACCCTTTCGCTATGAGTCTTGCTTTGAATGTCTCTATATTTTCATCGACACCTATATTTCTCTTGAAGATCCATTTACACCCAATAGGTACTATACCTTCAGATGGATCTACCAAGGTCCAAACTTGGTTCGAGCACATTGAGTCAATCTCCGACTTTATTACCTCAACCATTTTTTGGAGTCGATATCTGATATCGCCTCGTCATAGGTTTTGGGATCATCACCATGAACCCCTTTTCCTATAAGAAATATTTTCTCTACATCCTCTAAAATAGTACCAAAATACCTTTTAAGAGGATAAAAAATTCTTTCTGATCTACGAGGTGGATGAGGTAGTGATTGGACTAGCTCAATCTGATTGGGTTCTATAGGTTCCTTGGCTCGTGGCTCTTGGAAGACTTTCTCCTCAAGCTTAATCTATTTTTCGATGCCATCATCTTAAATAAACTATTTTTCAAGAAAGATGGCGTGTCGACTCACAATCACATTATGATCTTCTGAAAGATAGAAAAAATATCCTAATGACTCTTTAGGATATCCAATAAATCAAGCTCTAAAGGATCTAGACTCTAAGTTATCTATCTATTGTCTCTTGGCATGGGTTGGACAATCCCAAATTCTAAGATGACTCGGACTTGGTTTCTTACCATGCCATATCTTATACGGTGTGGTAGGAACGATTTTAGATGAAACCCTATTCAGTAGATATATAGCGGTCAATAGACTATATCCCCAAAGAAACTTAGGGAGTTTTGTGAAGCTTATCATGAATCGAACTATATCTAATAGGATCCGATTTCTTCATTTTGAAATTTCGTTGAGTTGAGGCATTTCAGATGGAGTCCAGTAAGAAACTATGCCATTATCCTTAAGATAGTCTAGGAATTTTCAACTAAGGTATTCGCCTTCTTGATCTGATCGAAGAATCTTAATAAATTTTTCTATTTATTTTTCTACTTCGAGTCTGAATTGCTTGAACTTTTCAAAAGCTTTAGACTTGTGTTGCATCAAATATACATACCTGTACCGAGATAAATCATCGATAAAGGTGATGAAGTAGATGTAATTACCCTTGACTGGTATATCAAATGGACCACATACATCAGTATGTACTAGGACAAGCAGGTCTATGGCCCTTTTCCCATATCCCATAAAAGGAAGCTTGGTCATTTTGCCATGAAGGCATGATTCACAAATTGGATATGACTCGAAAGTCAATGGACTCAACAGTCCAGATTTCTCCAATTTGTTAACCCTATCTTCAGCTATGTGATCTAGCCTAAGGTGCCAAATATACCAATCATTTAGAATATCCCAAGGTTGCTTTGATCCTATGGCATTCATATTTTGCTCGATATTAAAAATAGAAATATCAATATGTAACCGATAGAGATCATTTATAAGAAAACCACCTGTAATTTTATTTCTTTCATAAAGAATATTACAATGATCCTTAAGAAAACTAATTACATAGCCTTCATGTGCTAAACATGAAATAGAAATCAAATTCCTGCTTGCTGCAGGCACATAAAAATAGTTCCTAAGTACTAAGTCTAATTCTGACGGTAATCACAGAGGATAGGTTCCTACGGCCATAGCAGCAACTCTTGCATCATTTTCGATACGTAGGATTATCTCACCATCCCTCAGCCTCCTGCTATCCTCAAGACCCTGCATAGAAGTGTACAAGTGAGCATTAGAACCGGAGTCAAGCATCCAACTAGATGCAAAATAAATCGTAAGATTAGATTCTATAATGAGCATACCTCTAGAAGAACCTACCTCCTTCTTGTTCTTCAGGCTGGCCAGGTAAAGAGGATAGTTCCACTTTCAATGATCGTCAGTATTGCAATAAAAATATTTTTCTTTATCAACGACCTTCTTCTTTGGCTCTACCTTCTTCTTCTTCCCACCATCCACCTTCTACTTCTTCACAGACTTCTTCTTTCCAAAAGATTTTTTCTTAAAAAAAGTCCGTTCCATAATAAGTACTAAGCCTTTAGAATCTTTTATAGAAAGCTCAGCAGTAACCAGCATATTCATGAGTTTAGCCAAGGTATTCTAAAGTTTATGCATATGGTGGTTCATAATGAACTGCCCATACGCATCAGTCAAGGACTGTAGAATTATATTAGTCTGCAGATCCTGATCTAACTTGATACCGAGCTTCTCAAGCTCTTCTAAGTTCTTGATCATCATCAGATAATGATCTTGGACTAATTGCCCATCATACATTTAAGCCTTAAACAGTCTTTTAGTGACTTGATATTTGGCTACACAACTTTATTCACCAAACAACTCTTGCAGGTGAGCAAACATTTGACGGCTAGTCTTAATGTCTTCATGTTGGTGCTGGAGCTCATCAGACATCGAGCCCAACATATAATACCTGGCTTTGTTATCTTCATCTGTCCACTTCTTGAGAGATGCTCTTTGATCAGTGGATGGACGGACTGGTAAGGTGAGAGGATCCTATTCCAATACATGAGTCAACTTCTCAAAATCTAAAATAATTTTGAAGTTTCAGAGTCAATCCTTGTAGTTGGATCTGATCAGTCTATGGGTATCCAAGATACGGACTAGTGGATTGGATGCAGATATTTTCTTGTAGATAGTCAAAGTTTTTAGTTAGATTTTATAATTAGACTTAACCAATTTGTTTAAGAGTTTTATTTTTAAATAAATTAGACTTCTACTATTTACTCAGATTCCTATACTTCTTTGGCAGAGATGCAAAAATCTTCATAATTATTGATTTCTAATGGATGGTGCGGTTCCACCAACTGACTCAGCATCTCATCTAATAGTTATTGATGATGGATCAACCGATGAGTAGACAACTCTTGTCCAATAATTCTCTAATCATGGTGCATCCTAACCTGATCTCTAATTCATGAATCTCACCATGTCCAAAATATTGATCCATTCCTTAGTTATGTTAGACCCACCATTTGCACAGATTGAATTTCTGATTGGATTCTTTACCGTATCTAGAATATTAAGCCCAATCCATCCTCCAACTCGTAGCATCCAATGTCTAATAGATATGGTTGCATCTTTTTGATGCAACTGAACCAATATATTCAGCCAAAAATAATCAATCCTGGAAAGGATCCACACATCTACAATGGTGGAAGACCTTAGACTAATATTTTTTTAGAAAGATTTAATTTAGGTCTCTTTAAACTAAACTTGATTGAGTCATAACAATTATGACTAACCTAATGGTATGGGTTGGCTTGAATTGTTAGCCACCTTAAATCAGAACTGGATCGATACAAATGGCCAGATAAGTATGACCGGTGAAAGGGATATGCCATTAATTCGATAAGAATGCATTTAAGTCGAGTAGCTCTTAATTAAAAATCAATCGATTGTATCTACCAGACTTATCTTAGATACCAAATTATCGAATCAAAATTAATTAGGTTAGCCTATAATCCAGGCTCAAATTGTGGAGCCAAATTAGGTCTTAACTTGATCGAGTCACATCTCAATGTGATTCGATCTTGATCCAGACTTAATCCTATTAGGTTGGTTAAATCTAAGCTTTTTTTGATCCTACCTAACCAACTCTTGATTCGGTTTGATCAACCGCTAGACCTAATTGAGCTACCCAAGTCCGAATCCAATTTTATGAATATATCTTAGATCTAAAAATTTATAATTTTTAGATCTAATTAATTTTATAATCTTAATTCTTAATTAAGTTTTGGATTCATGAATAAAATATGTAATAAAAATCCTAGAATTTTAGGATCTAGGATTTTGCAGAAAAATAAGTTTTGATTTTTGATTAAAGACAAATGCGCAGCACCCCTACATGCCATAAGAACATCCCATCGAATGGGAGGAGAGGGTCTTTAAACCCTACTTTGTTCTTATGATTAGACGGTCATGGAGAACTTCTTAATCAAAAATATAATTTTTACTACAAAATTAGTTAGAACATATATCACATATAAAAATATCTAACTAATACATGTCTTGCATACATCTCATGTATCATCAATATGCATACTTTTAGATCTAAAATATGATATATTAAATCTAAAAAATAAAATTTTAAATTTATCATATCAAAAATAAAACTATTCTAGATATTTTATAGAATTATTTTATAACTAGTCTAAGCATGCATCTTTCATATCTCATATGAATAAATCAAAAATTAAAAAAATATTTTTTATTTTTAGATCTGATTACAATAATTATAATATCAAAAAAATAAAAATTAAATACATCTAAAATTATATTTAATTAAAATAAATATATAATTATATTAGACTACACATAGAACTATTCTATACCTAGTCTAGTCATGCATCTCATACATATTAGATCTAAATTATTTAATTTTTTAATTTTTTAATTTTAGATCTAATCACATCTAATGTGATATATAAAATTTTTTAATATTAAATTATAATTAAAAATAAAATTAGATCTAAGATAGATCTGAAGAACTGCTAATGCAGCTCTGATGCCGGTTGAAGAAAAAATCCTATTTTCTATCAGAGGATCGTGTAGATCTAATCAGATCTGAGATGGATTTTTTTTAAAATTTTTAAATAATCTAATCTAATCTAAGAGTTTTCATATTTGATCATAGTAATCTAATATTAAAAATAAAAATAAAAATTAAATTAAATTTAATTTCATACCTTGTTCGGATAATCTAATTATCCTACAATGATCCTGATATTTTCTGAGATTTTAGAAGGAGCCACGCACACACCTAGCCTCTACTGATATCCACTTGGAAAGGATCTGAACATCTTCTTCTCATAAATTTTTTCTTTAAAGATCAGATTTGAATCTGATCTAGAAGTCCTTCAAAAAAAAATTTCTAAAGACAGCATGTCCGTCTCATGAATACCATCGCGTAGATACTGAACTCTTCATAAATTTGATTACATCTTCTTCTTAGATTTATGGCTAACTTTTTAGGCATGTAGAAGAGAGGGAGAGAGAGGATAGAAGAGGCATGGGATATCTAGAATGATAGCCTTTGGGTATGAAAAATATTTTCCACATGAAGAGCCTTGGTCCAAGGGTTTTTATACAAAAGTATAGTGCCAAGTTAGAGTCCGTCTTTGATCAAAATCCTTATTTTTTTTATCATTAGGACCCCTAGACTTGATCTTCATGAAAATTCCTAGTTCTCATCTAATTTTGATGCCAAAAATCAATCTGGAAGGTGGCAGCATGAGTAGATAAGGAAGAGTCCACTACGCCTAGGACTCTTCCCTTAAGAGTTTGATCCAAATCAAACTCTATCATAACTTAGTCTAGATGTCTCTAAAAATTATAAAATTTAGTACACCCAATATATAATTCATGATCTATCACATATCCAAAAATCAAATCAAAATAAATTTTAAAATTTTTTTTAAAAGTATCTGATCAGGTGACCCTTTATTCTCTCAAACAGGTCAACTTTTGACCCTAGTCCAATTTGACTATGAATGGATTTAATTTCTATAATTAATTTGATCTAAACTTATTTCAATCAGATGATAATAAATATATTCAAAATACAAGAATGAGTCAAATCAAATTTGACTTGGTTGCGATGAATCAGAAAGATTTTAGAAGAAGAAAGTGGAGATCAATCGTGTGCTAGCATGATTATCTTGAACCTAATTGGATCTAATTCAAATCAATCAAATGGGTTAGCTCAATTGATGATATCTAGACCTAAATTCTTATTTATGTGATCTAGTTAGATTCAATTATGTATGGTAATGAGATATGTCACGATCTCCATCATTGACATTAATGAAATATCTTTCGATGGATTAGAACTTTTTTGATTCATACAATTAGAATGATTGATCATCAAAATCATTCAAATTACTCCCAAAATCCATCAGTGACACCTAGCAGTATATGGTGGCAACCCATCAGAACTAAAAATGAATCTCTTGGTGCAATTACCTGTGTAATTGGGTTCTTCTATCTTGAGCCTCGATAGGATTAGGGTTAAGGTGAACTCGTCAAATCCAATGTTCGTCATATGAATTAATCATTCGATTCAAGTCCAATGTTAAATCCTAATAGAAATTCTTTCTATCATCTTCACTCTGCCATGGCTATGAGTTTAAGGACTCAATCTCATGATTATCATAGGACTACTCCTAATCTATCAAGGTAGATACATCTTCTTATTGGTGCAATCCAATTCCTACAATGAACATGCTATAACCAACATACACCTCAGGATTCCGAATGGCTAGAAGATCGAGTTATGGTATAGTCAAATTATAACATCCTCAAGATAAACTATCGATGCACCTTAAGTCAAAAATTCATGTACACCATTGCAGCATCGAGTCAGTCATCGATGAGAAGGTAGACTTCCTTATGATTACTCAAGATGGTCGTGCTCAGTGCTCTCATTCTCTAAAATGTACCTATACTCTCGCTCTAGTATCTCCACATCATAGACTCAAGACACATCTATTCTAAGAAAGCAATCGTATACCAACCTTTCAGATCGCTCACCATCCTCATGACGATCTTACGGTTGGAAGTAGTTTATAAGTTAATTATGAAAACTCATATTTTAAATTTTTAACTTTTGAAAATATGAATTATCATTACCATTAACTCAAAGGATGTATCACAGATACTTTTAAATAAACAATATGATAAAAAATAATTTATTTATTAATTTATAATTAAAATTATAAAATTATTCTTAGAAGTGTATTACAAGTGACGGTCAATCTGGCTTCTAGGATACATCTAACAGAATTTGGGTGAAGCATCCTACATCCTAGGGATGAAGATCTATAGGGATAGATCTAAGAGGATGCTTGGATTATCCCAGTTCATGTACATAGATACTGTGCTGAAGAAGTTCAGCATAAAAAATTTCAAAAAGTCTATCTTCCGATAGGTCATAAAATTTTCTCTCTAAGAAGAATTATCCGATAACTCCTGAAGAGAGAGCGTATGAGTAGAGTCTCATATGCTTCGATAGTGGGATTTATCATGTACGCCATGACATGTATGAGATTAGATGCTGCATACTCACTAGAAGTAGTGAGTAGATACTAATTTGATTCTAAAAAAAACTACTAAAAAGTGGTTAAAGCCATCCTTAAGTATTTGAAAAATACTAAGGATCAATGGTTGGTATATGGCGAGTCAGATCTGAAACTTATGGAATTTACAGACTCCAGCTTTTAATCTAACCATGATGACAGTAGAAGTATGTCGGGATATATCTTTACTCTGAATGGTATAGCCATATGTTGGAAGAATTCTAAGCAGCATACTACGGCAAACTTTGTTTGCGAAGTAGAGTACATCGCAGCATCAAATACCATGAACGAAGTTGTATGGCAAAGAAAGTTCATCACTGAGGTCGGAGTAACACCCTTCCTTGATGGTCCGGTCATGCTCTACTGCGATAGCACTAGTGCTATTACTCAGGCGAAGGAACCAAAGGCACACTAACGGATGAAGCACATGCTGCATCGCTTCCACCTGATCTGAAATATTATGGATCAAGATGACGTCGATCTTTAGAAGATCGATGGAAAGAAGAACCTGACCGATCCTTTCACTAAAGTTCTAACGATAAAGAAGTTTGACAACCATAAGTCGAATATGGATATTAGATACTATACCGAGTGGCTTTAGGACAAGTAAAAGTTGTTAGAAAATATGTCCTAAAGTCAATCACCATCCTGTTGATGATTGAGCTATATTGTAACTATAATTATTTTATTAATTAATAAATTATATTTTTGATTTTTTTTATCATAAGTTTTCATCTTCTAACGAACTTCATTATTATGATAAAATTCTTAGGACTATTTAGGTTTAATAAAGAGAGAATTTATCGATTAGTCCTTAAAACTATTCATGACCAAATGATAGGCTGTTAATAAGGACGATAGCGTCTATCGAGCATAGGTCGCTGTATGCCATATAGGTTGGTTGTCCTTTTAATCAAGGAGTATGGAGATACTAGTATGGCATGTAGATAGATGTAGGAATACATCATCACTAAACGTGATCAACTTTAGAGCATTCTACTATCGAGAATGTCTCTGATGGGATATAGGTATAAGTGTTTCCTAGATCTGAGATCACTTCAGTGACTTATAAGCAACTTACTGTACTTTGGTACTGGACTAACTGAATTTCTAATTTAGTAATGAAAAGTTTTTGGGTATAGTTAAATACTTACGAAGTCGGTGTGTGATCAAAATTGGATTGATCACTCCAAGAGTTAGAGAAGAATATATCACTATATTTCAATATAGCAAAATCTTGATCAGGATAATCCATGAGATGGATTTGGTATTTTGAAATGTAATGTGAACAACCTGATCAGAGTTGACAGTTAAACTCCGAGGTATCCTACGAGTATTTTGGTTAAGGAGATGAATTATATAAAAACTATATCCACATGATTTCTAAGGATGTTGTTTTACACATTCGATCTATTCGAGTGTCGGATACCATTGCTAGATGATCATTTTGATTAATACAAAAATTTGTTCATATACTATCAGCTTAGATTCGGACCTATGAAGGTCACACACATTAGAGTTCATGATCTGATTAGATGGTTAATCAATGATTAAGAATCATTTTAGTATTAAACGATCAATACGATTGATGTTTAACCTAGTGTAAGTATTGTAGGAGGATCGATTAGCAATTGAATTGCTAATTAACTTAATTTGATTAAGCTAGAGGATTGAGATTAAATTTAATTAAATATAATTTAATTAGATTTGGTTTGGACTTGATTGGATCAAGTTCAATTGATTTATTGGATAAGCTAAGTGCAAGGAAGAATTAGTCCTAGTTCAGCTAGGACTTGGGTCAACCCAATTTTTAATTTAATTAAAAAATTAATTTAGATTTAAATATAATTTAATCTAATTCAATTAGGTTCTTAATTGGATTAGAAACTGATTTAATTGGGTTGGTTTATTTCTGGTTTAATTTGGTTTGAGAAATCAATTTTTGACTAAGTCATATATGGAATCCTAGTAGGACTAGGATTCTATTCTTGCACCACATTTGCCCTATGCCCCCCACGTTCCACACTCTCTATTTTGGCATAGAGTCCTCTCTCCCTGATGGTTCATGCATGCACACTCTTCTTCTCTCTCTCTCTCTCTTATTTAGAATAAGTTATAGACCAAGTCTATAGAAAGTAAGTTGTTGTGGTTTATTTAGACTCTATATGATAGAATCCCAACAAACTAAAACTCCTTCCTTTGTGCCTCCCCTGCCTAATTTTTTCCTGATTTTCTATGGTAGAAAAAGAAAGTTTTTGTGTACCTACCAGATGGTCCACAGTATGAGATGAGGAGGGGGCGCCCAAGTGTTGGGTGCCCCAACAACTTGCCAAATATGGTCCTGCCTTGTCTAGAAATTTAACCTAGATAAGACTCTTCCATATCTCTATATATATGACTCATTTTGGTCTAAATTTTAGAAATATTGTAGATCATAGAGAGAGGTTTTGGGTGTGTGAAAATCATAGAAAAAAGGTTCTTAGGCGCTGGGTTTTCGTAGACACCAATCTAGGTGTCTAGGTGAGAGAAGAAAGAAGAAGAGGGTCTTCTTCTAGGATTTCTTCCATTCATCCTTTTTTCTCCTCTATTTTTAAGATTTTTGAAAGTGTCTCTTGAATTCTCTTCTCTTTCTTTTGATCTTTGGAGAGTCCAAATCTAGAAGAAAGAAGCACCATATCGACCATCAAAGAAGGATCAGCACAGTACTAGCATACTGTGCTGATTTTTTTAATCAAACTTCTGATCGGAATTCGTGGGCTCGTGTGAACATCTCTTAGAGGTCAGACGTATGTGTAGCTCAGAGCTTCATTCTTCAGTCCGAATTAGCAAGTTAGAATGTCTAACTTACATAGGTAATATGGATCTGATCCTATCTTATATATATGCAATAGATCTAATGTAGACCTGTGTTGATGTGATCAACATCTTTTCTCTATCATATATTTTTGATTTTTGATTTAATCTCATACCATAATCATGTAATAGAATATTAGATCTAGGATTTTCTTTAATTTTAAGAATAAATTTTAATTTATTTTAGTCTTTCGCTGCCAGATCTTGAAAAATTTCAAGATCTATCACTGAAACACTAGATTTGGTTCCTTCACATTTTGCCGATAATTATTTTATGTTGGTAAATATTTATTTTCTGATGCTTGTCTTATGTAGCTAAAAATTATCGCCGACATTTAGTTTAATATTGGTAAAACATGTTTTTTTCGACGAAAAAAGATAAACGTCGGTAAATGGAATCAACGACAGTACTTTTGCCGATGGATATTTTTTGATGCATTTTTGGTCGCTAGATATAATTAGCGATGTTTTTTTAGGATTTAGCTATGCTTTTTTTGCATAGGTAATTATCCTTTTTCTTGTAGTGCATAGTTCATGAGGTTTTTATGGATGCCCTTAACCCACAATCATAGTACATCATGGTGTTTTGCCAAAAGCATTGGGTGGAGGCATGACTACTATTGGTCACAATCATTATAATTTAGGTTCTCCTCTCTTCCTTCGATCTATGCTCTTCTTTCTACCTCCTGTATAATTCCTCTTTTTCCATTTGATCTATACTCCTTTCATCCCTGTTGCCCAGCTATGCAACCCAAGAGGATAGGGTGAATTAGGTTTTTAATATTTTAAAACTAATTTAAAGATATCAAGATTGAATGATGATATGCAAGATGTGTGTGTGAAGCAATTTAGGTTAGAAAAAAATATTAAAGATTAGAGAGCAAGAATTTAACAAACTAAGGAAAGAAAGATAGCAAGCACACCACAAACAAGCAAGATTTATGATAATTCGGTGCTTTTCTTGCACCTACATCCACTCCTCAAGCTTCTACTTAGAAATTAAAATTTATTAACCATATTCAAACTAAATACACCATTGGAAACCTCCAACCCTAACTATCCCAAGTTAGAACACTTATTTTTTGGATACAAGCCAACCCAATACAATCCTATTCAAGGTTAGGATCAACCTTCCTAAGTTTTGGAGCCTCCTCCAAAACTTAAATCAAAACAGTAAAGCAGAGTAAAAGATTTAATGACAATCAAATATAAGTTTAGCTCCCTTTGTAAGCAAATAAAATCTTAAGAACGCTTTTCACAATAATGGAGGAAGCTTCTCTGATTTTTCTCAAGGTTGTTGGAGATTTGAAAGAGCTCTTGAGAGGTAGGTGAATTTGAAATGAAGACTTCTTTGTTGAAGATGACTTTTGCTTAGGGTTGAAATTGAATCATACCATTCTCTTGTGTTTTTCCCTATTTAAAGCCTTTTAATTCTTCAATAGGTAAAGAAGAGAATCCTAGACAAGATTTGTAGCCATTGGAGATATTAAAAAAATCATTAAAACCTATCAAAATAAGAAAAAAATAGCCATTGCAAAAAAAATTTCATTGCAGGGGTCGACTCAAGGCACAGGGGTCGACTTCGAGGTCGACCTCTGAGACAAAATCCAGAAAAATAGTCGTTCTATATTTTTAGCCTTCGGAACAGCAGAGGTCGATCCTTGGCACAGAGATAGCATGCCAAATAGCCCTTTTCAGCAAAAGACGATCTAGGGGTCGATCCTTTTGCTTCAAACTTGATTTTCTCTCAAAATAAGCATCCAAAAATCATGGAACTGCCTCCAAAGGATTAGAAATCTTCTATACTTATTTTTGAGACTCTCAGATCAAAATTTGATAAAATTATGATTTTGCTCCTGAAATACAAAAAGTCTTTTTTCAAGCCAAATTCATTAGTAATCTCCTCAAATATTTTGTAATCATCAAAATCAATTCTTGGAGCAATAATACCCTTTCTCTTCTTTCCCACTTTTTTATAATGGATGGGGAACAAAGAATACAACCAAAAAAATAAAAGATGATAGTCATATGTATGTCACATGCTTCTTTCTATCCATTCCACTTCACGCCAAATTCAAGGAACTATGGGAAGGACACTTATGGTATTTCATAAGATTTAATATCTCAGGAGACTCTCACTGAAGGGAAATCCTGATTTTTTGGATCAGGTTCGTTCAAATCTGATCGGATCGAGAGATATATTTTAAAATTTTTCTCTCGATCCCAATCAGATCTGAGATGTTTCAGATATGATTTTATTATTTTAATAATAGAAATAAAATAAAAATAAATTAAATTAAATTTAATTTACTTGATTTGGGTAATCCTATTACCCTGTTGATGATCCTGTTTGCAGCGGAAGGTTCTGGATCTAGCCACGCAAGCGCCTGGCCTCTATCGGTATCCACTCAGGCTGGATCTGGAGATCCTCTTCTTCTCTATCACACCTCCAAAAATCAGATCTGGATCTGATCTGGAGGATCTTCAAAACTCCTTTTGAAGATCTGCAGTCGTCCTTTGCAGCAGTGCAGCCTTCTTGCTTTTGATCGCCTTTCTTTGATCTGGATCGCACCAACCAAGGTCCAAAACTCCTTTTGGATGTGGGGAGCAAGGGGAGAAGATGGTTTGGCATGGAGGAAGAGGGGAGAGGCAGCCTTGGGGCGTGGGAAACTTTGATCTTAATTCAAGGTCCAGACTTGGTTTGAGTGCATCGAGTCAATTTCTGACAGCATTGCCTCTAGCCATTTCTCGGAGTCGATATCTAATATCGCCTCGTTGTAGGTTTTGGGATCATCACCATAAGCACCATTACCTACGAGAAACATTTTCTCTACATCCTCTGAAACAATACCTAAGTATCTTTCAGGAGGACGGGAAACTCTTTTCGATCTACGAGGTGGAGGAGGTAGTGTTCTTATTGGCTCAACCTGATTTGATTCCACTTGGTCCTTAGCTCATTCTGCTTGTGAGACTTTCTCATCAAGCTTGATCTATTTTCCAATGCCGCTATCTTGAATAAACTATTTTTCAAGAAATATGGCATGTCGACTCACAATCACATTGTGGTCTTCTGGAATGTAGAAATAGTATCCTAATGACTCTTTAGGATATCCTATGAATCGAGCTCTGAAGGACCTAAACTCTAACTTGTCCGCTTGTTGTCTTTTGACATGAGCTGGACAACCCCAAATTCTGAGATGACTCAGACTTGGTTTCTTACCGTGCCATATCTCATACGGTGTGGTAGGAACGGTTTTAGAGGGAACCCTATTCAGTAGATAGATTGCAGTTAACAATGAGTGTCCCCAAAGAAAATCAGGAGGTCTGTGAAGCTCATCATGGATCGAACCATATCCAATAGAGTCCGATTTCTCCATTCTGAAACCCGTTGAGTTGAGGTGTTCCTGGTGGAGTCCATTGAGAGACTATGGCATTTTCCTTGAGATAGACCAGGAAAATGGCTAGGTATTCACCTCCTCGATCTAATCGAAGAACCTAAGGGTTTTCCTATTTATTTTTCTACTTCATGTCTGAATTCTTTGAACTTTTCAAAGGCTTCAGACTTGTGTCTCATAAGATACACATACCCATACCTAGACAGATCATCAGTAAAGGTAATGAAGTAGACAAAATTGCCTCTAGCCGGCACATCAAATGGGCCGCACACTTATCTGTATGTACTAGGGCAAAGAAGAACTGTGGCCCTCTCCCCATGGTCCTACAAAAGGGAGTGCTAGTCATTTTGCCTTGAAGATAGGATTCACAATTGGATATGACTCAGATCAATGGACTCAATAGCCCATTTTTCTCCAATTTGTTGATCATCTTCTGCTATATGACCTAATCTCACCATAGATATCTTCATTTGGTATCCCTAGTTTTGGTTCAGTTCTGTATGGTAATGGGATATCATGATCTCTATCATCGACATCATCGAAACTCCTTTCGATGGATCAGAACTCTTCTGATTCGAACAGCTAGAATGATCGATCATCTAAATCATTCTAATTGCTCCCAAAATCCACCAGTGACACCTAGCAGTATATGGTGGCAACCCATCAGAGCTGAATGCGAACCTCTTGGTGCAGCTACCTGTGTGATTAAGTTCTTCTATCTTGAGCCCCGATCAGATTAGGGTTAAGGTGAACTCGTCAAACCCTAGTTTCTGTCATATGATGTAATCATTCGATTCAAGTCCAATGTGAAAATCTAAATAGAAACTCTTTCTATTATTTCACTCTGCCATGGCCATGGGCTTCTGGACTTGATTCTCATGATCATCATAGGGCTGCTCCTCTACCACCGAGGTAGATAGATTCCATCTTGATGCAATCCAGTTCCTACAATGAACATGCTATAGCCAACATACACCTCAGGGTTCCATATGGCTAGGAGATCCGAGTAATGGTGTAGTCAAACTATAACACCCTCAAGGTGAACTGCCGATGCATCCTCAGGTCAAAGAACCAGACACACTACTGCAGCATCGAGTCAGTCATTGACGAGAAGGTAGACTCCCTAATGACTACTCGAGGTGGTCACGCTCAGTGCCCTCGTTCTCTAACGAGTACCTGTACTCTCGCTCCGGTGTCTCCACACCGTAGACTCAAGACTCATCTACTAAAGAGAAGCGATTGTACACCAACCTTCCGGATCAATCACCATCCTCGTGATGATCCTATGGTCGGAAGCATTTTATGAGTTAATAATGATTATTCATGTCTTAAATTTTCAACTCTTGAAAATATGAATTATCATTACCATTAACTCAAAGGATGTATCACAGACACTAAATACACATATGTGATAGAAAATAACCCATTTTATTGATTTAGTCAAAATTATAATTTTGCCCCTAGAAGTGTATTACAAGTGTCAGCCAATTCTGGCTTCTAGGGCACATATATCTAACAATCTCCCACTTGTCCTAAAGCCAATTGGCTACAAGTCTAAGTCCCATCTTCTCAAGGTGGGCTTCGATCTTCTGCTGGCCCAACGGCTTTGTAAGTGGGTCTGCCACATTATCTGTGGAGTTGACTCTCTTGACCTCGACGTAACCCTTCTCGAGGTAATCGCGGATGAGGTGGTATCGCCGCTCAATATGGTTGGATATCACCAGCATTGCTTGGCAACTCTTCCAGCTGACAGCATCTGCTTCCACCATTGCACACAAATAGACTCAGATGTCGACTTTCGATCATCTATATCGGACATGAAATCCGAGTCTGTGTATCCCTGGACTTGGAGTTCTCCATTACCAAAGACCAACATCATATCCTTAGTTCTTCTCAAGTACTTAAGGATACATTTCACAGAAGTCCAGTGTTCTTCACCTGGATTTGACTGATATCTGCTTGTGACACTCACAGCATGGGCTATATCAGGTCGTGTACATAGCATGGCATACATGAGGCTCCCTATTGCAGAAGCATAAGGGATCTTGCTCATGCGTTCTATTTCCTCAGGTGTGCTAGGGCACATCTTCTTGGAAAGATGAATACCATGTCTGAAGGGTATTAATCCCCTCTTAGAGTTTTCCATACTAAACCTCTTTAGTACTTCCTCTATGTACATCTTCTGTGAAAGTCCTAGCATCCTATTCGGTCTATCCCTATAGACCTTAATTCCTAGAATAAAGGATGCTTCACCTAGGTCTTTCATGGAGAATTCCTTGGACAACCATATTTTGACTGTGTCAACATGGGAATATCATTCCCAATAAGGAGGATGTCATCCACGTACAATACGAGGAAGACAACAGCGCTCCCACTGACCTTTTTGAAAACACATGGTTCCTCTTCATTTTTGATGAAACCAAACTTTTTGATCACATCATTGAAATGAGTGTTCCAGCTCCGAGATGCTTGCTTAAGTCCATATATGGACCTTTGCAGCTTGCAAACCTTGTGATCAGTATCACTGGATGTGAAACCTAGCGGCTGTTCCATATAGATATCTTCCTCAAGATATCCATTTAAGAATGCCATTTTCACGTCCATTTGCCATATTTCATAATCGAAATAGGCTGCAACGGCAAGCAATGTGCGGATGGATTTTAGCATAGCCACTGGGAAAAAGGTATCCTGATAGTCAATGCCTTCGCGTTGACTATAACCTTTTGCCACTAGTCTAGCCTTGAATGTCTCCACATTCCCATCTGCACCAATCTTTCTCTTGAAGATCCATTTACACCCAATAGGTACTATACCTTCTGGTGGATCTACCAAGGTCCAGACTTGGTTTGAGTGCATCGAGTCAATTTCTGACTGCATTGCCTCTAGCCATTTCTCGGAGTCGATATCTGATATCGCCTCGTTGTAGGTTTTGGGATCATCACCATGAGCACCATTACCTACGAGGAACATTTTCCTCTACTTCCTCTGAAATAATACCTAAGTATCTTTCAGGGGGATGGAAAACTCTTTCCGATCTACGAGGTGGAGGAGGTAGTGTTCTTATTGGCTCAACCTGATTTGGTTCCAATTGGTCCTTAGCTCGTTCCACTTGTGAGACTTTCTCATCAAGCTTGATCTATTTTCCAATGCCGCTATCTTGAATAAACTATTTTTCAAGAAAGATGGCATGTCGACTCACAATCACATTGTGGTCTTCTGGAATGTAGAAATAGTATCCTAATGACTCTTTAGGATATCCTATGAATCGAGCTCTAAAGGACCTAAACTCTAACTTGTCCGCTTGTTGTCTTTTGACATGAGCCGGACAACCCCAAATTCTGAGATGACTCAGACTTGGTTTCTTACCGTGCCATATCTCATACGGTGTGGTAGGAACGGTTTTAGAGGGAACCCTATTCAGTAGATAGAATTGAAGTTAACAATGAGTGTCCCCAAAGAAAATCAGGGAGGTCTGTGAAGCTCATCATGGATCGAACCATATCCAATAGAGTCCGATTTCTCCATTCTGAAATCCCCGTTGAGTTGAGGTGTTCCTGGTGGAGTCCATTGAGAGACTATGCCATTTTTCCTTGAGATAGTCTAGGAATTCTCGGCTAAGGTATTCACCTCCTCGATCTGATCGAAGAACCTTAATGGGTTTTCCAGTTTATTTTTTTACTTCATGTCTGAATTCTTTGAACTTTTCAAAAGCTTCAGACTTGTGTCTCATAAGATACACATACCCATACCTAGACAGATCATCGGTAAAGGTAATGAAGTAGACAAAATTGCCTCTAGCCGGCACATCAAATGGGCCGCACACATCAGTATGTACTAGGGCAAGGAGATCTGTGGCCCTCTCCCCATGTCCAACAAAAGGGAGTTTAGTCATTTTGCCTTGAAGACAAGATTCACAAGTTGGATATGACTCGGAAGTCAATGGACTCAATAGCCCATTTTTCTCCAATTTGTTGATCCTATCTTCTGCTATATGACCTAATCTCAGGTGCCATAGATATCTATCGTTTGGACTATCCCTAGGTCGTTTGGCATTCACGTTTTGCTCGATAGTTAGAACAGGTACATCAATATGTAGCTGATAAAGACCATTAATAAGGAAACCATTTGCAATTTTATTTCTTTCATAAAGAATGTTACAATGGTCCTTAAAGAAGGTGATCACATAACCTTCTTGTGCTAAGCATGAAACAGAAATCAAATTCCTGCTAGCTGCAGGCACAAAATAACAGTCTTTCAAAACTAAGTCTAAACCAGATGGTAATCGAAGAGGGTATGTTCCCACGGCTACTGCAGCAACTCTTGCTCCATTACCGACACGTAGGATCATGTCTCCATCCCTCAGCCTCCTGCTATCCTCAAGACCCTGCATAGAAGTGCACAGATGAGCACTAGAACCAGAGTCAAGCACCCAACTGGATGCAGAAGAAACCGTAAGGTTAGACTCAATAACGAGCATACCTCCAGAAGGACCTTCCTTCTTGTTCTTCAGGGTGGCCAGGTAAGTAGGGCAGTTCCGCTTCCAATGGCCGTCGCTGTTGCAATGGAAACACTTTCCTTTGACATCGGCCTTTTTCTTCGGCTCTGCTTTCTTCTTCTTAGATCCTTCCACCTTTTGCTTTTTCACAGACTTCTTTTTCTTTCCATAAGACTTTCTTTTGGAAGAAGTCCGTTCCATAGCAAGAACTGAGCCTTTAGAACCTTTCATAGAAAGCTCAGCGGTAACCAGCATATTCATTAACTCGGCCAAGGAATTCTTGAAGTTTATGCATGTGGTAATTCATGATGAATTGCCCATATGCATCAGTCAAGGATTGCAGAATAATATCATTCTGCAGGTCCAAGTCTAACTTCACACCGAGCTTCTCAAGCTCTTCCATGTCCTTGATCATTGTCAGACAGTGATCTTGGACTGACTGCCCATCACGCATCTTAGCCTTAAAAAGTCATTTTGTGACTTGATATTTGGCTGCGCGACTCTGTTCACCAAACATCTCCTGCAGGTGAGCCAACATTTGGCGAGCAGTCCCGATATCCTCATGTTGGCGCTGGAGCTCATCAGACATCGAGCCCAACATGTAATATCTGGCCTTATTATCTTCGTCAATCCATTTTTCCAGAGACGCTCTCTGTTCAACAGATGGACGGGCTGGTAAGGTGGGAGGGTCCTGGTCCAAAACATGGGTTAACTTCTCAGAACCCAAAATAATTTTGTAGTTCCTGAGCCAATCTTTATAATTGGGTCCAGTCAGTCTATGTGTGTCCAGGATACGTGCCAATGGGTTGGACGCAGACATTTTCCTGTAGAGAGTCAAAGATTCTAGTTAGATACTGTAATTTTGACTTGACCAATTTATTTAGGGAAATTTTATTTTTAAACAAATTAGCTCCCACTATTTTCTCGGATCCCTACACTCCCTCTGTAGAGATGCGAAAATCTCCATGATTAATGATTTCTAGTGGGTGGTGCGGTCTCACCAACTGACTCATCACCTCACCTAACAGTTATTGGTGATGGGTTAGCCAATGAGTGAACAACTCTTGTTCAATGATTCTCTAATCATGGTGCACCCAAACTTGGTCTCTAATTCATGAATCTCACCGTATCCGAAATATTGATCCACTCCTTAGTTAAGTCAGACCCACCATTTGCATAGACTGGGTTCCTAATTGAGTCTCTCACCGTATCCAAATATTGAGCCCAACTCATCCTCCAGCCCATAGCATCCAATGCCTAATAGACATGGTTGCATCTTTTCCGGTGCAACTGAGCCACTGTATCCAGCCGAGAACAATCAACCCCGGGAAGGGCCCGCACATCTACAATGGTGGAAGACCTCAGACTTAATCTTTTCTTAGGGAGAATTGATTCAGGTCTCATTAAACTAGACTTGGCTTAGTCATAACAATTATGACTAACCTAGTGGCATGGGTTAGCTCGGATTATTGACCACCTCAGATCAGAACTGTGTCAACAGATATGGCCAGGTAAGTGAGACCGGTGGAAGGAATATGCCATTAACTCGTACAAGAACGCATTCAGGTCGAGTAGCTTCCAATTAAAAACCAGTCGGTCGTATGTGCCAAACTTACCTTAGACACCAAATTGTTGAGTCCAGAACCAATTGGGTTAGCCTACAATCCAGACTCTAACCTCTGAGCCTAATTAGGTCTTGCTTGATCGTGACTCGATCTTGACCCAGACTTAATCCTATTAGGCTGGTCAATTTAAGCATTGTTGATCCCATCTAACCAACTCTTGATTCGGTTTGATCAACCGCTTAGACCTAATTGAGCTACCCAAGCCCGAACCCAGTATTATGAATATGTCTTAGATCTGAAAATTCTCAATTTTAGACCTAATTAATATTTCATAAACTTAATTCTTAATTAAGTAGGGTTCATAAACAAAATATGCACAATAAATCCTAGGGTTTCAGGATCTAGGGTTTTGCAGAAAGTAAGTTTTGGATTTCTGATTAAGGACGAACACGCAGCACCCCTACACATCATAAGAACACCCCATCGAATGGGAAGAGAGGGCCTTTAAACCCTTCTTCGTTCTTATGACCGGACGGCCAAGAGGAACGCCTTAATCAGGAACATTCAATACTACAAAACAGTATCAGATCTATATCATATATCTCATATACAAAGTAGATCTAATCATGGCATATTTTGCATACATCTCATGTATCGAATCATGCATATTTTCAGATCTAAATTATCTCATAATAATCTAAAAAATTAGATTTAAATTGATCTTATCAAAATAAATCCTAATCTAGACAACTATGTAGAACTATTCTACAACTAGTCTAGACATGCATCAATCACATCTCATATGATGTTTAAAAATTAAATAATTTTATTTGCTATTTTTTAGATGTTATTATAATACTTATAATATCAAAAAATAGTAAATAAAAAGATCTAAAATATGATTTAATCAGATTAAATTAAAAACATGCAAGACTATTCTATAGAACTATTCTATTCTAGAACTAGTCATGCATATCTTCTAATCTTAGATCCAAATCATTTAATTTTAATTTTTTCTGATTTCAGATCTGATCACATCTCATGTGACATCTAAAATCAATTATTTTTTGATTAAAATAAATTTAAAATCAGATCTAAATAATTTTAGAACCATGGCTCTGATACCAGTTGAAGGAAAATCCTGATTTTTCCGGATCCAGGTTCGTTCAGATCTGATCAGATCAAGAGATATATTTCAAAAATTTTTCTCTTTGATCTATATCAGATCTGGGATATTTTAGATCTAATTTTATTATTTTAATAAATAAAATAAAATAAAGATAAATTAAATCAAATTTAATTTACCTGATTTGGGTAATCCTATTACCCTGTTGATGATCCTGTATGCAGCGGAAGGTTCTGGATCTAGCCACGCAAGCGCCTGGCCTCTACCGGTATCCACTCAGGCTTGGATCTGGAGATCCTCTTCTTCTCTATCACATCTCCAAAAATTAGATCTGGATCTGATCTGGAGGATCTTCAAAACTCCTTTTGAAGATCAGCAGTCGTCCTTTGCAGCAGCGCAGCCTTCTTGCTTTTGATCGCCTTTCTTTGATCTGGAATCGCACCAACCAAAAATCCAAAACTCCTTTTGGACGTGGAGAGCAAGGGGAGAAGGTGGTTTGGCATGGAGGAAGGAGGGGAGAGGCAGCCTTGGGGCATGGGGAAACTTTGATCTCAATTCAATTTCTTGTATTTGAGTTGGGCACAGGGTCTTATTTATAGACTAGCTGTGATCCAACTCCTCTTCTTCCCAACCAATCACAACCCTTTGTGAAATCAGATCTAAATCTGATTGGTGGGAATAGAGTCCCCTGGATTCCTCCTTAGAGGGCGCCTAAGACCAGTCAAAGTTGGTTCTTAGAAGAACTCTAATTGGAATCCAAAAGGGAGATGGAGTCCTTGTCCAACAAGGACTCCTAGGCGCCTCCAACTTGGGCACACGCCTAGGGTGGCGTGCGCCCTCCTCCTTGCCAGGTTCTGGCAGGGGGACAGGCCCCCACCAGCTCTCCAATAGGTGCATGACATGTGGTCAAAAGTCAAAGTGTCAATGGTCAACATTTGACCAGTCAAAGGTAGACTTTTGACCAAAGTCAAAGAACAAGAAATGGCAGGTGACCAAAAATGGCAGGTAATGTCTTACAAAATAAGACAACCTTTTCTGACTTGGACAACCTCCAGTCAGACCATATGAAGGCCTCTGATTGAGCACAAACTCCTTTGGCTCAGACAGGACAACTTATTTATGATAGCAAAAGAAGAACGTTAGGTTCAATCGAGTGCTAGCACGATTTTCCTTGAACCTAATTGAATCTCATTCAGATCAATTGAACTAGATCAGTTCAATTGATGATCACCAGATTCAAACCCTTGTTTGTGTGACCCAGTTAGGTTCAGTTCTGTATGGTAATGGGATATGTCATGATCTCTATCATCGACATCATCGAAACTCCTTTCGATGGATCAGAACTCTTCTGATTCGAACAGCTAGAATGATCGATCATCTAAATCATTCTAATTGCTCCCAAAATCCACCAGTGACACCTAGCAG